>WHYT01016369.1:168817-235560 GCA_009806455.1 Tetrax tetrax
GGAATTTTGGCAGTGGAAATGCCAAAATTTGCCCTTGAGCAAATATAAATATGCTTCAATCAATTAATGGCATGCAAATGAAGTTCACTTACAAAAAAATTTTTTTTTTTTATCCTGCTCTGAATGTTACCTCATACCTCATAGAGACACACTTAAGCCTCTGGTGGAATTAATTGGGGTGTAGTCATGAAACAGATTTTTTTTTTTTTTTTTTTTCTTGACAACTTGTATGTTGTAGCCTGCATTTTTTGTGGGACAGGATGAATTTCAGCATGTTTCATATAATATAATTTCAATTTAAACTTTTCCAGCTCAAATTCTAAAACCTGAGTACTCTGTAGGTTAACTTTTTTAATTATAAGCAGGTAATATCAAAATTGTACTCTGAGCAATGTCTGTGTAGTTCATATAAGTAGGCAGCTACCGTATTTTTCAGTTACAGACAGACGTGGGAATAGCTTTCACAATATACTTTGCATTTCTTTTTCCTATTGGTGTATTTTTCATGGATTTCCATTTCTGTTCCATATAATACCAGAGTATATTTGCCACAGGATTGTCCTGGACATGAAACACCTCCTGCAGGTCTTATTTCTTTCTATTATCTTGGTAGGGATCATACCATCACTGGCTTTGCAATTTCTGTACTCTAACGAAGAATCTAAGTTAGGTGTGATGAATGTGGGACACTGTGAGGTTGGTTTGTTTAAAATCAGGTTGGCAAGGTATTTAAGCATGCACTTTTTTTACTGCTCAATAAAGCACTTAATATTTTGAAGTATGAGTGTGGATCGAAGTAGTTTATTGAGTTGGATCCTTTAAAGTTCACTGACCTGTAGTAAACTGGGAATTTCATAGCTGACTGTACACTTAAACTTTGACTCCAGGGGATATTTAGGTTTAAATTTCTCATTAGAAAGTAATTCTGAACTGAGCTTTTTTCTCTTGACAAATGTGAAGAAGCTGTATGCATGTTTTTCTCATTTATTTCTCTGCCTCAGTTAGCAGCGTATTTGCTCATAGCTGATCTTCCAGTTGATCTTTGAAACTTCAGCAAACTTTTTCACTTTTTTTTCTAGATTTTGTTCATATAAAAAATACCTTTTTTCATTTGTTCCTGTCTCTTCTGAATAATCTTTAAAAAGATAAAAGGTGACAGAAGCATAGCATAGAGTTACATTTTACAAAATCCCATTAATACTGGAAGCTCATTCTCTGTTGAAGCTTGACGTATTAAATTTGGCAAATTTTACTGAATGCTTTCTCATACCAATAAAGTGACTTTCAATGAAAATAATTGAGATGGAATCACAAAAAAATAGATGCTGAATGGCCTGCTTGATTACCAAGGATACCTCTCTGCTTATAGTAGTGTACTCACTACTGCTGGAATGATAGTATAGATTCCCAGTGCCATATATTGGCATAGCCCCACTGGAGTCTGCCATACTTTTTTGGTTCATGTTATTTGAAGATTTACCTCCAGATCTGATGACATGAAATAATATCTGATGATATAAAATAATCTGTGAACTGGAAGCTTCATGACAATTTAATTCACAATATTTTATGTCAACAAGTATATTTTACAAGCAGAGCTTTGCTAGGAGTATAACAATACACTGGGAATATTTGTGTTGTGTTCTGTGTTGGACATGTTTTTAACATTTTCCAGAGGAAGAGAGCAAAGAGGCATCTCTTAAAATATAAATTCAGGGGCCTCCCTACATGACTAACTAATTTCAAAATGAGGATTTAGAGTCTCTTCTTTATGTGTCAGATTGCACTTGTGCTTCCTGTGGAGTGTGCTTCCACAGTCAGACATGGTCAATCCTCCATTCATCAAAGATTTAAAAAATGGGAGATTTCACTCTTTACTTTTAGAAAAGCCAGTACTCCTCTCTCTGGGCTTGATCCTTGCATTTTACTTGCTGGTTTCTTGCTTAGTTAGTTGTAGGGATGGAGCAACATAGATACCTGATGTATGTAATTCCTTCCTAAGATACACGTGTGCCCGTACTGCCTTCAGTGGTGCTGATCACATTGGAAGGACCAGGCCTTATTCTTATGGTTATTCTCATGACCCAATTTAATCTGGCTTGGGAAACTTGTTTGCAGCCAATTTGGAACTTGCGTGTTTCACCCTGTGAGCAGCAACCACATCCATCTGTTTCATCATGTAAAGAGCAGAGACAAGCACTTCGATGGTGATGGCTAAACGTGTACCACAAGGTAGCAGTGCGTTACTCTGAATGAAATGGTCTGAATGAGAGGTGTACACGGACACGCTACAGAGGAAGCATCTCAAAACAACATTACAGCCAGACAATTAGGATACAAATGATGTATGCAATATGGTGGTATAACTGCACATCACACATACATGATGCAGAGATGGCTATGGAAAATACTCACTTTTTCACTTGATTCTGCTTCCTTTTGGCTTCTGCACCCCTTTGGTGCATAGCAGGGAAGTAGGTATTTGTGTTTAGTGGAAGAAATTACACTGACTAACAGACACAAGCATTTTACTCATAGAATTATCATAGACTATTGCTGAGTAGACTGACAGACAACCACTACAAATGGTGCATTAAACATTTAATGAACCCAGGCTGAACTCCTGGCCCTGTTGAAGCCAATGGAACTTTTGCACTTTATTGGGAGGGCTGAGAGTATGGGAAGAGGTCAGCATTTTATACTGGCTTCTTATTGTTTGTTAATCATTTAGGAGAAAATTAGAAATGATGCCTTAAGGAGAGCATCCTTTTCCTTTGTGTAGTTACTTCACAGATGTCAGAATTCACCACAGGCAAAATATGGTGTTCAACAGGGGCTCAGGAGGAGATTGCCACACCTGGTTTCCAAAGTAGATGATGATATTTCTACAACACGTATATATTAGTGCAGCGCATCTGTGATGCACTCTAAGAGAAGTATGTGCTGGCCTCGTGTATCTCCTGAATACTTTAAAAAAGTACAGTAGCTGTTAGCCTAAAATGTGAAAGGAATAAAACAGGATTGTGGATTTTGTTGGAGGCTCTCACATAAGAACAACTATGTGGTACGATTACTATCATTAAACCTTTGGTTGAGAAGGAGTAACTTGTGTGTGCTAAATATTATCAGTAAACTAAATACACTTGTGTGGGGAACAAATTAATGTGTGTGAGCAACAAGAGGGAGTAAAATCCACTCTTGTAGCAAGATAGAAGTGTTGTGTCTAATAGCAGTGTTCAGTCACTGTCTTCAATAAACTAATGAAACCATCTGAGGTTCAATGGGTACTCCAAGGTGTAAGGTTTAGTATGATGACATTACATCTTTCCTTTGACTGAAGGTGTAGAAATGAAAGCAATGGGATGTGCAAAATAACACATTTGGAGTTGGACCAGGAGTACAATTCCAGTGAGAGCTTAGGGGCAAGATCTGAGATATTGGAAGTGATACTACCGTAAAGTGGTTCTATCTTATTTTAGGTAGGCATTAAGTATTTTATATATGCATTGCAAACAAATATTTGTGGCGTGAATATTGATGGCATGAATTATAACTGAAGTTTTAAATAACTTTCTGGTAACTGACATATACTGTACTTTTTACAAATCCTTTTATTTTGGGGGAAAAATATGGGGGCTTTTTTTTTTTTTTTTTAACTTTCATGTCAAAACATCTAAACCCTCAAGCGATTATATTATTTGCCCAACGCTATTTTTTCCTGTGTCAGTGTGGAAATGTGATGACACTGGTGTGACATCCTCTAGCAGATGAGTTCAGCCAGCACCGCTAAGCTGCCCTTGCCCCAAGGGGAAGCTAAGGAGCGGGTGAGGTTCCCCTCAGTCTGCGTGTGCTGCATTTTGGGTGTGGCTTTTGCATCTCCCGTGGGGCTGGTGACTCCCAGCCATAGCTAGTGACTCCCGCTGTGTCCACGGCCTCCTCAGAGCCCCGCGCTCCGCCCACCTGTGATGTCATAGTAAGGAGGGGCTTTTCTTCTGCAGACTCCTCCCTCGGAATCTCCTTCATCACCATGGCAACAGCCTTATCTGCCGCCCTAGAGCCTTTCCCCTACAACAGCGAAAGCAACAATGGCGCAGTCAGCAGCGAGCCGGACAACAACCACTTCCCAAAAACACACCCCAGAACCATTCAGTCGTTAAACTGACGGCTTTTACGGCTGGAAGCAAAGCTTGGTTGAAAGTAGAATACACAAACACTGTTTAAAAATAATAGGAAATAATAAGAAATAATCTGTGAACCCAGGAGTTACCAACGCGGTTGAGGTCTGGCCGTAGTCGCGTGACTCGTTAGAGTTGCCCCATTGAAGTCAACAGGAATACGGCACTGCCTTGCTGGGGCAAGGCTGGCTGGAAATACTCCAGTGCAAACTGAAGGATTTGGACCTTCTGCAGGATAGGATCTCCATGGGAGTAAGATCTGCAGGATCAGCCGATTACCCAAAAGTTTATAACTGAAATACCTGGGTTTTTTCACTTAAAAATAGCATCAAGCTGATTCTGCAAATAAAGAAGAGATCCTTGTAGTTTACTGAGGCAAACTCTGCCTGAAGTTTGAAAGTATAACCTGTAGGGCTGGGCCCACAGTGTTTATAGCTCTAGTCACTTTTTTTAAAAAAACAATCTACATCATATAAAGTGGTTTTTGCTAACAGAATATATGGAGCCAAATTCTGCCATCATAGATGTTGCTACAGTTTTCCCAAAAAAAGTCATTGCTGTTGAATTTAGTGTAAGGATTATTATTATTATTTTTTTTAAACTTCACTTTTCTTAAAAGTCACTTAATGTCTTGTAAACATTAAAATATTTTAACAATAGATAATTCTTTAGCCAAATAAAAAAATGCACTAACATCATGTGCCATACTCTCTTAGAAGCCATGCTCTTTATTTTTAAAGGGTATTTATCTTCTTGAATTCACATGGATTTCTGTATTTTTATCTCTTACACTCTTGCAAGTGACAGAAAATCAGAGCGTACACATAAAGCATGGCAGCAGAACTGTGTTACACTACTGACCCTGGTCATGTCCTCAGTGTTATACTTCTAAAGCTCCCTTTGATTTCTGTGGAAGTTTCAGCTGTGCAAAGACCGCAAAATCTGGCTCCATAAAAGCAGCATTTTACACTAGACTTAAATATATGCAAATACTTAAAAGTCTATTAACAAGAGGGGTTCATTACTACCACATCATATTCTAGAATTACTTTCACTAGCACTATATTTTGCATCCAATAAAAAAAACCAAAAACACTGTTGCTTATACTGAACTACAGGTTGTTTCAAAAACATTTCATCAATTGCAGGTAAAAACATTACATACTATTGCAGGGTTTTTTTTAACAGATTTTATTAATTGTCAGGTCAATGTTAGGTTAGATTGCTTGTGCAACACATCACAGTTACCCTACAGAGAGTTCTTTGCATGCTGCAAGAAATTCTCAGAGCAGAAGTGTCATAAATGATAAGCATGCTGGATTTGTGATGCCTTTGATATCCAAAGAACTGCAAAGTCATTGTAGAATTAAATATATTTAATTCAATGAGAATTACTTCTAATTGTTAAGCATATCAAAGGTTCTTGGCCAATTCTGTATTTACTCTGTCCACCACTCATGAGGCGTATTCCAGGTCTATGAAGCTTGTTTCTAGTATGATGCGTGGAGCTATCGTTAGCTAGCACTAATAACATGCTATTTGATCTTTATAAGATGTAGTCCTTTTGTGCTGAGTGCTAGAGCAACATAGTTTATCAGCTAGGAAGGATGCATTGGAAAGCATGCAGTGCTTTTTATTTCTTGCAGAATAAAAACCCACCAAAGCAAAGGTCAGGTCACTTTTTTGAAGGCAGAGCCACTTTTTCTTCAAGGTTTCACCTACTGCCTGAAAAGAGTCACGATACTTGTGTTAGTGCCTGCTGTTAGCCTTTCATAAACATAACTCTGCAAAACCCGGGGAGTGGTCGATACCGTATATAATCCACATCATCACTTTAAAGTGTCTGCAGTAGAACAGTAACCTCATGAATACCTCTGTGCTATTTTTTATGAGCAGATTTGTGTATTTGCTTGTCAAAGCAAGTGGTTTAATACTACTTTTTTTAATTAGGTCTTTCTTTTAGCTTTCTTAAATGACTACGTGTAAGTCAGGTTGATTTATTTCTGGCTACTCACCCTATGGTATGAAAAAAATTATTCTGAAACTAGAAGTTAGTAGGCAATTTCCTGGATACCAAAGAGCAACAGTCCAAGAAATAGTTTAAATTCTCTGATTCTGGTGGAGAGATATGCAGGTGACCAAGTTATCGGAAAATCCAGGTTTTATTCTGATGACTAAAAATGCGTTTTGTTGTCTAATGTAAGGCATGCAAGCTTGAAAAATTTTATCCCTGTATTCACTATAGTGCATACTATAATAGTCAGGCCTTGCCCCTGAAGTGATTAGGCAGAAGAACTGGAGAAAGCAGTTTGTGACCAGCACAGCCTTGTTACTGTTGTGAACTGCAGCTGGAATGATAATGTCTAGCACATTTATTACAATAACTACTGAAAGATAGTTCTTTAAAAAAAAAAAAAAAAAAAAAGTTGCTATTTACTTGGCCTCCTTCAATATGAAGTATTGTTTCCTAGCATTTTGGCTTGCTGTTTATCTGTTACAGTAGCTTACTGCTCAAACTCTAATTCTCTAACAGTTAATTTTACACTTGCCAGGTCTTTAAAATGAATAGTTTGTTGATAGCGCAGATTTGCAAGGTAAGTTATTTTCTCATGTAAACAACAGTTTAATAATTTAGTAAATTAATTTCATCATTCCCTGTTTGCCTGCAGTATATAGATGGAAACAATTGTGATGCAGAGCATGATGAACTATGTACAAATCACGACAAACACAAATTGATGAAGGAAAAATATATTATTTGTTTTCGCAGAACATACTGCTCAGGAACAGCTAAGAGACACGCCGGTATTTCATCATTTGATTCACTTAGAACAGTTCCTTTAGATTATGTCTCCTGAGCCCTACTCCTTATTTTGTCCTTAGTGTTCCCATGAGGCTAAATATTTATAATAGAATTGGGCTCAGAACTTAATAATGGTTTCTCTACGTTTATCCTTTGGGATCACACAATGGATAGTAATAGACATTTCCAAAGAAATATGTCGATTTGGCAGGATTTTCTAAGGAAAATACCTTGATTTTTGCAGCTGGTAGAAAGTGACGCAGGTTTTGATGTTAAGATGGTGTCATCTGTGCCCTTCCTCCCTGGAACACAGCAGTAGTGTGGCTTTTTTCCAGTGTTTGTAAGCTTAAGTGCTTTGTTTTACTTGTTCCAGATATAATCATAAAACCATTCACTTCACAGTTGTGAAGGCTACACCTGTGTAGCCAAAAAAGGAATTAAGTCCTATTAGCCCTACCTTCTTCTTTGTGGGTACTTTCTCTAGATTGAGCAGAGACTCATCAGACATTGAGAAAAAGAGAGGCAAGGAAATAAACATAATTTAAAAGCACAAAAAAAAAAATCTCTTACAGAGCTAAAAGAAGGCTCTGCATGCATGCTAATCTGATCATATTCTATAGTTACAATTCTATGAAAGTCTTAAGATCATCTAAGTCCTGTAACTGTGGTTTTCTGTACAGAAAAAGAACTGGCACACCTGTAGAGAACATAACAATTTTTTTTTATCAGAACTGCTGGATGCACATAGCTGTTGTCTGTTGATTTCTCTGGCTTTTACATTAGCAGATTTAAAAAGTCTCTGTTGCTTATTGCCGCTGTAGGGGTTGTTTTACTTGTGTTTGGAAAGCCCTTAAGGAAGGTGGTATTATTTAGGAAAGGTGGAATTACATTGAATAAGGGCAACTGTTCGGATGCCCTGTTACTTCAGAGTCAGATAAAATTCTGCATACTCTTTTGAATAATAAGATATGCATTCAAATAAATTAACTGGTGTATGTGTCTTGCTAGGTGCCCAATTTCAGAACCATTTTAAACTTGTATCACTTCTAAAATGACTGTTATTTTGGTTGTTCTGATTTTGCTTACAAAGGATAACAACTCAGACACAGAAGACAGTTTGTAATGAATTCTCATCAGTATTAACTCTTATTGAAGATTAGGATGAAAATCTCAGGATTTGAGTTCTGTAAATCTGCGGCAAACATTATGTGATCAAAATCCATGCCTTCAGTTTAATTCTTTCATATAGATTCTTTCTCATCAGGCCTGTGATCAGACCTGTACATGTTAAATAATGAAAACATGTCATGCTAGATGGCAGCTTTGAAAACAACAGGTCAGGATAGTTTATGATTAAAAATTAATTTTAGGACTTATTTTCTTGACCTATTCGAGTTCTCTACAGCCACCATTGTGAATGCTGCCAGGATAGATTTAGCAATTTCTGGAACAAAATCATTTGATTCCCACCATAATATAAACATTTGATACCCTGAATTTATTATGTCATTTTTCTGCTACAACCTTAAGATTTGAGTCCTTTCTACAGTGAATGGAGACGAAAGTAGAACAGTTAGAGGCCTTTGTTAGAAAAGGGGCTTTATGCTCTATCCTTGAC
Source organism: Tetrax tetrax (assembly GCA_009806455.1). Classification (NCBI taxonomy): domain Eukaryota; kingdom Metazoa; phylum Chordata; class Aves; order Otidiformes; family Otididae; genus Tetrax; species Tetrax tetrax. The sequence continues at coordinate 177,414 of WHYT01016369.1, forward strand.
CCAAAATTCATTCCATCTTTCTTGTGCTGTGTGTTCTTGGTAACAAAGGTTTCTGAATCTTAGTGTATGTACTTGCTGGAATAAAACTCTATTTTTAACACAGTATAGCAGAATATGTTTACCCCCTTATTTTTATTCCTTAAAAATAGCAGGTTGCTGTTTATCAGACAATAGCAACAGTAGATGAGGCAGTCGAATAACAGTGTGACTGCAAAATAACTTAATGTCCCTGACCTGGAGGTGGCCTCTGCTCACAGTTTCAGCTTTGGAATGATCTCATCTGAAGTACTGAAGTATGTTAATGCTGCAAAAGCAGCATTAACAGCATCGTATAAGCCCATTTACAGAGGATTATGCTACTGTCCCTTCATTTAGCCCCTCGCTTATCCACACGGTTTGGAAACCTTCAGGAAGGAAGTTCTTAAAATTGAGGTATTATCAGTGTACTCTTAAAAGATATTCTTAGTTCTTTGGTGTGTGCTATTAGTGTGGAGAATGGACTTTTCTACTGTAGTATTGCAAAAATATTGTAATTACAAAAACGAAAAAGGCGTGCTAGTAGACAATTATTTCTAGACCTAATCAGAAGTTCAGTTGTCTTAAACAATTAAAAGTTCTTTCTTCTATTTTTACTATTTAAGATAATTTTTTTAGAATGATGGACTACATCAGTTACACTTGTACAGACGTCCCTTTTTCTATATGTTTGCAAGTATTCTGTATTATTTTTGGCTTCCATGGATTTAATTTCATCTTACACCAGTGACAGTGATTAGCATTTGGCCTTTTCTACAAGGAGCTGAAAACAACAGATGTCCAGATGTGCTTATGTTGTCAGGTTCCTCATTAGAGAAGTAAGGTCTCTATTTTTTTTTTTTTTCCTGTAATTCAACAGTATTTCAAAATTCAGTTATTTTCTATCAGTTTGAGGATGGTGGTGAGCCTACACTTTTAATAGCAACTATTTAAACCAACTTACTTTGGCTGGTAGGGCAGTAATTTTGTTTAATAAAAACTCTGTGAGTATCTACACCATGATATCTGTGACCATGTAGTAAAAAGTGGCTGATAATGGTAAATGCCTCTTACAGAGAGGTTCTTGATTCTCAAAACAACTTAATTAGAAATTTATATGAAAAGAATTGTTAAATCATGAATTATACTTGCTTTGCAGCTTCTTTGGCACTTACTTTATTGGGATGTAAATGATACTGCTTGTATTTCAAAATTGGCTTCTGGTACATAGGAAATCCCGTGGATGTACTGTCGCACTAATTAATGGATTCTGCCTCTTCAGGTGGGATGTCAAATCTAGCTCCAGTCTGTCCTGTGCAGTTAAAGCTAAACTAAATCTTCCCCATAGTTCAAGGCACAGTAACCTAACGCTGTGGAAGTTAAGTTGCCTGACAATAGCATGACAGCTATTGTCAGAAATATTTTTCCTCAGAGGTTCTATTAAAAAATAGTCTGTGTTAGTCTTGTAGTCCAGCGCTATGAGCTGCTTGTGTCCCCATCCACAAGAACGCATTCATTTAGCAGGGACTGTTCTTGAACATCAAAATAAATCTTGATCAAGTAAAAGAGCAGGGATGAGTTAACCACTTTCTGGAGTGCTTGCAGGCAGCCTCAATAAATGTGCTTATTATCAGAGAATTAACGAGCTGGTATCTGAGGGAAAGGGGTGCAGCAGCTTGCTTGTATTTCCCATTTGTACTGAGTAATAGACGAGGATGTAGTGACAAACACGTGGAGGGCAGTACAGATATTTCTGGCACTCCAGCATGGAATGCTGATGGGTATTAGGCTTGACTGTAGACAGTAAGCAGTGCAATTTCAAATCTATATATCTATATGTATCTTGACTTTTTCTATCCATTGAGAACAACCAAACCACCACAGGAAATGAAATACTAGTTTGCTGTTGGTATAGTCCAGCAGTAATTCACTCTATTGTCTCCTGGTGGGTTTAGGAAGAGAGTAGAGTGGCCTTAGAGAGCTCTTTTAGTGACAATGCTCCGACTGTCCGAAATCAGTCTGTCGGGGAACACTGTGAATTTTGTGTTCACCAAAACACACTGCTGCGCCACTTCACTCTGAAAAACTTGTAAATAAGGAAGTCTTGATCCAAACTTGACTCTTTCCCACTAAGCTTCAAACACTTCATGTTAATGAAAACCCTGTGAAATAATGTGAAAGATGGCATTGTCAACATAGATTGATAAAAATTGCCTGAATAAATACATAGGCATATGCTTAGACTGGCAAGGACTGGAAGATTTATTTCAGCCCAGGTAGCATGAGCATAATTGAGGAAAAAAAGAAGTTGTCACAGATGGTGATAGCAGTGAGAGGCCCAGAGACACGGGCTTCAACCCAAAGTTTGCTACAGGGGAGTTACTGAGGTAGGATAACACATCAGAGCAACTGCCAGAATCTCAGGCTCTAAGAAACACGCTTAGTAACTAATTAAACTTGCATATTTGTGAAGAGAGTGAATCGAATCACTCCTTCCTATGGAGAGATGTTGATGGGTAGAAAAGTGAACTGAGAAACGTGTGTTGGTCCTGAGGGACCAGTGCCAGAGAGCATCCGGCAGAGATGAGGAAATGAGGATTTCCAGGAGCAGTACTGGCATGGTGTAGCTACTGCATGGTCCAAGTAAGGAAGAATCACCTATGATTACATGAAATGCCTGGTAGAATCGGAAAATACCGGTGTTTTCCTCTAAACAATGATGTTACCTGGGCCACATACAAGCTGCCTTGTTTGAAACCCTGCCAAGCTACAGCTGATTTACGAAGGCTGAGCTAAGGATGCGCACAGCATGGCCAGGATTTTCTTTTCTCCACTCCTGTAGGCACCTTAACATAAAGTTCCCTTAGAGTCATTAGCAGCCAATAAAAAATTCAAGCAGCTGATTCATGGCCAATGAAGTGGAAAGGATAGATGGAGCTATTTTCACACACTCGTTTCTAAATTGTACTGTCCTCTCATCAGCTACCCTTGAGTTTTTCACACATTTTGTCTCATTATTAAGAAGTTCCTTTGGTCAGTAACAGTGACAATGATTGAAGACAGTTTGGCCAAGGTTGATGGAGAACTTGTTCTTATTTCCTAGTACATGAAAGACCATTTCCTTTCAAATGTTACTGTGTTATCCTGAAAGTGTTGGGAAAAAAATACGTTTCTTTCATGCCCCTGTAGTCTCACAAGCAGAGGAATAACTCCTTGTCTGCCTGCTGAGGCTGTTGCTATTTTCTCCAAAGGTTTTTTTTAGGTGTTGGCATTTTCTGTAAGTGCTCACCTTTTCTGTGAAAATATAGTTTAAATTTTAGCCTTCCAGAGTGAGAACTCAACAATTTTATTAACTGTGTATTATTTCTGCATACAGGCTTTTAAATTTTCATTTATACTTGCCATCTGATAATATCAGAGTCTGCGAGTGAGTTTTTAGAAACTCTCTAAGATCTGCTTGCAAATGTAAAAATATGCATGTTAATTTCCATACACACAGGTAGCTGGAAATCATTAGTAAAAATGAGACATTGTCTTCTGTGCAAAAGTGGGATTTTTGAGAGTAAGCGTAGATCAGAGACACATGCAATGAATACAAGCAAGTGCTTGTATTTTGTGCTGCATTTTGAAATTTGAGTCTGAAGTTTCCTTGTTTATTTGTGAATCAAAGGCTATGTGCACAATTTGTGTCCTGTGCACAACAGAAGACTCAAGAACAAAATACAGGCTTTTGTTGTCTTGTAGCTGCCTAATTTAGATCTCCTATTACTAAGCATGACTTATTTGTGACTATTTCAAGTTAGCTATTTAAGTCTGATGAGAGGTATTACAGATATCAGCAGATCAGCAAATTATAGATGACTTTCAATTGTTACAAATACTACAGGAGCTAAGAAAAGGAGGACTTTCTTTGCAAGGTTTTGCAGTAAGGTGTTTTTGTACTTTCAAGAAAGTAACTTTAAATTCCTGGGCTGTGTGAGACCATGTGTTGTAGAAATTCCTAATAATTCATAGCTCTTAGGGTTATAATATTCCATGCACTCACCTTAGTTGACCTCATATATAACTGATATCACAAAATGTCTTTGTTTTGTATATCACTTGTCTCTCACAAGGAATATCCTCAAAAATAGATATTATTTTTATAATGAAAAAAATAAATTAATGGAATTTTTAATATTCTACTTGTGAAGCTCTCTAGTGCTGCTCTAAAGTGAGACCTCTCAGTTCACAGAAAAAGCAAGCTCAGACTGAGAGACTGACTTGCTCTCTACTCCGGCCTCACGAGATGCATCCGCAAAAGCAATTCTGTTATTCGCTTCATCGTGCCCGTGCCTCGCGTCTCCAGCGGGAGCAGATGCACAGAGCACTCCCACACGCAGTGACATTGGCAGCCTGTTCAAGTGGCATTACTTGATCTGGAGGGGAATGCTTTATTTTGGAAAGCTGCTTCCTTTCTTCTCCTGGGTCCGTGCTTCAGATCAGGTGTGATATTGTGCAGAGAGGATTTCATGAATTTTCAGTTCTTTTCTGCATCTCCCTTCAGTGGCCTTAGGATGCTCTGCTGGCCTTCCTCTTTTTTTTTTTTTTTTTGCTGCTACTTGTGTACTCCTTATAGTACAGCCCAAAAGTTAGCAGAGTGCCTGCTATCACGGTAATATTCAGTATGTAATGGTCGAATTTCAGATAATCACTTGCTGTCTGTCTCAAGATTTCTACAAAGCCTCCTAGAAAATAATTTATAAAATAGTAACGTAGGCTAGTTTTAGACCCTTAACTTTACTTCACAATAAATACATCAGCACTTGAAAGTCATCCTCTGAGAATTACACGTTCAGTGAGTCAGAAATACTGTTACAGAACTAAAATTAGATACTCCTTTTTCACTTTTTGACTAGTGGGAGGTTTGTCCTGGTGTACGTTGCCCACTATTGTTTGTTATACTGAATATCATACCTAGAAACAATAGGAAGTGTTCATAAAGCAGGATGTGAAATATTGTCTAATGAAACTGCCAAGTTAGAATGTCACTGAGGACCAGTAAAGCACAGCTGGGGCTTCTAAAGAACGTATCTTATTGCAATAGCTATTGTACAATGTTGACATTTCTCCTAACTTGTTTATATACGGATTTAATATCATTATTTAGAAAAAAAGATAGGTGAATGGTCTGGAATACTGAGCACCTTACAAGACGATCTGAATAAAGCCATGTCCAAACCTAGATTTAGCAGGAGACTGCTGGCACCTCTGCTCAGTTAGCACCGGCAGCAGCGTACACACTATGGGGATACCCTTGTAAATGTTCTGTTCGTATCCAGATTGCATCTGCCTCTTCTGATGTGTCTTTGGTTCATTGGCTGACTGGAAAAATCACAATTAAAATATTCTTGTTGTTTAAATAGAATGCAAAATTATGAAAATATTTAACTTTGCATCAAATGGAATGTTTTAAGTCCAAGCCTTCTATATAGTTACTGAGGTGACAGAAATAAATAGGTCAGAAGGAAATCACTAGCTGAACATCTGGGACTGATATCTCCAAATATTTTTTCACAAAATAGCTGGGGATGCTAATAAACCTCTGGATGATACAAGGCTTGAAGGCATCATTAATAGAGAGGCTTCTCAGAATAATAGAACCAAGGTGAAAGGTCCTCCTAATAATAAGGAACTTCTGCTGTTGTCTGGGAATCTGTCATTTGGAAATAACCAGTAAGAAAAAAACACCAGTCAGTCACAGGCCTACTGCAAACTAATAACATTATGCAGCTGTGAACTGATCACATGTATTTCAGTTCAAGACAGGAAATGTTTCTATTGTACAAACACTTCTAGGTTCTCATCTAAATACCATAGTCGCATTTGAGAAGGGTTCATTGACACTAAAAGATGCACAAAAGGGCCAACTGGGGAGGTGAAAGCTTTTATTTAAAAAAAAAATAGAAATTTTAAAATTGCCTTTTTAGCACAATAAAAGATGGATAGTGAATATATTTAGGCTGGAAATGAAAAGTTTCTGAAGCTGTCTAAAAGAAGTAATGAGAAAAAAAAATTTAAATGGATCTGTGCATACAGAAAGGACAGCAACCTATTATTCTAAGGGACTGGACATTCACGTGAATCCATCCATGTTCTTGGGTTTCTAGCTTTATTTTTGATGTGAGTGCCTGTCAGTTTTGAACAAAATGCCATTTCAAAATGAGGATCCAAAATTCTCAAAAGATTTTCAAACTAAGAAGCTGATTTCTTATTTGTTGGGTAAATATACCTTATTGACTCTTTTTTTCAATGAATGACATATTGGCTAAGAAATTCTGTCCCAATTTTAGTTCTCTGGTTTCGTTCTCTCTCAGCAGGATACTTGCCTGTAGCAAAACCAGCAGACTTCATACATTTAGGAATTTATAAAAAAGACTCTCTGCTTACTGCTTCATCTTCTAAATATTTCCATGACATAATTTTGATATTAAAACAAATACAGACATTTGCTTTATGGCACATATGAATCATGTGACAAAACTTTTTTGATAAATTAATACAACAGCTGTCATGGAGTGATATTATTTGTGTCTTGGTGAAGCTCATCAGAGCAGGTGGGTGCACCCTGAGAGACTACCTATTCCTCAAATGCAGTGCTGACATCTCTGATACTCTCTCCTTTTTACAAAACCTGGACACAGGAGTAACTAAGCTACACTAGTCTCTTTGAGAGGTATTTTTTTTAATCAGAAAGCAAATGTTATATTATTCCTCAGGCCCCAGCCTGTGATTCAGCTATGCAAGTTATGAAACTCAGTCTTTGGTGCTGAGGTATACCTGAATTCAGAATCTCTGAACCTGAATTTCAGGAGTCTCTGGAAACAAGATGGGTAGACGGGTTTCACCCTATTCAAACTTCTACCTTTAGTGCACATTCATTTGATGTGTACTGCAGATACAGCCAGCCAGTCTATATCTGCTGTATTTTTCCTGAAAAATCTGTGTTCCTTGGATGTTTATAAAAATTGCATGCAACTCAGTCATATTGGTCAATCCCCCTCAGTCAAAATAAATGTGGACATTTAAAACCGTCTTATATATGTTCACCTGATTTTTTTTTTTTTCTTTTTAAACAATGCTACTCCAGAGCTTAATGCATTAGACATATCTTTTCTTTTTTTTTTTTTCTTTGTTGGTTTTGCTATTTCCATGGACGAATTTCAAAGAAAAAAAAAATTCATTATTTCATATCTCCTTTCTCAGTTGTTCATTTTGTAAGAACTACCTAATGTTAGCAGCTAGTAGAATAAAACCAGCAGGACTAGAGGGATGTAAAGGAATTTATGAATTTTATGGCAAGGCTCAGTGCTCAACAGGAACTCCTTGCAATGTGGTTGTCATCTCTACAGTAGAACAGAACAACTTCTGAGAGTTTGATGTTTTTCTCCCTGGAGTCCTGGTGGGTGGATGGATGTGAGAAAACACTTCTATAAAGGAGTATTAACTTCTTAAAAATTGTTCAGAATCATGAACCAAGGCTAGAGGCTATATAGCAGCATACTGGCTAAGAGGATACCAGTGTGAAAGAAAATCGAAAAAGTAAGGGAACCTGGCACAAAGGGTAATGAATAAGCACGGCTATCCCTCAGTGCTTTAAAGAGAAAATATTTTTCCACAGTAGAGTTTTCTAAACTAGTTTCAGTTATTAATGTGAAATCAAAGATGAGACTGTATTTAAACTTCTTGCAGTAATAATGTCTGTAGTCTTCTACTTTCATATATAAAACTATTGAAATAAGAATGAAGAGCAACAGAAATCATACATGTGCTTTGTCCCATGTAGGTTGCTGGGAATTTATGCTGTAAAATAAGCTATTGAAAGAGAATACTGTTTTTGCTCAGAGAGATCCAGAACAGTTAATAGATTTTTGTACTGTAAACCTAGCAATTATCAAAATGGCTAGCAGCCAGTTTAAATGGTTACAAATACTCCTATGGTAAGGTTTTATACTGCTGCCCGTCCGTGCTATTATGAGCATGTGAGAACATGAATACAGTGTGTCCTGTAAATATTTCCTAAAGCCAGACTTTTGGTAGCTCACAGCAGGAACGGGTAGTTTTGCATGTCCCCTCCACCGTTAGTAAGGTCTGAGTAGTGCAGTTATAAAAACATCAACTATATCCTGGATTCTCGTTGTAGCTACGTGTGACACTTGTATTAAGATAAAAGCTTGTCTAGGATCCAAATATAACAATCTGTTTTAACATGTATAAAGACTAAATCTCACACATTGCAATACTAAATATAATGCCCTATCTGTATTTAGGGATGTGACACGGGCTAGCTTTTGTTATCTGCCCTTAGAGCATTAACCTGGGGGAATTTAGACAGCGGTTACGGCCTGACCCTGTAAGATGTTAAATGCTCACAATCCCATTGCCTTCTCCAGCTATAAGGGGTACTCAGTAAATCCCATAAGCAGGAATTACCATTTAGCAAAATAAGTCATCCTTCTCTTGCTGCAATCAATTGAGTTCCTGAATTAGTGGAAGTATTCAGAATCCATTAAAAATATTGAAAATCAGCCTAAAGTTTATATTCAGTCGGCACAAAACCATGTCTGATTTGAAATTTCTAATTTTAGAAAAAGCTTGTTTTCAAGTGGCAAATGAAGCTGATAATTGTATTGTATGAATGATAGGGAATTATGATCATGAAACATCTTGAATATTTAGAAATGGGAGAGCCTGAAGATAGCCCCAGTCAGTGTGCGCAGCTGCAGGCAAGACACACAACTCCTGGATGGTAAATACTCCTTATCAGTTATTCTTTGCACAGATTTTTTTTTTAAAAAAAAGTTGTTGACAAAATTCGCAATCCTGTTTTCAGTTTTACCACTTCTCCCTGTTCCAAATACCATCAAGGATTAAGTAGCCTTATAGAGAAGTACTGATTTCAGGAGAATAGAGATAGCTATTGAGGTGAAAAGTGCTGAGGTCAGACAGGAGAAGAGAGAAAACAGATAATGAAAAATGTCAGAAGTAAAGAGAATTAAAAGACTGATGAGATCATCAGCCCTCATGAAGTATGCCATGGCATGAGCTCAGCCAAGGGTTTATAGGAGACAGAGAGCTTGAAATACATGGGAGCAATGGAGAGCTACAGCAAGTGATGCTTGGGAACTGTCTGTGTTATAATTAATTCATCATCGCAGCGCACTTCCACGATTATTTGCATTTATAGGTAATGGTTAATATCTGTGGACTTTGGAAGGCTTCCACTCAAGCTAGAGCAGTCTCATGGCAGTTGTGAAATCAGAATATCAACACAGCATGTTGCTCTAACTGTCCCATCTTACACTGGTAACTTGTCCTGTGTCCTTCCTTTGAGGGAAGGTGGCTGGCTTTGGAGTTATTAGATGCGTAGCTGGCACCACTGCTTCTGTTTCCCTGGTATGATTTGTTTTGTAATAATGTATTTTTAATAAGTAATAATTCTATTAAAGTGGGCAGGTGATTGACATATGCTAATGCAATTTATATTTTATCTCCCAGTCTGTGTTATCTTTTGTAGTCATTCTTACATTTTTTTCTAGTTGTGTTGTTAATTCTTCCGAGAGGTAGATCTCTTATGTTTGACAGTCTTATGAGACAGATGCAACTATATGGAGTCATGCTACATCAGGACCAAGTTCTCTCGAGCTTTTCACAAGGGAGGAAGGATGGTGTCTGTTCAGGACCACCCAGATATTGTAATGGTTAAAGGTGTCTTTGCAAGTTCTCATATCAGCTCATTTTCAATAGAAGCTTTGTGGTGATTTAGCAAAGCTCAAAACCATCTTGTGTCCAGTCTTCAGCAAATGAACCTGGACTTCTGCACATGGTTAGAAAAAGCTGTCTCCAGCTGCTGCTTGCAAAAAGCTTTGTATTCTGAGGCATAACATTTTTCTGCAGGGATAAGTTAGCTGAATTTATATATATCACACTAAAAGTCATAATCTAGAGAATTGAGCTTTTAAACATGTGCGATCGACCTTGTATAATGAAATTTTTACTGCTTATGTTAGTGAAAAGATTCAGCGAAGTGAGACATTTAATTTTTCTACAGTGAAGTCTTTTTAAAAGACCAGTTAGGAAGAAGATTCAGCAACTGCAGAAACACGAGCATGGGAATTTTAAAGTTTCTAACAATGGATGCTCATATTTCAACATGCCCTCATTTGCAATTAATCACATTATCCATCATGCTTTCCTAAATGTACACAAGGCTGTAAATAAGTATAAAACTTTCAACTGCAAAGTCACATTACTTGCAAAATTTTGTAGCATTCATTCTACCATGTTATTTTACCCATTGCGTATGTGAAATACCAAACACTGACAAGTTGTATAGAGCACGCAACCTTTCTTTTTGAGACTAATGGTCTATCACACAATCAAACATAGATTTAAAGCTTCCAGTAAAATTCCAGTAAAAACTGGAATTAAATTATTAAGCTCTAGAGTACTAAACCAGCCTTAAAAGTACCCTGTAGAGTTCTACTCTATACAATCCTCTTCTTATAGTAGATTTCCAGCTCTCAGTTTGCATTCTGCAGTGATAAACGTACTGTGACTGGGAGCAGCTGTTTATGATGGTACCTAGCAGCTGAAAAAAAACCTGAAGGAGAATGCCAAAAATCTGACGTTTTAAAATCTACTCTAGAAACTTTCCCCCCCTCACCCTTAGAGGACAATTCATTGACAAAGATTAAAGTTAATTTTGGAGGAGAAAAAATCAAAACGTAAAGAGTGTATCTATTCCCCCACCTGCCCATCTATATCTATGCACCTTCTGAAACTGAGTGCCTAATTGTACCTAAACTAATTGAGGCACATCATATTGTGTGACTCTTTAGCCTCAAATATGTTATAAATTCAACATGCTCTTTCTAAAAGACTCGTGTATGAAAGGTTGTCTCCTGGGAATCTGCTACATCTGGAAGGACAGGTTCTCCCTAATTCTATCTTGGTCATTTTTTTGAGGTAGTAGTTCCCAGGTTTCTGATTTACCTTTGCCAGGAAAATGCGGTTGTATTTTTGTTGCAGTATCTTTTAACCAGTTCAAAGTACGTATGAGCCTATGTTCTCCTTTTGGCAAACGTAGGTGGACTTCCACGTTCATTCAGAAGCAGGACTGGGGCCTAATTGTTGATAGAAAGGTTGAAGTCAGCGTTGCTTATAGCTGCGTGCAGCCCCTGTGTTCATGAGTCACGCTGAAAGACGGCTCTGTGCTGTCACCAGGCCATCTCATCGCTCTGTTACCAGCTGCCCAGTATGGATTTTGGGTACAACTGTAGCCTTGTCTTCTGTATGGCCTTCCTGGAGGAGGTGAGTTAGGAACGCTCCAGGTACTGATGCAAAGCATAATCTGTTTCTTCTTGCTGTCCTCCTGTCTAAGCCCACTTGATGTAACTATTATCTGCCTGCTAATACTGTGACTCAGGCTTTGTGTTAAATGGAGGAAGTAAAGGGCATCACAGCACGGTGCTGGAATTGAGTCACTGGAAGTGCTACTTATAAGACACTAGTGGCTTCTCTAACCTCCTCAAGAGCTTTCATCAAAGGAGTTATTAAATCTGCTTTGCCATAGAGAGCTTTGGTCCCTGGATGCATCTAAAGAGTTCCATCTTTTTCAAAATGTTGTACTTGGCGTGTATCCGCAGCAAATGCAGCTGAAGAGGTGGCCCAGACAGCCTGAGCCAGGGTGCAGCTTTCCACAGGGTTCCCTCTGAAATGATTTATAACCAATTTTGTGAATGCTGCTGATGGTGTAACAGCTATGGTTTGTGAGCACAAATGACAAAAAAATTTGCAGTTAATTCAAGTGCAATAATCTGATCCTAGTCTCTGTTTTGAATCTTGTTTAATTTGTTTGCACTATAGAAAGAATGGATGATCTGGACTGTATCTGACATTTGATCTTTATATTATGCTTATTGGGTTCACTGCATATAATTAAAAATGTGGCAGGGTATCTTAGCTATATTAAAATTATCTCAGTAGATGATGGAGTTATGGGTTTTTCAAAACCACCTTCTTCATCACTTTGTGTTTTGACTTTGCTGTATTACTGTCATAAAAATTATTTTAAAATACTACATTTTTATAGACTACTAATAAAATCTGCAGGCCATATCAGAAAGCCTGTTGATCCTCTTGTCAGTGGGTCTCACAATACTGACTGATTATAATTTTCTTTTCTTGTGAAAGAATTTATTTCAGCGGAAGCACTCCAAACGTAAAGAACTAACTTGAGAGTTTTAATTAAATGTGTTTTGCACTTGGCTGCTGCTGTGTGTGGAAGAGTGGGATGACACAGCTTCTCAGTTACTTCAGCTGTGCTATGGTGGCACCGAATGGTGCTTCCTTTTTGCCTTCTGGACGAAGGAAGAGCAAGTAAAAACTTGTTATTTTACTGTAACTGTTCATTCCTTCTGTCTGTGGGGTATTTGGAACTCAGACCATGTGTGTGGCAGGAAACCACTTGTATTTGGGAAGACTGTTGTTAATGCTCATCACGGGAGCTTGAGTGCTTTTCCCAGTTAAGCCTGTGATTAGGTCAGTCATTGGGTATCAAAAGAACAAAGGTTGCCAATTTTGTTTGCACTTGTTATAAATTCAATTAATTTCTATGTCCTATGAAGGATATCATAGTATGGGACTCTGTATAAGACTATCTTCTGCAGATTTATAGATTCTTTTTGTGTTGCATCACTATCCCTCCTTTGGTGGGCCAAAGGGGTTTGCACCAGATGACCTCCAAAGGCCTACCCCAAGCTAAATTAGTATGTGATTCTATTCTCTTATCCTGATTTTAATCTTTATTCCCTTTTAAGAAAAAAAGTTTTAAATTTTTAATAGCAGACCCAAGGTGAGGGAGCACAGAGCCACCGCAGTGCATTTCTGCCTGTGGACTGAGGGACAGTGTTTATGAAGTTGTCCAAGGTTCCTGTTCTGTAGATGCCATCTGGCAAATGACTTTCTTACAAATGGTGGGAGCATTTACTCTCCAGCCTGTCATACAAAGCATGTACCCTAGTAACAGGCAGCGACCTTGGAGAATGCTCTCTAATTGCTGATGGTAACTTTGCTGTTTGATCTGCTCTTTTTTTTCTGTGCCTGTCACTTTGACCAATTTTTGTAAAGATGTTCTCAAGGCTGATGATCTAAGATTAGCTTGGGTCAAAGAAACAGAAGTCTCTGACACATTTTGAGGTTGATATATATAAGCAGTCCTCTTGTGCAGAGAAGACATTGGCTCATTAGGGCATTCCCAGTGAAGGAAATGTTACATTCTGTGTTTATTATGCAAGGCAATAATTTTTAAAATTATGAACTGAAACATATATAAATTATATGTTTCAATATTAGGAGAAAATTACTTTGTTTAATAACTGATTTCCACCAACATTCCCATTAAAAGAGGATATATCACCCTCTGCTCTATAAAGGGTAAAAAATGTTAGAATAGTGAGGAATGTGCTGAACAGACATATGGGGCTTTTTTGCTGGAGAGGTACTAACTGGTGAAAATGTAAATGCCTGACCTTTAGATTTCTGTTGGGAATTTTGAATGTGTACCTTTGTCTTGAAAAGAAAAAATCTTGCATGCTTTGTGATGGAGTTAATGGGACAGTATGGCTCTAAAGACTGAAGCATGAAATCTGGCTGTGGAAATAAGGTGGCTTCTGAAAAAACACATATTGCTACTATGCTATGTCAGGAGTCTATAAACAATAAATAATTGTAAATGGTATTGGTCCCTCTCCAATAATTTAACTTTACTGGCCTTTCAAAAGCTATATAAAAGCTTCAATTGCTATTCACCCTTCAGAAACATTTAAAAGCACAGGTGAACTCTGAGTTCTTCCTGTAAAACGACTGAACCCCACAGAGTGGCTAAGTATGTTCAGGAAGATGATCTTACTGAACATTATTGTCTCCTAGGAGATAATCATCATCATTTTCATGCTTCTAGAAAATTCTTGGTACTTACAGAATCACTGAACTAAGAAATTAATTTCTATTACAGATATGAGAACAAAAATGTCTCCAGACTCTCACTGTTTTCAAGTAGCCCCTTGAGTACTGATGTCTACATCGACTTGATTTTTCCCATGTAAAATTCTAACAAGAAAAATGACCCGATGCTTCCACTTCTTTATTTTCCTCTCTTCCTGTGTTGTAGTTGATTTAGACCGGAAATTCTTAGTGTTGGTGCACATAACTCAGTGTAAGTCATCACATAAATACTTTGACAGATCTACACTCACGGATTTTTCCTGCTATTGTATGAAACGAATCTGTTCCTACGTACCTGAAGCAGACAGGCTGTCTTCTCCTGAACAGTAGGTCCTTTCTAGTCATATTAACTGTGATATAGGCACTGGCCGCTATTTACGTTCTCGCTTCAAATCCATAAGCGTGATGTAAAACCAACCAGTTTTCAGTGTTCGGCTGCAAATTTTGGATAATCTTTCCACTCAATAGTGTGTCACATAACCATTGAGCTAAAATAAATCTTCAAAAGAAAGCAAGCATGTCTAAAAGGTTAACAGCTTGGAATGCAAAGCTTTTTCTTCAGTGCGTATTTGATGTAAATAATGGATCATATACTACTTTACAAACGGCACTAGAGATGGGTTGAATATTCAATCCTTTCTTCTTGTTAAGAAATCACATGTGAACAGTCCTTCATTCTCAGTTGCAGGCTTTTTATTCAGAATTATTGAATGTTTTCTCCTGTGAACACATTTCAGTCTGCTGAAGGATTACAGATGTATTTTCAATACTCAGCTTCTGTGTGATTTGTTACTTTCAGGATGTAGTATTGGCACTCTCTGTTTCTTGGTTGGATGACTGTAGCTCTAGCAAAGGCTTTAGAAATATAATCAGAGCTAAAAACATTTTTTAAAAGCTGATAGAGGAAGACTGGCTGAGTAAGGGATCTTTACATATTCTATTCTGGGTTTCTTGAGCTGAACCTTGCTAGAGGCGTTGTTACAAGGAGAAAATATCCTGAATAATATTTGATATGATGAAACTTAAAGCATATGTATGTGTATGCATTTCTGTGTCAGGACTTAAGCCTCCGGCATTGTGGACATTTCTTAAAGCCCTTCTGTTAAATCCATTAAGCACTAGTCTCTGCAGCGCTCACCAGAATTTTATAAGCTAAAGGAGCTCCATGAATGAGGAAAGACTTTGCCAAGCAAATAAATTTAACTCCATGGATATAAATCACATATTGTGTCAGAGACATTGCCGTTGTTCTAGTGCTGTCTCTGCCCAAACACTTTGGGTATGGATGTTACCTTATTTTGTCTTGGGATAAAATACAGGGAAAAGGGAAAAGATAGTTAAAGGGATAAGATGTGGTTGATGAACTTGCCTAAGGTTAAGAAAAAGGCATGTGCTAACATGTACTTGATGGAATATATAATTTACTTTCAGAAACTAATTCTCCAGTTTGTATACTACTACTCTCTGCTTCAATTTATCTACTTAATAACCTTTTGAAACAATTTGCTTACTAATTTGCTTAATGCAAATTTCTACTGAGCTTTCTTTTGTTTTCTTCCCTAAATTGGTGCTGAGGATAGCTGTATTTTAAAGGTAAGTGGGTCTCAGACAACTCTTTGCCTGAGAACACGTGGACTCTTTTAATTAAAAAAAGACCATGCCTTTTTCAATTTCTAAGGGTCTCTTTTTTTCACCTGCTTATAATGTTACTGAGTATTTGTTGTTGTCCAAGCTGTAGCAGACTGAATTTTTGGTGGAGTTGTACATTTTGGGCATTGATCAGCTATTTCCTTGAAGACTTTCAGGATTATTATTGTGCCCACAGCCAGGCTGAGCAGAATTCTGCTAAAAACATTTGTCTTGGAAATCAGATATAGACACATTTTCAATAAACTTATAAGTAACTAATAAATGTTGTTTAAATTCCCATGTACATTAAAGTTTTGAGAAAATGCATGGGCATATGTTTCTGTTGGTTTGAATATGAGTGTTGATTGACCACATATGCAGCTTTTAGGTGTGTGTTTTCATTTGCATATGTAACGTTAAAAGCAGTCATACTTTGCCAGGCAAAATGACAGCTATCTAACCTAAATGATAAAATGTTGCACCATTCCCTTCAAAAATAACAAAATTGTCTGTAATAGCTTTGGGCATTTGCAGATGCTTCATTTGAAGTTCTTTATTACCTTCTGCTTTTAAAGATGTTTTCTATTCTTCCTGTTTTTCTTCTGAGAAAATTATGTTATTCCAAGACTTGTCATTTTACTGAAGATAGCATATATTATGGGATTTGAAATAGAACTAGAAACTAACAGTTTTGCCCAAGATGAAGAGATCATTTACTGAGAAATTTTTCAGTGACAGGGCATACTGTTTTCAAAGACAAACCTCAGAAGACCTTAACTACCAAAGAGCCACGTGACTCCATTTCAGAAATGTGGCCACCAAGCAAATGACCAAATAAGATTGTTACAGAAGGCTTTAGAGAAAAGATGCTGACTAAAGATGATCTAATGCAGTCCTCTATTTTACAGATTTCAACAATTTTTTTTTTTTAATTTTGCATGTTTTGTGTACTATCACTCACATATTTTTGAGTAAATCAAGATAATCCCTAGTGAGATTTGTATTGCTGGAGTGGGGTTATTTTTGTCATCACCTTTCTGTTATTCACAGTTATCACTGCAGTATCTGAATGCTTCAGAAACATTTATCTTCATGCACCTTACCTGATCTGTCTTAACCCTGACAGAGACATCAATAACCCTGCCAGGTTCAGCTGGTACTGGAAGTCATCCTGCCTGTGCACTGTGAATCATGAAACTTGCCTTTTTTAATGGTCTAAGCTGTATTATGTAACACCTTCTCTGGCATCTGGAGTGGCCTGTTCAGACATGAATTTCTGACTTCACAGTATAGCCAAGAGTCAAGAAGGTCTTGCATAAAAATTAAGACAAATATTTAAGCCTAGAATGACTCAATGAATAGGTGCATTTCTGAAGCATCCGTATCGACCAAAGCCCTCAGAATACTCAGCATTACTTCTACAGCATTTATACCTTATGTTACTTCTACAGACTCAAAAAAAATTTTTTTTTGTTTTGTTATTATTGTGCACTTGGTAGATGTATGTTTAATCTTGGACATGAGGGACACAATCCTTAGTTGTTACTAGCTGTAATAACTCCCCTGGCAACATCTTGCAATTTATGCCCCTTTTGAGCCTGTATTTCCATACTGACAAGTAAATTCACAAAGTAGATGGATCTTTTAATACTTTGTGAATCAGCATTTCTCCTGGAGGAGGAAGTATATAGTATCCCAGAAACAACCGTGGAGTATTGTTTAAATACTGGAAGCTTTGGCTGGCTTGGAACTTACAAATAGTTATTGGAGGCATTGTAATGTCATTCTTCACTATCTAGAATCAGTGAAACAACATATTCCTATATAAGTACTTTCTTATTTGCAAGTGCAAAATGAAGTGTCTTTTATGCTGTGACTGAGCATATCCCAAATCATTTTAAGCTACTGATTGATTTTTCTCTTACTTTCTTTGGTTTAATAGAACAGTTTCAGCAGTGGAATGCAGAGTGACTGATTTTTATCCTGTAATTAATCTCATATATGACAGCTGAAGGATACTTTTGGCTTTTGTGTTTTATATTTTTTTTCTCAAAAATATTTCATTTATAGATATACATTTATGCTGTTTCATAAATGACTACACAGTTGACTGACTGCTTTTCTAATATTTCTCCTTCCACAGTGTGGTAAAGCCAGTTAATCCACTGATAATTACAAACTTAATATTTACAAATATTTCTGAAATAATTCAGTTGGCAGCTATTCCTCCATCTAGTGACACCTACTGACAGTAATCCATTTAAGTGCACATCTTTAATGCTATTTTCACAAGGATCTGAAGAGATAAGGATGTGCATGCCCTGTTTTGTGGTACAAACTCAGGAACAGAGTGCCCGATTTGCTGAGGACCACATAAGTGCGTGGCAGAGCAGGGATTTGAATATTTTTCTCCAGTTCATAAACTTGCTTTCTAATTAATGAATTGTTCTTTGTCTCCTGGGTGGGAAGCCTGAGTACTACTCTTGAATCTTTTTCACTTGTAGACCCTTGTACGTTTCCAGTGGAGGTATGAACCGCCACAGAGGGAATCAGGCCTAGCAACTGTGACACTGCTTTTATTAATTGCATTGCTAGTCTTCCTAGATATTATCCATGAATTTTCCTTAATTTTTAACTTTCCCCATCTGTGGGCCACAGGTGGGAAACCATTAGTGTGGGATAAGAGTTATTGTATAAAGCAACAATATGCAAATACAGCAGACAGGAGAGGGAAAAAAAAGTAGTAACGGTGGTATTTTGGTCTCTGGTTTGTATTTTACTACTGCTGGCTGGGTGACTCTGTAGTCAGCTGGACGTTCTGGATCAGATTTTGACCCTTTGCAATAAATGGTTACCCAAAACCTAGCCTTTACTACCCTTACAGTAAAATTCAATCCCTTTATGCAGTTTATCTAAATTTGACCACTACTGTATGGCAAGAAATGAGATGAAGTCTCCTCCAGTAACTCTGTCTTTGAGAGTAACGAGCTGCCAACTGATCCGAAACCACACTGCTTCCTGTAACTTCACACTTATTCATCTTTGCAAAATCATCCCACTGAAATCTGGCAGTAGAATTTTGGGCAGGTTTAATTAGTGATAGAAAAATCTATCTTAGGATCTGCTTAGATTATGTAAGCTGGAGGTGTGCAACAGTTGCCTGTCTTGCACACAAGAATTTCCACCAATTCGCTGCTTTAAAGTCTGGCTGCAGTTACTTGCCCTCTGTACTGTTTCAGATGTCTTGTTTGGTCTGGACTTCCTAGCTGGAACCAAATCAGCTCGTGGCCAAAAAAGTGAAAAACAAAGCAAGTGTCTCCTGCTTTGCTGCCCAGCTTCTGATTGCTCCCTCTGTCAGTCTGCTACCGGCTTGTAGCAGACTGGTGAACAGACATAAATGTTGGTGCGAGAAACATGAGATAGAAGGGAAAAGCTGGAGGACATTAGCAGCAAGGAGGAGTTCTAAGATAGAGTACAAACGTTATTTCAATCAAAACCAACTTGTCCTTTATTTGAGATGCAAACAGATACATATGCTCCTCTGCATAACTTTCACACACCTTCAGCCATTCTACCACCACTTAATTCTGGAAGGAATGATGCTGAAATCAATGTGATCAGGTTCAGCTCCTGGCTTAGCTACAATTTTTTTTTGTGAAACTTTGCTCAGATTCTTATTGTTTCAATTTGTCATCTCTAAAAGGACAGTGATGACTAATTGCCCTTTTACAAAGTAAGAATAAAAATTTAAAATGTGCCAAATTTTTTTTTAGGAGTTGGAGTTTAATTTAAAACATGATTCCTGTTAGAGTTTTGTCAAGGTTTTGGTTGCCAAAAGACGCAGATGGGGTCCAGTGGTATTTTCAAAGTATCTACAAAGATTACATTGCTGATCCTAATGGAAGTAGGGGACCTTGTCTGTTAGGTGGTTCTGTAAATCCTGCAAAGTGTCATCTTTAGGGACTTAGTGAAGTGGCACCAAGGATCAGACAGAAATAAATTACTTCAGCTGTAGGAAAATACTGTGTCCAACCCAGGGATCAATCCTGGACCCAGTACTGTTAAACACCTCCACTAATGACCTGGCTGATGAACCACAGTGCTCACAGCAAGATTGCAGACACAGAATTGGAAGGAGTCATCTCTGAACATTTTGCAGGCCTTGCTGTTATAATTACATCTGCAGATGATGAAAAGAAACAACTTTTCCTGTTGAGAATATCACCAACAGATACTGAATTCACAGTAGATGACAATACACTGAGTCTGAGCAGTTTTTCCCCAAAGAGGACGAGGAATTCCTCAGACACCACATTATTACTCTGGAGAAAGCATAGCAGGAATGCATATTTTTCACAGTTGTGGCATTTATTCTCCTAAGCCAACTACAGTCTACATACTGAAATATATCCATTCTGCTAAAAAAAAATAATATAAACAACACACCAACCTTTCTAATTTACATTAATTTTCAGCTAACTGGTCATTATATGGATTCTCTTAATGCATACAGAGCAAACTTTGATCATACAGGATTGTCCATGAGGACTTAAGTTCCTGGATTTATTCCACTGAAACTGAGAGAATAGTTTGGTGACAAAAGAGAAAATGTGTGTCTCTTCAATCCTAATTAAAGCTGTCTGTTGACCTCAAATTGATGCAGATGAGCTTGAGTCGGATGTTATCTTTTCCTTTCAAGTTAAGACTGGCTATTGATTTCAGAAAATACTAGAGCAGAACAAAAAAAGGCCATCCTAAAGGAGATGTCTGCTGTGTACGTGCATGTTTGTGGCTGGTTAGGACTTCGGCAGGGTCAGGGCTGGAAGCTTTGGGTTCTGGTTGCAGCAGCAGGGTCAGGAAAGCATAGATTGAAGCTGAAAGTCAGCAGGTGATTATAAGAAGACATTTTAACAGCTGAAAAATATTTAAAGAGAAATATCTAAAAGCCATACTAACTTTTCTGTGCTAAGCTTGTACTAATAGAAACCCTGGGTGTGAAGTTATGGAGACAAAGTTGTTCTGCATCTTAAACACAGATCTGAACATCCATGCTTCCTGTATTACAATAAATCTGATACAACTTTCCGCAGCATGGTAATTTATCGGCATTCCTGTCCCTTGCACAAGGGGTGCTTTGCTTTATGTATCAATCACAAGAAAGAGATGAGAATGCAAAAGAATTTTCCAGATTAAAGCCCGTATAAATGATCACGCTCAAGGAAACCAGAAGTCACCTGCTTCTTACAACTTTCAATAAGAAGCAGATCCCTCTTTAGAATGCAGATTCAGTAATGGCTAATTAGTTTATGTCTCTAATCTTTTACTCAATCTTTCAGGTTATGAAGATAAACTAAAGAGGATGAATAGGAAAAAACATCTACAGTGCACTGATAATCAATCCCTAGACATTTCCCTAGCTTAATGTACATTGAGACATCTTTCAAAGCCACATACTCTTGGAGCAGCTGCAGAAAAGCCTAGAATAGCGATTCACATCCAACTACTTCTGAGTTAAGTACAGAAGGGCTGCTTACTTCAAGATGCTTTTCAGTGTTGGAACTGGGGGTTAAGAGAGATTAGAGGAAAAAAATGAACCTGGGCAATTCTGGGGAGGGAAGAAGCAATCTGATAAATCTTTCCCATGGTGTCACGGCAAGAATGAAACAGGTTGCTGTAACTGTATTCACCTATATGGAGGCAATTTTCAGCTGAGAGAGATGTGGAAAAAGGCTGTCTCAAAGTGAAAAAGATTAGAAGAGATTTTTTCAGCTTCTTTTACTTAGTTTACATGGCAGCAGTCAGGTTTTAACAAATATTCTCATGATCAAAATACTTTGCTGCTTTAGGAACTCTTCTCTTCAGTCATCAAATTTAAAGATATTTGTACCTTTTGTTTTTAAAGAAAATACATTCTGTTTTTTTCAATGTATTATCTGTAGTTCCAAGTGCAGTCAAGTCAAATCAGCTTAAAAACTGAACTTTTTTTTTTTTTTAACTAAAAAAGCCTCTTTATACTTGAGCATTCTAGGGGTATGTGTACAGTTCACTTTGTATACACCAGTATTTTCAACCTGTGGAGTTTTATACTCTCAAATTCTTGAACTTGCCCTACTTGTCTGTGCCTTTTCAAAATTTGCCCTCTGAGGAGAAAATTTGTGTCTCAGATTCAGTGTTGTCCTAATATGGCTCTGAAAAGCAGGAAATTCTGAATTCCTTTAGGAAATATGAGCCAATCCATTAAAAATAATGAGATAGTAGAAACAAAATTGGCAATTCTTTTATTTGCTTTCTGGCTTGTTAAGTCTTTACTTTTTAAAGTTTCTCTCAACAACCATAAAATCAAGAAAATTTTTTCAGAAATAAAAAGAGAGTTTTCGATGTAATCGTGTAACTCTAGGGGCTAGCTGTTTAAAAAAGATCAGAGCGAGACTGAAAATCAAATTGGTGAAATGGAAAATGATGCAATACCGGTAAGGAAGAAATGTATGGAAGGGAGCTCCTTATTTTGATACATAGTTGCTTGGATTGATGTTAACTGGAATTCATTGCATGTGATTATTTTGTTTGTTAAGCCAGGGGAGTGTGTACAGGGAAGGGACAACTTATGCAGATTACATGACCGAGGAAGCGACGGTCGTGTGTAACAACTTGCATTCAATTTATGTTTTATTGAATGTTGTCAATAGAGAGCTCAGTGAATGGCAGAGCATCTGTCTACTTTAACATAATTAAATTCTCCCTGATTTGCATCTTAGATCTGTTCTCTTGACAATAAGCTCTTCTGTGGACATGACATCATCTATTGAAACTCTTTGGAATGGTGCACAATTATTAATATATTATCACTAAATTGATAGTGAATGGTTTTCCAAGTCATAAAATGAGAAACCAGATTATTTTACAATAGAAAGGATGTAAAATAGCTAATTACTTGGACTGAATTGCCTAAGTGATTTTATTCTGCACTTTGTATGTTAAACACTGACAAATGAGGGCAATTAATCCTGTACTGAAGTTCAGAGTGTACAACACAGCACATAGCACTGAGGGGAGGTTATTTCCTTCTCCCTGCTACAGCTGTATTTCACAATTAGTCTCGGGCATTAGCACCCACCTCTTACCATTTCAGCCTAGACTCCAAGAATAGATATGTTACCATGTTTTTGTTGTTTCTGTACTTGCCCATAAGTATTCTATTCTATCTTGTTATATGTGTGTGACATATGCTGTTTGTGCTAGAAAGCTCCAGAATTGTTTTTATTGTTAATTGAAAGTAAAAAAACTCCCATCCTCGAGAAGTAAGGAACAGGCCTAGGAGAACTCTGAGGTGCTCGTGAGATCTTCTCCCCTGTTACATGGCTTTGTGGTCCATATTCCTTACCACTTTACATAGTCTCAAACATTGAGTCAATGGATGGGTTATTTTTCAAATTTGTTAAATATTAATTACATATTATATATGATATACATGTTCTCTTCCATCCATTGCCTTTCTCTTGGTGTGAGGATTTTCTTTAGGTAGGCAAATTTTAGACACAAAATTTCTACTTCAGGCATGTAAGACCTAAATTTAATTTGCCCAATCAAATGCTATCTTGCCCAAAGTGTTTCCAAATGAGGTAAAAGCTCTTTGTGTGTTTGGTGGGGTTTTTAGTGAAGGAAAAGGGATCCTTACATCAAAATTAATTATCTTGCAGTTTTTCAACTACCTAAAGTTTTGCCTCTGGACATCTCCATCTTGATAGTACTGAACTGTCTCATCCTGCATCTAATAAGTGTTCTCATGTCTATTCTGGCTGGACAGCTTAATCTGGCAGGCCTTCTCGGAGCATGCCAGGTCCACACAACCACAGCATCCTTCTCTGCTTTCACCCAGTAATGCCATGGTTAGAATAATCATCCGGTGTCCCATTCTTTCTGTTTCTCAAAATTATTTAAGCTTTCTTACCCCATCAAACTATTCACATGCCAAAACTGTAGGATATCCTGGGGTAGCCGAAAGCCATTCTTGTTGCTTCAGTAAAAAAGAATCTCTAATTTGTGTGGAATAAATATTTTTCAGCAGGCTGGAGAAAGCCTATGTTTATCAATACAGAGAAAGCCTAGAGGTGGGGAGAACTGAGGGGGAATACCCTGAGTTTCAGACTCTTGCTCTAGTGAACATTTCATTATTTATTTTCAAGCGATCGACAAAAGAAAGCCTAAAGCTCAGATGTTTTTTTTTTCTTTCCAGAATAACTACTTTGGCTGCTGGGCTATATCCAAGTTTGCTTTTATCCCTTTTCTGACTGTTGCTATGAATATTTAATCAATTCCATGCACAGCGGAGCAAATTCGGCAGGAAGGAATGAAAATGCCATTAATATAGCAGATTGTCCTACATCTGTTGGTTTGGGGACACCTTGAAGATGACAGATGTTGTTTTGGATTCCTCAGGCATATTCTGGAATGGGATACCTGTCTCTGGAGCCTGAGTAAGTGCTGTGTGCTGGAGAGGGCACTGCCGCTCCTCCATTTTTTGTATTTTGGGAGGGGAGCCTTAGGCCATCTTGGTGTCTTAACAGCAAAGCACTGGTTATCAGATCCCTGGTAAGGGGTCTAACGAAGGGGTTTCCGTAGCCCAGAAATAAGCCAAAGCAGCCTTTTCTGAGCATTTTTTAAGCAGCTCCTGCTCCAGCTGCTAACAATTGAATGCCGATTTCAGACACGCAGTCCCCCCAGGTGCCTGGGGCCCAGCTTGAGCTACAGGCTTCAGGAGACAGTGCGATACTCCTGAGTTAGATGATGCCCTGTTCAGCACCGTGGTGCCTCTGTACTTCTGTTGCCCCATCTTTCCTTAGTGGAAAGATATATATCCTAATGAGCAAGTGTTTTGCAAAGATTCTTTCTATTTCAGCTTAAAGTATTTTTTTTTTTTAATCCACAAGGATTTTAAAAATATTCGCACTAATAAAATAAAATGGTTGCTCAAATGATAAAATTTACTACTAGTAGTATATGGAAAAGACAAGCTGTGTTTTTAATGATGCAATTTGAAAAGCATCTGTCAAAACACAAATGAAACAGCTTACTAAAGAAGATGATGCCAGCTACGTTAGCAAAGCACAATACTGTAGGATGAAAGGCAATGAATAAAGAGCGGTGACTTCTGTCTTCCTTGTTAAGTAGCTCTCCACATGACCTTCTCCAGTACGTGAGCTGCAGAGCCACAGTATCACTTGCAGGTACAGTAAAGAACTATTTTGGTCCTGTATTACAGATGGGATAATTCAAAGCAAAGAGAAGTAAAAGTACAAAAGCAGAGGAGATACAGAAATATACTCTACTTCTTTTAGCTCACAGGCAAACTTTAATCCCCATACTATTAATCTCAGTACGTGTACAACAATGAGGGCAGAGAAGAGCTGGGAAGTGTGGCCGTATCCATTTCTGATACTGTTTTATAGTAGTCCCAGATATGTCTGGTTCTATCGGTGCCTCTCTCTCTATTCCAATCTAGAGGCAATGTTGTTCTTTTTTCCTTACTAGTGTCTAGGCAGAGGCAGTTGAAATACACTGCCTTCTACCTCAACGTTTTAGGCAGTGTCTTATTACAAGGTGATAAATAACCTACCTGCTGTTTCTGCAGCTCACTAATACAGGGATAAGAAGAAAACCAGCCAGAACTCTTCTCCCTATTCAATTTCTGCTTAATGAATACTGACTATAAATATTTTCTATTAATGAGCGTTGATGGAAGCTAAAGCCTGGACAAGATGGAAAGAAAAAGAGAACAGTGTCATCCCCTGTAAACAGTGAAGCCCCCCACATCCTTCCCATGTAGTTCTACAGGTTCCAGCTTTGATGCCTCATTGGACCATTTCTTCTTCCGACTGCATAATTTTCTTTTTTGCAGCTTTGTGTGCTTAGGGTGATCTTTCTGAGATAGGTTGCAAAGCCTCTAGCCCTCCTCTGTCTGAATGCCGCTTTCATGGTCCCGCTCTCAGGAAGGCATTTTCTAGCAAGAGTCAGAAAGAATTAAAAGAAAGCTAAGAGTGAAAACATTGTGCTGGTGCAATAACCACTGCTGCACTTGACTTGTTTGCTGTAGTTCGCCTAATAAATGCCTGGTTCTTCAAAACTTTCACATTTAATTAGCTGTAAATTAATTGGGATAATTTTGACTGACACTGCTGACTTGTTTTTCTGCTGTTTATAAAAAAAAAAAAAATCATATATTTTTGCGTAGTTGTGCAGTTAGGTTTTGCTGTGGAAAAATCTAATTGTAAGCTATCAGTGGCATCGCCTGGAGCCACTGCGGAGGCTGGTCTCCACTTATTAATGGGATTGCTGTCTGGTATTTTCTCTACTCTCATCAATTTTATAAGTCTTTCTTACACATCTTGGCATTCAGGCAGTCTGTCTTTTTTTTCTCTCCTGACCATTTCCCTACTGGCCTCAGCAGTTTTCCCCCAGTCATGTTTGGCTCCCTCTCCTCTTTGTTTTTAGTGCAGGTTCTCTGTTATCGTTAGACCTTTAAATAGTGAAGCTACATGACGGCCTTTTATTCACTGCCCTTTGTTGCTCAGTCAGTCACCCTAGCGATCCATACTTGGATATCTCCCACATTCTATTTTCATAGTCTTTTCCTAACCGGAACTGGAAGAGGACCAAGATAGTGTAAAAACAATGATATTTCAGCATTTCTTTCATGTGTCTAGTAAGTGTGGAATGTTACTGATAATAGTACCTTTACTGTTGTATGGAAATTTTAGGAGAAACTATTGCTTTTGGGAGAGTTAAGGTTAGCAGCAACAGTCAGAGCCAGGTTTCTGAGCAGTAATGAGCTTGGGAAGGGAAGGAAGATGGGGCTAGAAGAAATCCTGTGCTTTTTTTCCCCATAATCTTCACTAAGACATTTCATTTGGCTTCATGTAGAAGTTTGAAATTTCAAATTAAATAAACCTTAAACATACCCCTCTTCTTACTCAGTTCTATAGCTATTTCATAATGGCATTGTCATCAATATAATAAGATTAAACTGAAATTGCCTGTATTGAGTTAGATTTTGCTGAAGAAGGCACCCTGTGCCCAAAAGCATGCTTGCTTTTTCAAGCTGTATCAGCTAATCTAATAAAAGATACCATTTTTTAAAAAGCTCTCTTCACTTATACCCATTCCTGATATCTTCCTAAATCAATAAATAAAGTTAAGGGAATCTAAAAATAAAGTGGGCTGGTTTTGTGGGAGGTTCCAAGTGTACCATGCAAAACTCCTTAAGAATATGACTATATATCTGCTCAGCAGTATTTCTTCTGGGAGATAATTGTTAGAATGAAAATTAAGTGAGAGATGAGGACCAGAAATTGTTTTTTAGAATGTAACTTTTCTAATTTTGCATAAAAGACTTGTGTACAGACATTACACTCCACAGCCATGCAAAGTGTCATGGTACATTGTTTACTTCTCAGTGATTCCTTTCCTAAGAGTGTAACTGCTTAGAACAGCACAATTTCGTACACCACCTGATAGTGCAGATACATTTCCTTATTATATGCTTGATCTGAACTGGACACTTTGTTATTGCTGTAAATAAATGAAATACATAGCAGGTAAAAGATATAAGAAGTGCATTTCCTCAGTGTATGCTGGAGAGTTTCAAGCAAATATCTCGTAATGATGTGTTGACTAAACTGTATTCCTGCAGTTAGTAAGGGACCATTGGTTTACGTAATGTAAAGAAAATATTCATATTTATCTAACACTTCACGAACAGATTAAGGATTCTAAGACGTGGTTAGACTCTTACAAATGTAAGACTTCCTTGCAGCAAAGTAACCTATTACTGCTGATTCTAATTGCTCATATGGAAAAGAAATAATGAGTTCACGCCTTTTTTTTTTATTTTCTTTTTTTTCCTCTTCAGCTTCTTAAGTGGAACCTTCTAAGGGAATGTCAGAAGGGATATCAGTCATTGAAATGCTTTGTCTCCCGCTG
Organism: Tetrax tetrax; assembly: GCA_009806455.1. Lineage (NCBI taxonomy): Eukaryota > Metazoa > Chordata > Aves > Otidiformes > Otididae > Tetrax > Tetrax tetrax. The sequence goes on from WHYT01016369.1 coordinate 205,080, forward strand.
TTGATTTAGTTTCCATTATTTGAAATCAAAGTACTTCTATGGTACCATACTAAACATGAGACCAGTATGGTACTGGGGATACTCCTAATCCCCAGGAACTGTCAAGTACTTCATAGAACTGAGACCTAAAATTTCTTTGGAGTAATACATTGCTTTGTGAAGTGAGAGAGATGCCCATCTAATGACATTGCCAGATATTTGTCAATGTTGAAAGATTATTTTTTTTTTTTAGCATCTCTACTATATTATTATGATATTATTAAGACTTCTGATTTTAATTTTGTGTTGATTGACCATTGAAGTCACTTGATTGGTATAAATTTAAAGATATATCTTCTTCTATTCTTAAAAAATATACTGGAACACTGTTTCCCTGAACAATATTCCAACTAAAAGACAAAAACCTCTTACAAAACAACCTGCTTCAGGAAGTTGTTTGTGCATTTTTTTTCTTTACACATGTTCTGAGACGATAAAACCATTCTGAGAAGGCAGGTTATCACCTCCCCACGTGAAGAGTAGTCTTATGTCTTTAATCTTGCTTGCCTATGTGAAAAGCAGGCAACCTGGAGGGAAAACAACATGCCTTTACTAGTGTCAGACCCAATCATTTACATTAGTGCTTGAAGACTGAATCCTCTACGTTTTCAGTTTTCTCTGACAGGACTCAATGCTTCTGTGAAGTAGAATGAGCTCCCTAGGGGAAAATATAAGTCAAGATGGTGTCAACTGCACCTTTTCTTCTTTTAAATCTACCTAGGTGTACAGTAGGAGAAGAAACTTTTCCCTAAATATATCTATATTTATGTAAAAGTGAAAAAGAGTATTTACCTGGATATTGTAATTAAATTTCTAGCTCTCCCAGTTTCTCTGGGAAACACAATTTGGAACCCTCTGGAAAGGGCTCCTCTACATATCAAATGCTAAATTGATCAAATCAAATCAAGCCTATACTGAGTTATACAACATGAGCATCTGATAACTCCTTTGTGAGAGCTTTCAGTGATACTGCTCTCAGATTGTGCTTAACTTCATTATAACTGATGGTAAATAAAGTGCTGTCCTGGGTTGCACCAGTGTCTTCAGAGTCTAGGATGTGGCAATAAAAGAAATGTTTATAATCTATTCTTGATGTTAATAATAAACTACATAAATCAATGGAGTAGTAGAGAATTTTGACTGATTTCAAATTTGAAGCAGCTGGACTGAAGTCTGAGGTCTCTGTACTTTACTGCCCTATTTTATGTGAATTCGGCCAGATTAGGAAACAAAAAGCTGCATTTGCCTTTTCTTCTCTGGCATGTGACTTGGAAACCTGTTGTGTTGTGAAATAGATACAGGCACAGGATGTGGAGAGGAAAGCTCCAACTATGGATGCTTATACGAGAATCATAGAATGGTTAGAGTTGGAAGGGACCTTCCCTATTATTTTAATCCAATGAGAAGAAGGAAAGACAGAAAAAGAGCATGGGTAACAAATGTAGGGGAAGTCAGGAGGAAACCTCGTGCTACTAAAACATTAGTCTTTGCTTGTGTTATTAGCAGCAATAACTCAATGGTCAGATATCAAAGTTCTCATTGATTCACCTTCTGTTCTGCTCATTCCTCTGTGATTAGCACTCCTGAAGCAACTCTCCACCCTTTGCTGCACAGTCAAAATGGAATATTGCCATTTAACTAGCGAGGCATAAGGAGTTCTTTGATAAACACTGTTAGGTGCTTGTACATACTTACAAGGCAATAATATGACTGCAGTTATTATCCAATTAAACAGAGAACATGACAGGAATAATAAAATCAATGTAATGACTCCAAGGGAGAAAATGTTAGTCAAACACTATCTATTCCCAAGTACTTTTACAATTTCAAGAATTAAGGGCAGTTTAATTCTGTACTTATTTTATTTTATGAATTACTTAGGATGGTAAGGTGTAAGTCAGGTACTACTGCTACAGTTTGCAAATACCGATGAAGTCCTGTAATCAACATTATGCAAAATAAGTTCTGATCAAAGTGAATTTTCTTTCTTTTATCTTTTTTTTTTTTTTTTTTTTTTTTTTTAATTGCTGTGCCAAACTGACCAATTTGGAAGGCAATTGGGTTTGTACTGGACTTCCAGTTTAGAAATCTGCTAGTAAATTGTGCTGGAGAGGAAACCATAATTGAGAAACTGCAGTTAGGTGATATATCTGTGTTTGGATATATCTAGACAACCTTCCTTAAGGGGACTCGGGAGAACGCAAAGGGAAAGCACTGCCCTTTGTTTTTTCTTGTCCTCTGTAAAACAGTATGTCTGAACTGGTCTACATACTTTTGATGAATGGAAAAATCCTGAGCTTAGCTTGTGGCACCCAGCTATTTCAAACACTTTGTATGTGCCCATATTACTTGTGCCCTACCATTGCTGCATGGCAGCGCTCCCTGTAATGAACCATGCAAATTTCATCTTGGTGTACAAAGATGGCTCTAGTTTTAGGACTACTCAACTGCCCGTGTCCTAGTATTGGACTCTCACTCCTCAGGACCTCAGGCAGATCACTGATTCTGAATCCTAAGGTCTGGAGCACTGTATTCCAGTCTAGACGGTAACAAGAGTGGTAGCGCCTTGGGTTCGTGCAGGCTTTCAAAAATATCACTCATGGGGCTCTCACAAGCACTGTATACTGAAGTTGTTCTTATGACCAAAGTATGTACAAGTGTTCCTTTATGAATTTAGAACTCAGAAGATAAGTTATCTTTGCACAGATCGTCTCTTATACGTGGCCCAGTACAATACCATGAAGAGTTTGCGTAAGTATTAAATAAGCAGCTCAATGATCTGTAGTAAATGGCTGTTTGAGGGAACAAAGTTTCAATTTGATGAATTTTGTGGCTTGCAATGACAGATCTGATGTCATGCTCCATGCTAGAATAGTATTATTTCATGATGCTGGCACAGAAAGAACCCAACCGCTTCTATCAGCAGGGAAGATATTTTGGCAAGAATAGCTTTGGGAATAGCGATGTTCCCTACAACGTTAAATTAGATTGGACCCCTTGGACGGCTGTTTGTTTTGTTGTTTGTCTGTTTGTTTTTAGAAGAAGACTGGGTTGATGTTAGGATTATATATTAATCAAGAGTGAGATTTAGTCTTGCAAGGAAGTAATGTGAAAGTGTTTTTGTCATAAGCCTTTAGAACAGGACTTGGGCACGGAAAGGATAAGCTGATGCTGACTAGAAAGAATAAGAAGTGGCTTTAGCTGACCAATATGATCTATGCAGGTATTTAGAGACATACAATCACTCTTAATAAACATAGTCTATTACAGGTAGACTTTTTGTAAACATTCATTGTCTTAACTCTCCAATGTTCACATAATATCAGTGCTTTCCAGATGAGAATTATGTAGGGAATAAACCCTCACTGTATCCTGGTCTGAAGAAAAGGTGTGTGTCAAACAAATTCTTAGTTGTAAATCTGCAGCAAGCATTAGATTGCCTATGATTTTTTTTCAGAAAGCATCATTTATTTTTTTCACAAAAGAAACTGCTGAGAATGGCTAAGACAGCAAAATGTACATATCATCCAGAGACATCAGCACAGCCTACCTGTCCTTTGCTGACTGCTCATTTTCAGATAATTCTGCAATTTTTTTTTTTTTTTTTTGCATAATGGGCATGCTATAATTTCTGTTAATGCATTTTCAACTTGGAGATTTTTACAGCAAAATACCTTCTCTCTTGGCTCTCACAAGCTTTTCCCTAAGTCATTATGAGCATGCAGGTAGTGCTGGGATATACAATTAGGAAATACTAATTAGACAAAGCAGGTAACAGTGCTGAAAATACACCAGCTGTGTGCATTGAAGAGACCTGCTGCATTCTGTTTAACTGTGAATGCACCGAGGAATGCAGTAGCTCGTCTGTCGCTTGTCTTTCTGTCAAGATTACTTGGCTTTCTAAAAGATGTATTCTGAATCTAGTCTCTTGGGCTCGACTGAGGAATCGGAGTCATATTGTTTGGTTTGTACTACCAGAGATCAGACTAGGTGATCCTAGTGCTCCCTTTCACAGTTAAAAGCTGTATGTGCCACACTGCTGGAATCAGCCCATGCAAAACCAGCATGTGAAGCCTGGGTTTCTGCTGAGAGCAGAAGAGCCATTTGAAGTAGGAGGGAGCTGTGAGTAATTGCAGCTGAAATTGATTTCTCTCATGGAGTACATGGTGTTTGGACTTACTCTGCAGAGGAAGAAACTGAGGGTTCCTTAGTTCCTCTGGTTATATCTATACTAAGAAGTTAAATGCACTGTTCTATGCACTTGGCATAGAACGACTGACCTCCGTACTACCAAACTCTTACCCTCCCATGAAGGTACTCTGCAACCAGAAGTGATCAGTGTGCTCTGCCACCTCCTGAATCACACCTGGGAATTGTTTGGAAGACTGCAAGTTAACATGGGCCAGAAGCATGTCAGGGACAGTTATGGCAGTCTAACAGTAGAGACGATTGCAGTCCAGTGCCCAGGAACTTTCCCTGATCTTCTACTAGCATAAACGTAATCTCTAGGGTAACAGCATTTAGCTTAATTTCTCAGACTTTGTGCTTGGGATAGCTGCCTGTAGGCTGTTAGCAATACATGAGTTATTTTAAAAAGAAGCTACACTTTGAAAAATGAAACTTGAAAGCTCTTTGAGGCTACTGTAAGATTACTGCTTCCTGGATGAGAGAGGTGGAAAAAAACTGCATGTTATGTTACTTTCTCTGCTCAGAGCTCAGGATTATTCTCCAAGACCTTCTTGTGTGTGTGTGAACCAATTTTCAAGTAGATAGACAACATGTTTCATAAAGATTTCTGGTGCAATTATATTCTAATGGAGCATCAGAATGAAGCGGTGTCAATGATAAGATTTACAATAGAAAAATGTAACCTTTTCTTCTGATTAAAATTGCTGACTGCAAATTTGTTTGTTTTTTAGTTGTGCTCTAAAAGCACAAATTTGCGTCAGACAAATTGTTGTTGCTTCATTGGGGACTGCAGAAGGAGGAGCTTTCTGTAGATCAGCCTCATGGACGTACAGCATCAGCTTACTGGAATTTCGAATGCCATTTCCTTCAGGCACTGACTCTTGGAAGAGGGAAGGAACTGAATGAAGAAAAAAGGTGGCATTATTGAGTGGGATTCTGGAGTCAGTGGATGGCTATTCATGTAACGTTATTAGCAAAAAACAGCATTAGGGACTTGTCACTGATTCAGCACGGGGGACAGCCTGCTTTGCTCCCCAGGGGAGCCTGCTGATTTCAAAGGCACCTAGGGAGCTAATTTAGGTACACAAATTCTGCTTTGTTCTAACTTCCAGTCTGCCACAGGCCATTGGAAAGTTACTTTTTTTTCTTTACATTTTGCTGTTTACAATATGGAGATAAAACTACTGCCCCAATTTTCAATGACATTCTGGAGGTAAGTGGGAATTGTTTAAGAGACTGATAAAGCCCCTACGTAGGTAAGGAAGACAGCAGGTACAACACTCCTCTGCTGCAACATCAGTGTAGTCGGGTGATTGCGTACCAGCCTCTAACCAGAGGTGGGCTCACACTTCTGCCGTTCACCCCTTACTTCAATGAGTCTTTTACGGCAGAGCTCTTTGACCGCTGTTACACCTGCACTTCTCTGCCTGCATGTGAATGAGATGGTATGTGTATTTGCTGTGTGTTTGTCACGCTTTTTCTAAGTCATTATGAGGATACTGGCAAAACAGAAGAATTAAAGGCACTGAAAACTCGTATTTATAACATATGGACAGAACAACCAGCAAGGACTTTCTTATTATTGAAGGGCCTGAGCCCCCCAAAAAACTTGGAGAGACCATTAGTGTATCCAGATTGCCTGTCTGTAAATCTTATCAGCTATGGTGAAGTTTTTCAATAATTTTCGTATTAGTTAGAATCTAGATTGAGACTGCCAATAAGTTTTTTTAAAAGACACTAAATCTTACACAACTTATTTTTTCGTGTGTATATGTGTGGAAAATGAGCAGGCTTTTGCAGTTCACCGGTGGGTGCCTGCAAGTCTGGGAGAAATAGTGAGTTAAAGAGATTCCCTTTGCAGCTTTCTCAAGCTAATGTCTCACCCCAACTTTCATTTTGTTTTTCTCTCTTAGTGTCATTTGGCTCACTGCTGCCAGCCAGCAAAACACACTGAAGCTCAATAAGATGAAGTAGCTAGGTCATACTGCAGAAAGTGCTGATGTGAGCTGCTGCTTAACAGGTTGAGCTGTTTTCCCACACAACTCCGTGGATGTGCTGAAACAATAGATTTTTTTCTTACTGTATGTATATATGGTCTGCTTGGGCTTAGACTATGTACGTACAGAATAATTTTTAATGGTGCAGAATTTAGTATTTCTTGTCCTATGCCTCAAAAATAAATAACTCACTATATTATAATAGTTAATAATTCCCACTATTTCAAGATCCAGATTATATCAAACAAAAACCTGGTATGAAGCAGTAGTAAACTTCACTGTACATTAAAATCCCATGGTATTTAAATGCAATGCGAAAAGGATTGCATAATCACAATAGGACAATGATGGAAAAAAATGCGTGATGGCAGGTCTGAACAGTTTTCTGAGCATGATTCTATACTGACCTGGTAATTTATGCCCCGAGCCTGTCAGTTTTTAACAGGCATTTGGATAATGCGTTTAACTTTTGGTCAGCCCTGAACTGGTCAGGCAGTTGGACAAGATGATTGTTGTAGGTCCCTTCCAAGAGAAATAGTCTGTCCTGTTCTATTTACAGCATGGCACTAAGGTTCATATTCAAGACAGAGGGGTTAATAAGAAAATAGTAAAGTCCATACACACAGTGCAAGAATTGTTAGAATTCCTTTGCAGATGATACTCTGGTGTTTACTGGCAGCTTTGCATTAATGTCATAGGTCTCTTTAATTTTATTTCTCAGGTTATGTATATAGAAATACATATATAAATAAAATCTTGTTTTGCCAAAATGCATTTAGAATTTTAGCCTTAGTGATTAGATCTAATGAAGACACAGCTATTGATTTTCTGGGGACAAGAGTGCTCTTATTATGTAGAGGTTACAGTTCTACCCATTTTCACAATATCACGAAATATTGGTTCATTATAAGTCTGGTAGAAAGTCAGACTGGAAAATTTTTTGTCGTCTCTTTCTGTGACCTTCCAAATGATTCTATTTAATCCTGTGTTTCTCTGCCTGAGGCACTAGTTATACAAGTTGCTTATTTAGAAAAGTTCAATTCTGTATTTCTTGTATATACAAATCATCTAAAACTTATGTGGAATCAGATTTTGATTGCTTTGCATAGCTCTTTTTTAAATGTACCATTTGAGAGTAGTAGTCACATAGTTAAAACCAGCTTTTCCAACTAAATATGGCTATAGAGCTGGATATGCTCAAAAGTGTACTGTTTGGAAAAAGTTCCTCATAATTTTACACAAATAGCTTTATTTGTCACAAGGCTCCCATTATCTTCTGCAGTAATTGGACCATAAATGCTAGTTTTACAGGAAAACTTAATTTTTAAATACATTTCACATTTTAGATAAAGCGAGAAATTGTTCCAGGTGCTTGAACTTAAGATTGCTGTACTGAAAAAAATAGAGAGCGCTTTATTTTAAGAAGGTACAGAACAGTACAGCCTCTGCAGCATGAACTGCAGCAGTTGCGGCCTTGCCCACTCATTGTCATAGCCTCGGATGAGCAGATTGATGCTGACTACCAGAGTTACTACAGCTGCGTATCGGCAAAGAGAGTTTGCTGTTAAGTGTCTACACGTTTTAAAAAATGGTTGCCTTGCTTTTGGCATCTGCCCATTGTAATTTTTTTTTCTTCAGTGCTTAGAGCACAAATTACACAAGATCTATATTGCAAGTCGAAAGATCCTGTCTCATGGTAGGATGTTCAATCTATTTTCTTGGAGCCATTGGAAGTTTGTTGTTTCCTTCCCCTGTGCTGCCACTCTGATGTATTGGTAAGTCTTAGGCACTGAATTAACTTCAGCTCATAGTCAGTGTTCAGGCAGAAAGCACTTTAAATAAATGCTGGTTTTTTTTTTGTGGGAGGTGATGGAGTGAAAGGAGAGTAAAAGTAATTAAAAGAATGTGTACCATTACTTAGTGATCTCCTTTTTCCAAAGTACGGCTGCAGCTTGTTAACGCACCTGTATGAAGTTAGCTTTAATTGGGTTCTGTGGGGTAGTGCGGCAGAATCCAGAAAATAGGGGGGAATCACAAGTACCTTAACTGCTGTCTGTTACTAACATATCACATTCAGTTTCTGTGAAAACTCTTAAGTATAACTTCATATGTTGGATTGTCAAAATGTTACTTAAATAATACCGATAGATGGTATTCAGGAGATAAGCCTCAGTTAAGCAAGACTCAGCACTCTGTAGCTATTGATAAAGCTTTTAATTATCTTTTAGTAATTCCATTTCCAATAGTTTTAACTGTAATTTAACCCCTAATTGTAACAAAGTAAGCTTTAGAAAAGAAAAGAAATCTCTTTTCTCATTAATTTCTAGCTAACAACTTAAGACTGTTTGCTATACGGCACTGCTGCCAGGGAACCGCTCACCACGACCTGCAGTTACGGTCACCAGCCCTAAACACTCACAGTGCAGGACAAAGACTGACACCTGCATCGTTTGTTCAGCGGCACGTTAGAGTAGGGAGAGCTGTACTGCCAAAATAAATGGTCAAGTGTCCATCTCCACAGGTTGGGTGTAACTGGCTGGGCTCTGGCCCCTGTGGAGGAGGCCGGGGCTGCCCCATGGCAGTCACAGCCGGTTCCGGCTGGTTCCCCAGTGGCCCCGCCAACAGCTGAGCCAATCAGGGGCGTATCTGGCCCCTCTGGACCAATCAGAGGGGCCTGTGGCGCTGCTGAGGAGCCATCTTAAAAAAAAAGGGCGGGAAATGCTCTGTGAGAAGGAACATGGAGGCCAGGGCTGTCAGGAGTTCCTCCATTAGCTTCCAAATAGTGACTCGGCAGGCACAGCAGGAATAACGCATCTTTTCCTGAGTACTTAGGGAACACAGGTGACGTTTAAATTAGCTAAATGTGACACTGATGCCCCATCACAATAACCCTGGTTTGCCTGCCAGTTGCCCTGCTAGTCTGGGCCTCCTCTGCTGGTGTTCCCAGCTGAAGGGATCCAAGTAGATTTGTGCAAGCACGGTGTGGTAAAATGATGTGTCTTGATTAAGGCTTATTTGAATAGCTTTGTTTTGAGTAAATACAGCTGCAAGGGAAAGGTACAGACATATAATCTTGTCACTGAGTTATTAAGAGTCAACTTTTGCTGCTGGATAAATACAATTAAAGTTCTTGGGAGAGAGAAAAAAATAATTGGCCAAAATGTTAGAAATTCAAGGTAAGGAGCTGGTTTAGCTAACTAAGGCTGACAGCATCTGGGTAGAGATTCATTGCACTACCTAAGGTCTGCTGAGACTGTTCTAAATAAAACAAGTAGGCTTTGCTTCATAAAGAAGTTGGTTCAACTACCAAGTCCCTGCAGAGGGATTTTTTTCCCTTTGTGTTGTCATAAGGGAATAGTGAAAACATCCCTTCATTCCTAATCCAGCATTAAAAAATATATGGTAGATGTATTTTGGTTTGAATTAATGATATTGAATAATTTCTGTGAAAGAAACTGAATATCATACTGTTAAAAATATATAAGCTTCTAGAATTTAATATTTCCTGACTAGTTCAGGTAAATGTTCAAACAGTTAGTAATGTATTTTGCAGGAAAAGTCACAGTACATTTCTACATCAGTGCACTTCATTTTGGTATTGGTTGCATAGAAATGATTACCATTTACGTTAATAGAAGTGGAGAAGGGAAGTAATACAAGAAATAAGTGTCTTCATGGAGTCATCAGGACAGAAATGAATCCAATGGCTGTAACCGGAAAGCATAGAATAGAGTTAGTTGTGTAAGTGCTGGTGGTATTGGCTTGGTTATCATAAATAAGGAGTGGGGGTGAGTAGTATTGCCTGTAATATTTCTCCTTTCCACTGAATAGGGAAATAAGAGGTTAGCAGTAGAGTCAACACATTTTCTATTCTGACCTGTGTTTATTGTTACTTTGATTTACCAGCACAATGCCATTTCCTCTTTCAGCTTTCGTCTGGTGTCTTCTTGGCTTCTAGCATTCTCTTGATGAGAGGAACATCTCCAACTATAGTTTGTTTAGCGTCTTTAAATATTTGTTATTCTTCTTCCCAAACCAGGACATATGCTAGCCTATTGCTATTACTGACAAGTTCAAACACCTTTCTCTTTTGCTTTCATTCTGAGTGTGGGTAAAAATGGTTCTTCCACTTTTTGCAAGTGGTTGAATAACCTTGTTTCCTTTCACGTATAAGGAAGGGAGTTGTTCTTTATCTGTAGCCTTGTCTAGATTATTGTTAGGGGGAATTGTTTTCAGTATTTCCCTATTCTGCTAATTGGACTGTAAAAACTCTCGTTGCCAGGAACTTTCTGAGAAAATTCTAAAATAGATGTATGATTAAACTACCTCAGAGTAGGTAGACTACATTTTTCTTACTATAATATACAGCAATACACACTCCTGATATATACACATGAATAGATTTTAAGTTCAGTCTGCAAAGCAGCCTTCCCATTTCTTGACTCAGCCGTTTTCTACAAGTTCATCACAATTCCCTCCCACAAAACCAGAGGCGAAATCCTGGTTCCTCCAAAGGCAATGGAAACTTTTACACTGTAAGATCATTTTGTGCCATATATAGCAAGAGGCTGCTGCTGCCTTGAGGGTTATCCCTCTAACTCATCCAACTGCCACTTTTGTCTGCTGTAAGTGAACTGAAGTGCTGTGTTGGGAACAAGAAGATAGAGACTTTTAACTGATTCTTCAATGTCCTTATTTACACAGGTCCTGACTGCATTAGGTACAGTCTCCATGTCTATAAATATAACTTCAAACCTTCTCATTATAACTCAGCTTCCCTGAGAATTCTAGAACTATTTTCTGTTTTATTACGTTATTGTAAGTTAGTTTCTAATGCATTCTGTATGTGTATGAAAGAAATGTTATAATATATTGCTAATAGTCACTAGGAATACTTTGAACAATGTGGAGAATCTCTACTGGAATATCTTGAGCGAGCGATAGTAGGTTTCCTATTGCATTAAGTCTGTAAATGCAATAGGTGCATTTTTGAGAGTGTACTCTATTCTCATTCAAACTATGATCTTGAAGATCAAATAGGTGGTAAAGTTCATCAGCCTGTATGATGTTACAGTTCGTAGGAGATGGCAATAAATGGATCCTTCTAGCCTCAAAATCTGTCAATGTATTAGAATGCTATTTTTGTCATTTCAAGTGTGGTCCAAATGTTAAAAACATTAGCTAGTTTTACTATTAGTTGTACACCTCAGTGTATGTTTATTTATAATGTATACCTCAATCCTAGCTCATGAGTCCTGTCATTGGCGCAACATCATCATTCAATGGGAGCTTCTGCCTGGTTTTGTCTGCAGTTGCTCACAGAACATTTGGATATGTAGGTGACATAGATGAAAACTTAAGCTAGTTAAAAATTCTGCATGATCACCTTCATTTTCAATGTTACCATCAGACTGAGGTTCTAGAGTAACTAATGCTTCTTCATTTCCCTTACAGCTATTGTTAAATTGGAATTGGATTAGAATTTAATTTGGGGGTCTCTTGTGTTTTGTCCTCTCTCCTTTGGGATCAACCATCTGGAAATTCATCAAACAAAATACCTTGCTTGCAGCAGTGCAATAATTTTCAATAAAAATGAAAATATTGAACTAACTTTACTAAGTGACTAAAATTGTTCAAATTAATTACAAATGATACCTAAATGAAATTTTAGAAGAGACTGTCTAGACCTACGGAAAAAGAATGCGTTAAGCGATGCTCTACCACTCTGCTAATCAGAGAACAGTAATATTTTTGCTCTTCTGCATGCAAAATGATTCACTTAAAAAGAAATCCCTTCCATGAGGATGAATACTGTGAAAAGGAAAATATTAAGCACTGATTTTTTTTTTTTTTTTTGGTAACAAGCAGGTGTTTCAAGTGAGAGAAATAGACGATTACTCTAAAGAATAAACCACAAGAAGTAAACAGGAAGCGGTAACTGAGGGCAGGCTCCCAGAAAAATGTTACTCCATTAGTAGTACCATTAAATCCAGCAGTTACTCTTAGAAAAAGCTCATATTACATCCTTATAAGTTGACACAATCTGACACTACACAAATATATTTTATAAGACAGCAATGAAATTTTCCCCGTGGCTGCTCATCTGCACATTCATAATGCATCTAAAATACTTTTATTTTTTTTTTAATCTGTATCTATTCTTGGATATGAGGTTTTCAAACAAAATTCACACAACATCCTGCGTCCCTGATGTTTTGCACAGTTTTGTTTCTACTGCTCCCCAACTATTACTGTCTGTGTGTACGACTTCTTTACACAAATCCAAGCACTGACGTGGTCAAAAGGTTATTATGTTGCAGGGAAGGAGGAAAGGGTTTTCGAAAGGTTATAAGCCTCCCGAAGGACTTCATAGCAGCCGTGATACCTATATTCCTTTTAGATGGTAATATTTGGCAACAGGCTTGCATGCTTAAATTAGTAGATATGCAATTTACATCCCTCTAGTTTGCTCTCAAAGCCTCGCTTCTGAAGCGATCTATCACTCTGTGATAGAAGATCCAGATTTCACTGCTCAGCCTCTCAGTGTCTGGAGATGACCCTCTTTTCTCAAAGGTGGGAAATCATTCTGATATCTGTACCTTACAGTCTCTTCTGCAAGCTTGCTTTTTCCACCTCCCTTTTGCATTCAGTCTCTTTACCACAAAATACAAAATCCTCTTAACATTTTTTTTCCCCCAAACTTACCTTGCAGTATTTTGGTAGCATGATATTAGCTTGCACTGGACTTTCTTCCCTGGAGCCTGGCATCAGAGTCCAAATGAGGTCATTAATCTAAAAAAGTGTAGTGGTCTCATCCTAGTCTTTGTTATGGATGTCTGCAAATTCACATCACAGAAACAATACCTCGCTCAGTCCAGTTCCAGCGTGCTCTGCAGACTCTGCTTGAGAGAAAGGCTCAGGGCTTCAACAGCGGTACTGCTAATGGTCAGGACTATACAGCCTGAGCAGTGCTGTGTCAGTATCAGGAAGCTTTTACTGTGCCTGGGTTCCTGTCAGTGCTACTAATTCAATCACTTACATATGCAATAAATTCACATGAAAAATTAACAAATACCTAGCCAGCGGCAGTGCCCTCTGTTTGTTCTTTTTTTTTTTTTCTAAAAAAAAAACCCAACTATGTAGCTCTCTCTTAAAATGATTTCATTTAATGGTTTCTGTATTTCAGCATTTGGTGAAAAATAAATTTTTTTATTGCTAAATAGCTTCCTAATGTTAATCCATGACATTATGTTATTTAGCTGTTATTTCTAATATCTTGCATCAGGTTATCTTCTAATTACATCTGTATCGTCCCTTGAACTTTAAGGGTATCTGCAGATGTCAGAGGTGGGGTACAGCTCAGCAACTTGCAGTCATCTGTTCTGTTCAACTCAAGATCTGTCTGTACTCTATTTTCAGTCTCTAAGATCCTCTACAGATAATTTTTGGTATGATTATTAGCAGTAATAGCTCTAAAGGCAGCACAGTGTATAGAAGGAATAGGACTCGGGACTCCTTCCTCCTTTTAAACAAGAATCCCTAGGGAATTGAGATCCAAGTATCTTATCTTTTGTTATTAACTTTTTTGAGAGGTTGGTGATCTTCCCTGGAGAGCTGGTCTGGGATTCTACAAGCAGTAGCCTGCAGCTCACAGTCTAATGACAAAGAAGTGCATTCAAAACTGAGAATGACTTACAGCAAAAGCTACAGCCCTTAACAGTAGGTTTTGTTGAAACTGTCTTTCCTAGCATAGCTTATGAAATGAGGGTGGAAGGGAATGTGCGTATCCTCCCCTGCTGATGGGGCAGACTGAGGTGTATACCAGTTATGAAGTGGCAGTCTCTTTCCGTAGAGACAGAACGTTAAAGCACCTGCTGACTACAGTGATATTTAGGACACGTTTGGCATTTTCCTTCTCCCGTAGAAGTGCTCGAATGACTGGGGCTGTGTCTCTTAACTGACTGGCCCGCTCTCACGGCTGCTTGTTGACGCTGTAACAAACTAAGAGTCACGTGGCCAAGGATGTGCTCCAGGTAATTTAAAGGTGTTAAATTCCAGTCTTCACTAAAGTATTTAATCTGAACTTAGTTATGGAGACTAAAATATCTTAATTGTCTAGAAAAGGGGCCTCTTTCTGACGCCTTTAACTCTTTCATCAGTTATCAGACAGTCTTTGAGACATTAGCTCATGACGTTCTTCAGAATTTCAGCTTGGTATGTGTGCTAGTTACTGCGTTAGGAACCCTTTGATGCTCCAAGTGGTGTGCTCTGTTGTTTCTAACAGTACACTCACTTTATGGCCCTTTTCTCAGAATTATTCAAACTTCTACTGCTTTGACTAAACTCTTTCAATTCACTTTCACTTCATACCTTTTCATAGCTCTGAAAAGCCACTTTGAAAATGTATCAGTCCAGTAGTTGGTTTTCTGCATCCCATTGTTCAGCACCAGTCTGTTCCTTGTCCTCTTATAACTATCCTATTAAGTGTTATTAGCCTTAGAAAGCCACTCTGAAACCAAATCATCTTGTTTTAGAAAAATACTAGGTGCGCTGCATTGTTATTTTTCTGCGTTATATGTGAAAAAATGGAAAAACCAGAATGATCTTTCACTGTAAGCGACAGGTGAACAAGGCTGTCTAACCAAAGCAAGTAATGTTGGCTTGCTCCTGAAGATCATGTGATTTGAATAGTGTGCTGCTGTGCAGCAAACTGGCTTGTGGAAACCAAGACTGGGCTCACAGTGTTATTCCATTTATTGTATTACTTTTATTACTTTTTATTACAGATTTTGAGGATACATTGAATGAATTGCATTAGGATTGATTAGCTGGACATAGCCGGGATTAGACTGGGACACTGTGGTGCAAAAAATCTGTTCTAGTTTCATAGACGCAACTGATAAAATCCCAGGGAGTTCCTGCGCTATCTGCTAAACACTTGTTCAACCAGTTCCACTCTTAAAACTCTTAAGCCCTTGCTCAGGTACTGAGCCTGGTTCAGAATGAGATCTTCCTCCTCCTCATCCCCTGTGACTGGGGGTTCAACCCTGCCATCCTGCCCCCGCTTCATGGTGTGACTTGCGTACTCAGTGCTGTGTGCTATTACTGGGCAGGGTGCTCCTGGTGGGACTTCGCTTCTGAGTTCGTTATTTTTAGTTTTTCTTATCCATTTATGGTTCTCTGTTATTGTCACACTTATCTGCTTTTCTTCTCTTACATGAATCATTGTTATATCCATGTCTTATCAGCAGTATCCCAGAAGGAAGAGTTGAATTTACTTGGCCAGGTTTCCATGTTTTGAAGAGAGCCCTCCATTATCTGTATAAATCTTCCAGCTCCCCTACCAATTCAGTTATATGGAGAGCACTGAATCCTGTAGCATGCTGTTATACTATAATTTGTGTGTGAAATCTGGCAAAAAGCTTCAACTCAAATCTAAAGGTTATTTTTAAGATAAAAATTAAAAGTAATCAAAATTTAAAAATCAGCTTAGGAATTAGAAACAAAAGTGGTCTCCGTAACTGTATGAACATGTGCTTCTATATGTTTTAATACATCTGGATAACACCCTGTGAGGATGGAAGTGCTTTTATTCCTGTCCTACAGATGGAGAACAGAGGCACATAAACAATAAGTGCCTTATCCAGGTTCATATAGAAAATCTGTGGCAATGACAAAGCAGGAACTTAACCTGCCATAACCATTGGAGGTTACTTCATTATGTAGGTGGATGCAGAAAGTTATTGCACAGAACTTGCATTTAAATAAAAATACAGTCCATTTGGGGTTGGTCCCAGTGTAAATGATTTGTAGCCAGCAGATAAAATCCTGTGCAGTTCCAGTGAAGAACTTAAGACCTGGCATATGCATGTTTGGATAATTTAATGTCTGAGGAATTTAATTTCTGAGGAAACAGACTTCAGTTGCTGTAACTATCCGACCAGTACCATTCCCACATACTGAACTGTCAGGTAAGGAAGGCCCTTTGTTCCCACTCACAGCTGATTATGCTAGGTCTTCAAACGTCTCTCTGTCTCCCCAGATCTGAGCCAAGTGTTGCCTTTTTCAAATCCAGTCAGTAAACAACAGTTTCAGAAAAATTGCAAAGTAGGTGGAGTGCTCTTCTCATCTAATCTATTGGAAGAAATGATCTAAAAATAATGGAATCCGCCTTTCTTAGAGACAGAGTAGATGATACTTAAAACCCTTCAAATTGTACAATAGGTATTTTAATCCTTCAGGTATTTCTGCAGAAAGTAGATAATGTATCACATACAAATGGAGTGTAAACAGGTACAAAGTAGAATTTAGCCTGCTACTATATTAATTATTTCTCTGTGTTCACAAAATGAAGATAGCCCTTTTAAGAGTACTTTGAGGCAAGGAACAATGCTTCCGACTGTAAAAGATTCTAAACAAAATCCTGGTTGCACTGAAATTAATGGTATCTTTGTCATTGATTTTACTGAAACCAGGATTTCACTGGATGGGGAGTAGGTGAACATAAAGTAGCATCTTTTAAAATGAATCTTGCAGTACATGGTGCCATGATCCTCTGCCAGTAATAAGTATTAATAAGAAGATTATATAAGACAGAAATCTGCGATTAATTTCCTGTTCTGAAATTATGCTTCTCATATTTCAGAAATTAATTTATTGGCCATAAACACAGTCTGATGGACTTCCCCAAACTAAAATTGGAGGGCAACAAATGGTAACCAGATACACTAAATAATTGTTTCTCCTGTTATTTAGTGAGAATCTGTAAATATAAGTCAAGCAAAATTTGTTTAATGCCTGTAATATATTTATTTTTTCCTTTTTGAAAATGATTTAATTATTTGAGGAGAAACAAATGATGAGTGTAGATTAACTCTTAATTAGGGATTCTATTGCTTTTCAAGAAGTGTCAATTATACAGAATAAAAAAATACAGACTCATAGTTGTCTCTGACTAGTAAACTCAAGAGTATTCTGTAAAGTATTAGCAGGTCCTTGATAGGCATGTATTTAATTGTCAGTTGAAGTGGGAATGATAGTCCAGTCATCATCTCAGGGTTTAGAAAGAAAACATAAACCAGAATGTTATATAAATGTCACAGCGAAAAAACAAGAGTGCTAAGTTTCCACTTGCAGACAACTGTATATGTGTTTCTTTTCCACTCCTTGCTGACCCCTGTTCAAAAGAGCAACTACTTTCTTGTCTGCTGAAATGTTAGATAGGATTTTAATATTTAGAACTGGTGATTTAGTAAGAAAGCCTAGAAATCAAAGAACACCTGTTAGCAGTGATATATCAAAAGCTCCATGCAGGCATTCCACTTATAGTTGAAAAAAAAAAAATGTTGATTGCTTATTGTGTATTAGTGTAAGCCAAGCACTCCATTTCCTTGTGAAGAGCTGTGCAAAAGTCAGTAAAAAAATGTATTATCCCTATATTTTCTATTTGCAATTCTTCAGCCAGTTCAAATTGTTCAGTGGGTACAGCGGGTACATACGTTTTAGGCATTTGACAAACTTTGTCTTGATATACGAAGTCTTTCTCGTCTGTGTCTATCTCATCTGGTTGGTCACGTCAGTAACGTAATCCTTCTGCTCCCTAATTCTGCAGATGATGTTTATACAGGCTGGAACTTCAGCAAGTTCGTGTGTAAGGAGTAGTAAACAGGAGAGCAAGAAGGACTTGTAAATTCACATAAAATTACTTTGTTTGCTGCTTATCAAATACTAAATATATATGCAACAACCTGAATGTACAATTTTTTTCTGTGATGATTAATGAGTCTAAGTTAATTACATGGAATTTTGTTTGAAACATTTCTGATATTTGTCAGTGACTACTTGAGAAAAGGGCAGTAAAATTCCATTACTCTTTGACAGCTATAAAACACTTTGGAACTAAGCGTTCGTTTTTTGTTTACTGGCAGGAAAAATTACTTATCAAATAACCATCCTATTTCCTTGCTCAGTAAATGTAGCAATATGCTTCTGCATATCTTTGACCAGTCATTATCCAGTGATCTCACCTATTTGGAAACTCTTTGCTGGCATGACTCCTGAAATTTTGAAATGTGAGTAGCAGAGTGATGCTCAGTAAACTCCAGCGCAGCAGCTGCTAGCAACCAAGAGCTGCAAGGCTGTAATGATGTTATCAAGCTGTGATGAAGTGTTCATGAACATCTGTTTGGTACGTTGAGGAATGCAAATGATAGCCAACATGACCTGCAATGGGATAGGAACCCGAACAATGAGATCCTGAAGTAGTTTTATGAGCCTGAATTAACCCAGAAATAATTTTCTGACTCAGAAGGGACATGGGACTGACTATAAGACGTGGTTTTATGATCCCTTCAAAGAGAACAGACCAAAGTGATTTCAGTAGTTTTTCCTGACTAGGACTACAAAACAGAGCACTGAATTGTCTTATTTATTAGCATATGCTCTAAATAATGACCATCACATCTGGTTTTGGAGCTCAGGAGAGAAAAGTGTTGACAGTATGGAGAAAAAGCTTTGTCCTAGCTCTGCTGAGGTCCGGGAAAATATCCCTACTAGTTCTCAGGGGTTCTAGTTTAGATCCTCATGCACACACACTTTGGCTGTTACTATAATAAATTTAGGCTTACTGTTACACAGTGTTAACACAGCTGGCAATTTCAAACTCTCGGTCCCTGCTTGTGGGAACATGAATGTAAGATGGGGAAAGGCATCAGTGTTTCTAGCATGAACCATTGAGTTTAGCTGTCTGGGGGAAATACATTTCCTCTGATTATTAAGATTTTATATGGTGCAAAACTATCAGTTCAGCTGAGTGGGAGACTCAGTAAGGAAGCTGGCAGAGAGAGTATTCCAACCGTAGAGCTCAGCTCTGCAAGTAGTTGAAAGCGTGTTTTGGACTAGGCAGCAGGAGGAGAGGTGAGACTAATTTTGTCAGTTCCTGTATGTCTCTACTAGCAGGAGGTTACTGAAGCTGTGAAGACAATCAAGCCCTCCACAGCCGTAATAGGAAGACTTCTGAGTTCTTGACGTTGAGGATTTTGGTCTTACTGAACAAAAGTCAGGGTTTGTTTCTGCTGAAGTCAGAGAAATTTCAGAGGACAAGAAGGATTTGCTTGGTTATGGAGGTTCAGTCTTTTGCTTTCATAGGCAGTATGTCATACAAGGTCTTTCATAAATTGATTGTGTTTCATCTTTAAAGTAATTAGGTTTTTTGCCTCCATTATTCCAGTTGGAAGGCTATTGGAAATCTTGATTGCTCTAATGATCAGAAACCTCCTTCTAATTTCCAACCTAAATTTATTCACAGCTGATTAATATCCATTTGTTCCCATGCCAGTTTTGTCCTTAACTAATTTAGGTTTTTCCATATCTGGTGTTTATCTCCCTGATGCATTTACATGCTGTGATTATGTTCCTGCTGAGACATCATTTTGCTCAACAAAATAAGCCAAAATCTTTTGGTCTCTTCTCATAAGATAGACTTTCTCTTCTCCTTGATCATCCTTCTTTGGACCTGTTTCCATGCCTTTCTTCTTGACCAGATCTGTACAAGATTCTCAAGTGTAAATTGCTAGTGGCATTGTAAATTGGCATTGATATTTTTTTGACTATTCTGGAAAAAAACTCTTTCTAAAACTAGAACTATAACTGTCTTTTTAATGGATATGTCATATTAATTGCTTATAGTCATCTTGTATGTGCAAGTCTGTCGTCTTAATAATTTCTAAATGACAGTTTACAGCTTAGGCTAGACAATTTTTGTTATTGATATTCAACAGCATATTGTGCTTTTAAATTTAATTGTATTTGTATTGTTGAAGTTCACACAGTTCATTCTGTGCAGTGATCTGGAACTCGTCAGTACCAATGGTGTTTCCCAATACTGATGATGTTTCCCAGCAATTGAGTAATCAACAAATGCAGTCAACATCTTCCAGTTTCTAGCAGGCTTATGGATGAAACATCAGACATCTGTTCCAACACTCCATCCACAAAGACCTTCCCTATTAAACTTTCCTAAGCCTGACAGTCCTTCTTTTATTGTTGTATTTTTCATTTCCGCATGAATGAGTTTCTTGCCCTCTTTACAGATTTTCTACTTCTCCTTATTTTCTCTAGCTTCACTAATAATTTATTTTGTGGCACCATAACAAATGCTTACCAAAGACATATAGATCATGTCAGTTACATCTCCCTTGCCTGAAAATTCAGTGAAGATAACAGAAAATGCTGTCAAGTTAGCCTGGCATTATCTTCTCTTGATAAATTCAAATAGCATTTTTTCCCCATTTTTCTGTTCATGTTTATTTGTTTAATTTTCCTTAAAGTCTGTCCCCTAAAACCTTGCAGATTATGGATAGCCATGTGGGAATCTGGGCTGTTAGTTGTCTTACCATTTTTCTCTTATCTTAAATCTTGACATATTTTTCTGTTGTCCTGTCATATGATACTATGTCTGGATTCATAACTAGACTATTAAATATTTGCTACCAAGTCTTCAATTTCATATACCAGTTCCATCAGCAGTTTCAGACAGAGATTATATAGTGTACCTCTGCATGAGCTTTAGCTTCACACATTTGTAATACTGCAGGATTTATACCCCCGTAACCTTTTTGGGTTTGCACCATAAATTAGGTTATCCATAATATGAATGTCACTTTTTAAAAAATGTTTTACTCTCCCTCCCCCCTTAATCAGGTAAGTGAAAAACTTTCTACAGTTGTTTTCATGTACTTTTAAGGTCTAAGTAAGCTTTACTTTAGGCAATTTACACTTTTTCCTTCTGCCTTTGAGGAGCACTTTATCTCCATTCCTTGTGTGGTTTTGGTTAAGTCTTAACACTTTAACAAATGAAAATATTAGTTCTGAAGCTCTTTACAAAAATTTCCCCGCTTTCTCGGATAGGGGTTCCTAATGTGACCAACACCTTTGGTTTTCTGTCTTTCCTGAACAGCAGATAATCCTTTATTGTGAGCGCCCCAGGGATAAGGGTTCTTTGACTGTTTCCATGTAGTGTTCAGCTGTTTGCTAATAATTCAGATTCCTTTGCCTTGTTGCACAGGTTCAGGCAAACTTATGCATCCTTTCCGTTTTTATATACCTTGCCACATGGCATGCGTTACCTGGGTTAAGTACGGCGGTAATATTAACGATGTTTTCTGCTGTTCAGAACAATAACAGCACCTCCTTCCTTCCTAGTTTCCATTCTTTTGCCTTATTTTTCTCTGTTGTGCATCATCATTTTCCTGCTTTCTTTTCTCCAACAAACTAGAGATAATACAATTCTCATCAAAACTTCTCGTCATTCTTATTTTGCAAAGTTTTTTATGTTGTGGGGTTTTTTGTTGGTTGGTTGGGTTTTTTTTTTGTTGTGGGTGGTTTTGGGTTTTGTTTTTTTTTTTTTTTTTTTTTTTTTTTTTTTCCTTCAGTTCTTCCTATTAGGGCATACTCCTTTGGATTTTAAAAAGCTCTGACAGATTACCATTGCATCAAAATGTGATGTTTTCTCTCAGTTTTACATAATACTCAAAAAGCTTCTATTTATTATAGTCTTTGCTTGTTCTCACATTAATATTAGCAAACTTGACCTCAGTAAACTCTGTGAACTCAAACTCTAATATTTAGTGTTACTTACTGAGAAACACATCTCTGTATTCCAGGGTAGGCTTAAACAGGAAAGTATTATCTCTCTCAATTGACTTTTAATGAATAGTGAGTTTCTGTACCTTTTTTGTGATACAAGGACCAGTTAGAAAATGCAATTTGTAACAGCTTTTCTGCCCCTATTCAGCATGCTCTAGTCTCTACTTGACACTGTACCTTTGGAACCCAACTGGTGACATTAGGAAGACCTAGATTAGCGTGAAGATGAATTGGAAGCCAATTGCTCTCTTATTTACATCAGTATAATTTCCACTTACATTAATTTATGTCAAGATAGATACAGCTGACTTGAACGTTGGTAAGGCAAATTCGAAAGTTTGT
The DNA here is from genome assembly GCA_009806455.1 of Tetrax tetrax. NCBI lineage: Eukaryota > Metazoa > Chordata > Aves > Otidiformes > Otididae > Tetrax > Tetrax tetrax. Next base: position 227,291 of record WHYT01016369.1, read on the forward strand.
GTCTTCAGCTCTTGAAAACTAGTCTATAAAGCCAAATGATTGATGTAAGAAAAAAAAAATTTAAAAAAAAAATTGACTGGTCCTAAAATGAATGCATGTCAAAATCATTCAGAAGTTGCCATTTCTAAATGTTAGTGAATAAGAGTATTTTAATTTCTTTTATGTATTTCATAACAGAAAACAAAGTCTTAATGTAATCAAGAAAGATTGTTTGTCTGAATTCACTGCACAGTACTTGCCTTATCACATACGCTTTTTTTATTATACTGACAGATTCTAAATGCATAGCTGCTATTTTGTTGAAAAATACTGTCCAAAGACATTTGTATTAATGTAACTTGAATTATATCCAACATCCATATTAGGACAAGAGGTGTTGTGAGGGATTGACATGAAATTAACAGTGTCAAGTTACCAGAAGGTAATAGACTGCTCTAAGACAAGTGAACACGAGGCAGCAGAGTGTTCCCACAATTTACAGAGAAAGTTACAGTGTGATTATCTTTCTCTAGGGATTGCCAAAAAAGATAAGCGTGTGAGAAAAGAGAGTTCATGGACATTGATGTACCCTACAAATATGTTCTGGTGGCTGTAGGCAAAAAGTTAGGTTGCTCTTCTAAAGCCAGCTACTTTCCTTTTCTTGGTGGTCCCCTATGGTCTTGTAATCTACATTTAGTTTGTGAGCAGTGAGATCTGTGGGCAGGAAAGTCCTCAGCCATCAGTTTGCTTCTTTCTACTCATGGCAGTGAACTTCACTGTGGAACATTTTTGCCTTGGGACCAAGTGCTGCTGAGAGGTGACCCAGAACCCATTGCAGGCAGCACGCAGTCATGGCATGGGTGAGCTTGGCTGCAGAAATGAAACTCAGTGCAAATATGGTAGGAGGCAAAACATTTCGAGAAAGCCTTTGAACTCCGACAAGGAGGAGAAAATGAACAGGACGAAGTGAGAGGAGAAACACTGGCAAATCTGAGTGTCTTGGTAGGCCATGCAGAAGTGGAGGAAGGAAACCTGGGGCTTACATCTGTTATGGCAATCCGATAGAAGTTTAATGAAAAATGGTTGGGAGAACTGCAGTAATACTGAGACGTGACGAATCGTGCAAACTTTGATTTGTGTTTTCTATTCCTGGGGATATGTAATCTGATGAGACATGTTTTTTCCAGTCAGTATAATATGTTTCAATAACTTGATATTTTTAGACTTTTCCTTAATTTATTTATATGCAAATAAACCATTGGAAGTTAAACTTATATACTGATGACTCAGAATTTCAAAACTCTGAGAAAGAAAGCAATGAAATATCATACTGTTCATAATAATTGTAACCTGGCAGAAGAATTTGCTGAATATGGCCTTTATGATCCTTAGGCGTTTTGTTAGTAATGTTACTGGACAATGATGAAAATGCACAACTACAGAAAGTCACCTCCTAGTTTATATGTCATGACACCTGATTTGGAAGAAAATGACTTCTCTCGGTTTTGCAGTATCAGCTGTGTCTGAAATAGACTGTGCAAACTCACACGCAGTGATACCAACGACTAGTAGATGATTCCTGTGCTGCCTATGTAAGAAAAACAAGCTGGTCAGATTCATTCGAAGTAATATTGCAATGATTTTGCTATTTCATTTCTAACTATTTCAAAAATGGTACCAAATTAAATTAGATACATGGTTTTAAACAGACTTGGTTTAGACATAAAACCCCTTTTTAAAGACTTTCTGGAGAATCAGCTTACTTAGAACCAAGATTATTATAAATTAGGAATTATTTTCTACAGGTGAATGTTTACGAGACTGCATTTCCTAAAGTGAACTCTAAATTTCTGTATGTGGTTATCTTATCTCTCCTATCCTTCCATGCACATTATCCTACTTAGATCAGGATGAAATATCCATCTTGTGGACTTTTTTCAACTTTTTTCCTCCTTCTTTGCATAGCAGTTTCATCCCCGTTCTTCCATTCTGAGACTACTGGCCTGCCTTGCTCTCTCTTGATACATTAACTGTCTGTCCCATTAAACTAATTAGTTTTTGAGCATGTGTAAGCCTAAATTTTCAAACAAGTATAAGCTAAGTAATCAAAATAGACTGACTTTCTCTCTGTAGGTCTTCATGCAGCTGAGTGTTTTGCTATTGATCATTAATCCTTGGTTGTAGCAGGTGTGCAGGTGCATTTTAGGATATTTGAAAACATGATTTAAAAAAAAAAAAAGTAACTGCTATTCAAGCTTAGCATACATGCTAAGTAATCAGAGTAGACAACGTAGGTAGGGTAAGATGGATGCGTGGAATGGTCACTGGGCTTGCTGGAGCTATATGATGAAGCTAGAGGTAAAATCCAGGTTTCTAGATGTGTAGTTTAAAGAACTAGCAACTGTATCATGTTGTCACAAATTGTGACAGTAATGGTAGAATTTTAAAATATACAGCATGATTTCTTGAGTAAAGTGCCTCTTCTATGAAACTTATATACTGGAATTAGAATAACATATTTAAATAAATAAATGACAATGCTAGGGACTGTTGTTTTTCTATATTTTGAATGAATTTAATTCCAGAATAGAGGAATGAATCCTTATTTAGTTTGTAAGAGTTCCTCTTAATTTGCATCCAGCAAAAATACACGATGTGCCAAGAGTTTCTGAGCCTTTGCAAGATTTTCTGCTAGGTTCTTGTAAGACTGCCTAACAGCTTCAAGGAACACTTCTCTCTACCAGCATTACAAATACTCACAATTTGTACAGTTTCAGCATGAGTCTTAGCCAAAAGCAGTATATCACCTACTTTCTTTGAATGAACTTCTTTCAATGAAAGTGAGCTCATTATTTTTAGCTTGTTTCATTTATAAGCAGTTCATAATCTCCTGTTCAAAACTTTAAAAGCTGCTAGTGAATAACTGGGAAATAGAAAGACAAAATGGAAAACATACCACCATAAACACTGCACTAGTACTGTAAGTACCTTTAGAAAAGGCTTGTAATAATGAACAATTATCAGTTTATCATAATGGAATTTCAGCTAGGCTAGGAGTTACGATTCATCGACATCACTGGAGATCAGTTAGCATTCCAGCTATGTGCCCGGGTTTTTAGAATTTTGTAGGTTAAAGTTATTTAGTTTATGTTGATCTCAGCAGCTGAAAAAAAGATTCAATTAAGCATTGAATTCCATTTTATTTTGAGCATATTCTTTGTGGGCTGTTTTATTCATGTACAAAATGCCTAGCTGAGAGGTTACATTTTTTCATTCATAATTGATTAATAGCTTGGGTTTTATTTCTTTTAGGTGGCAGTGTAACCAATGCTATTACAGTATTTTTAATAGGTTATCAAATAAGTAAAGATGAGACTTGCATCTGCAGCTAATCTTGAGACAGTTCTGCTTCACTTCTCCCAATGAATTAGCTGTGTCTTAAGTGTTAGGAAATCAGTTCAAAAATGTTTTTATAACTTCTAAAATATTTAGAAACACTTTTCAGGCCCAGTAAAACATGTATAGCCCTTGAGGTTTCATCTTGCAAGAATTTTCATGCATATATATATTTTTTTTCCTGTAGATCCACTATGATCATATAGGTATGTGTTTGACGACAGGAAATCTTACTAAAATGTGAATGATTAATGTGGATCATTTCATGTAAATATGAAATGCCAGTGGTAGAATGTTAAATATCCTTAATACTACAGAACACAACAATTCAGGGCATGGAGTTGATTGCCCATGCAATTAAAAGTTTAGGAGACTACCTATCTGATCTGGAACTTGGCCAAGGCATCATGACTAATAAGCCTGTTCTTGCGACAAAGTGCCAGAGGAACTCTGATAGCCATGTGTGGTCAAGATTTCTGCTTTGTCTAAATTAAGCCATCACAAAACATAACACTGACATATAGAAAATCCCATGCAAACATTTGGCAAAGCACTACTTCTGTTCAAGCATTTGTGCTGGCGAAAGCTGACTATATACAGCATCAAGGCAAACAGTTTTGAAAGCATTTATTTTGAATTGCCTGGGAAGCCAAATGCTGCTGAAAATCCCATTCTATGATTGTAATTTACCCTCCATCCATTTATAGAAGTCTCATAAAAGCCAACAGGAGGGACTGGTACCAGGTAGATTATATACTGTAAAAACTTTAAACATCTTGTTGTTGGTTGTTAAAATGATAGACGTTTTAGAACACTGACTGTGGGATGAACTCAGCTTATGTTCTGCTTCCATCTGGCCTGCTACTGTTTCCTTGAAGATGGAAAACAGCACACATTGGGTTGTACATGTTGTCCTAAGAGGGAAATGCTCTTACACCTGTACAGTTGAGCATTTGGACTCAGTTCTTTAGCCATATCTGTGTAATCCCAGGGTGTGCTCCTGTAGCCATCAGGTTTTATCCCATCGACCTATGTTTACTGAATTAAACAGGATTTCTTACATAACTGAAGTTTATGTTTGTAGGCAAATAGTCTGTGCATCTTATCCGAAGTTCTCTTTCGTGCAGAAGCCCCACCATAAAGGCTCAGGCTTCAGGAGGTAGCTATGTGCCCTAGAACCTGTGCCAGTCCATGTTATGTTTTACAGTTACTATGTAAACCAAACACGCTGGTAAGGATGGCAAATGAAATGCTTACGCTCATTGTGATAGTGAAATAGCTGTGAAAGAGCTCCCGTGGCACTGTACTTCTCTGCATCCAGTTTCTGTTTGTGGGGCTGGCTCTGTGGAAGGCCACTTCACCTTTCTCCTAGTATGTTATGTGAAAGAGCGCGGTGCATGAGTAACACAAAAGGTAGCCCTATAGAAAGGTACCGGGAAATGTAGAGACAGTGGTTGAACCAGTAACATACCTTCTTTTTAATAATTTTTTTTTTTTTTTTTTTTTCTTTTACTGTGTGTGGAATTTTAGCTTAGTACCTCTCTAGTATTTCTGTGTTGTGAGGATTCACGGATGAAACAATAAGAGGGAAATCTAAACCTAGATCTTTGGAATAAACTAAGTGATTTTCTGGGATTCAGGGAAAAAAAAAAGCAAACCAATCTGTATTATCAACTTAATTTTAAGAAATATGCATATTATGACCTGATGTAGTAAAGTACTTTAGATGCTCGCTGGACTTCAGCAGTGCTTAAATACGAAGTATATTTCATCTACACTTGCAGAATTTACTGACCTTAGTCAGAAATTTCCCACTGAAGTTGATAATGCTTGATGCCTACTCAAGATAGGTAAATTCTCAATCTCTATGCTTATTACATTGTTACAGTTGTTAACGTTCTCACCTTTCAGAAGTCTTCCAAGAATTAGCTGAGTTACAGCAAGTTATTAGTAAAACATTGGCTCTCTAAACATCTTTTAAAGTAATTAGACTAAGGAATTATTTATGCAGATTTTACTCCCATATCTGAGAACAAAACACTAGGAAAAAGGGAAATGACAACTGTCATTCTAAATCAGATCCTACATTTGATCACAAAAACTTCAGAAGAGCTTTTGCCTTAAAGAATGTAGGCTCAGGGTTTATATACTGGCACATCGTTTTGCATTTGGCTGCATAAAGTTAGATGCTGAAGTACCTAGGTAAGGTCCAGCTCAACACTCCAGTTTCATGTAAAGACATGGAAGCTCTGTGAACGCTTAGAGTCTTTAAAAACAAGATTGTTTCTGTTTAGAAGTCCAAGTACCGACTATAGGTGCCCGACTTAAACCACCCAAGTTTGTAGGGGTTTATGATTCATTTTATTTTAGATTGGCAGCTAATTGCAAATAGTTTTCCTTAAGTGAGTAAAAGTCTTAACAGAAGTCTTGGAGATATTAAGAAAGGACCCGGAATGCTTAGGATGTGCCTACATTGCTGTTAGCATGTGGTTTGATACTGTACTTGGTATGGTAATTTTGAGAGTTTGTGTTCCAACATGGTTTAATAAATATTACAGCAGATCATTGCATTGCAAAGAAATTAGCTCTTTATTGTCTTTGTCTGACTCACTGAAAGGCTCTTATTAAGGATAAACATGAAAATTTCCTGTAATGCTTTAGACTTTTTTTTAGGTGTTAACTGCAGAACATCAATGCTTCCTGTTAGGACAGAAAAATATTTAAAAGTTTGGTTGAGGAACTCAGGTGGGTTTTTATTTTTAACAATGACAAGTATACTTAATATAAATAGTATTTTCAAGTCCGCAAACTTTTAAAGATAATTTGGTTAGAATTTTATTACATGTGGTCTAGAAAAATAAAAATATTTTGAAATTAAAGATTTAAAGGACATCAGTCACCACATATTTGTATGGTTTGACCTGATTTTTCTATTGCAAATTTGATTTCAACCTTTTAATAACTCAGAAAATTTACAATGCTGCCAGACACCTCAATATTCCATTACATTTCCTTTTAAAAAGTGTTGTATATTTGTTGAAACCTTGCAATATGTTACTCATAGCAAAGAACTTCTGCTTTCTTAAGGGTATAAATACCTGTTTGGCAATATCCAATTCAGTATCATTAGTTGTAAGATTATTTTTGTGTTACCATAGAGCGATGCGTACTTCAACCTTATTATCAGAAATTAATAGTAATACGTATACTCCTTCCATTGATTACCTTTCTTGTTAAAACCTGTTTGCTGTCCTGTCACAAGCAATATTATGACACGTTATTTATCATTGTTGAGATCAGATAACACAAACATGACAGAGTAACTGGTATCATTCAGTTCTGGAAAGCAGACAGTGCTGAATCAGAGTCGTCACTTAACTCTCATATATTGTACGCAACCCTGTGCTTGACACTGACTTAAGTTTAATGTCCCTGGTGACCATTCAGCGGATTTTTTTAGATGCTGTGCAGAATCACACCAAACAGAAGTGTTCAGCTTACACTTGCTGCAGTTTCTCTGTGAACAGCCTTAGTACTAACAACACTACACGCAAGGCTGGTGCCACTGTACGTGATAAAAGCATTTGATCATTCCTGGCAATGAACACAAAGCCAGACTGGGTCCAAAAGCAAAGAAATTAATTTGGGAGATCAGTGCGAACCTTTACTCCACTTTGGCATTTCCTCCTCCTTCCAAATAGACTTGGCTTTCCAAGGAAGAGCCACGTGAAGGAGAGCGGGAGTCAAGGTTAAAGTCATCACGTCCACAGCACCAGCATGTTTTTCTCAGGGAGAGGCATTTTCTGTTACAGAGATGTGGATCAATAGGATCATGAGACCAGGTTTCTGCCTAAAATGTTGAAGTCACTTAGACGTGTTTGAATTCATTCTACAAAGTCATTCTGGGGCTTAGCAAAATCAATCCCCATCCCATGCTGGGAGGGAAGAATAGAAATCCATCACCTTTAAACACAACACATTCTGCAAATCGACGGCTCTAGTGTGGCATGAAATCTTTGCAGATTTTGCAAAGCAAGAGCTCTGTCTTTTCCCTTATTGTTTGTCCTTCACTTGACATACAGGAAGAGATGCATCAAGAGGATGGCAGGAGACGTGTCACTTAAAGCATGCCATAACAACATTTGCTCTGGAATGCTCCCTTCAATCTGTTTCAACAAGCAGGCATAATAAACGAATACATAGACACAAAACTTCACCTACTTATAAAGTTGATAGCACCCCTTTTCCATCCTCCCCCTTGAGCAGAGCTAGCCCAGGCACGCTGTTCCCTTCAGCCCTCAGCTGGAGTGCCACGATCATATTGCACCAGTTCACTTGTTGCACCGTGCCAAGGTGCCATCTCCCCTCCGCTCACCCCACACAAACTTCACAGAACCGCGTTTTGGCGGAGCCCTCTCCAAGGGCTTCTCCTTTCCAGCCTGCTTGCAGCCTCTTACCTGCATGTGTCCCTGGTACATTCTGCTTTGGTTCGGGTGCCCCTCAGGCCGAGAGCTGGGGTGTACGCTGGGGTGGGGGCACTTCTCCTGTGCACTCGACTAAAAGAAAAGAAAAAAAAAAAAAAAAAAACCCACACAAAACAAAAAGCCTAACCCTGAAAGAGCTATTTTTTGCAAAAGACTCAGTTTGTCCTAGAAGCTGCTGAACTGCTCTCCGTAAGCCAGTGATCTGGGCTGCTTTCTCCCCTCCTCTCTTGCCCCTTCTGCCTCCCTCTGCCTCTCTCTCCCTTTTCAATGCGGTGCCGCCAGCTGCCCGGGAGCTGTTCCCCGCGGGGTGCTGGGGGGGGGCGGGCCGGACCCGGGCGGCGGCGGCGGCTGCGGGGCCGCCGGGCGGGGAGCGCCTCGGGGCGGAGCGGGGCCGCCCGCTGCCGGGCCCTG
>WHYT01016369.1:247243-367743 GCA_009806455.1 Tetrax tetrax
AAAAAAAAAAAAAAAAAAAAATCGGAGTGTCCCAGAGCCAGAACGCGGCAAACCTGGATCTGGCACACGGAGCCGCCCGGGTGGCCGCGAGTTTTGTCTCCTCGCGTGGAAGGAGAGGGGGTGCGCAGGGACACGGGCCCGAGCGCGGGCGCGTCCCGCGGAGCGGCTGCCCCCGAATCCGGGGCCGGCTGCGCCCCGCTCGCAGCCCTTCCCCACCGCGGCTGCAGCTGGAAGCGGGCTGCTGGCTGCTGCCTGCCTGCGGCACCGGGAAAGTTTGGCACTGCAGAAACACGCGGGCTGCGGGCGCGACGGAACTGAATTGTAGTAACGGGCTTGGGGCAGGCCCTGCCTTGTCCTCCGTGTGAGAAGAGCAACCCTGTTCCGTCGTGATGCATGGAAAATATCGGGAGGCTCTTGTTCTGCCTTGGTGGTGTTGCTTGCTGATGTTTTCCAGCGCTTACCAAAGATACTGTCATGTAGAAAAAAAAATCAAGTAATAGCCTGTACCAGCAAAATTCTGACCCTGTAAACTAGCACAATGGGCCTGCTAAATCCTGCAAGCAACATCTGCAGCATCTTGGATCCAGCTTTTTTCTCTTCTCTCTCACCTCAAACCTTAAACTTCTGATCTGCTAAAAAGAGCAGCTGCTTCGATTTCGTTGCAAATCTCTGTTCCACCCAGTGTATCTATATTCAGTGGCACAGAAAACATCTAGTGCCTGGAATTTGTTAGATGGATAATGTCTTGCCTCTGAGTTCTCAAGTCTTCCTGTTAAACTACACAAAACTTTATGATGCTTTTGATTAACCAGATCAATCCAACCTTAAGTGTGTTCCCGTACTAGAGTAAAGCAAAATAGATTTCTGGCTGCATTTGTGCTCAGTTTAGCAGAAAGTTTAGGTCTAGATGATGAAAAGCAAGTCTTACTTAAACTCTGAGCCTTGGCATCGCTGTTTGTTGATATGTATTAGACTCTTAAGTTTTGAGTAATCTTGATTCATAGATTGCACTTTTTTACTCTGGCTACAGTAGATCCAGATTATCCTTTCTTTGTTAGTGTATGCATTTTCTATAGTAGCTGAATGTTTTTAAGGCATGTGAATGTTTGTTTGTTGTTGTTTTAAGTATGGGGCTCTTTTGTTTTTATTGGGGAGAAGCTGGGGTAAATTTGTCAATGCCGGTATGTAGCAATATCTATTTTTTCCAAATCTAAGTGTATCTATTGTGATTTAAATTTTTCCTACAAGGTACAAAAGTGTATGCTTATAATAGAAGAATTGTTAATTCAGGAATGATTATTAATGCCATTTTTTTTGTGGGTGAGGGACAAGTGTTGGTAGAATTGGCAAGATCCAAATGCTAGGTATGAGATTTTATAATATAGAGTTTGTTGGAATAGGCATTTTTCTTACTGCATCAGAAGCAGGTGCATTCACTCCACAATTTGTTGATGAAATGGCTTACTGATGCCGTATTTGGCCAGGATCTGCAGATCCATTAGAGCCAGGTAGATCCAGCTTTTACCTTTTTCCTTAGCAGGGGGCTAAATCACTTGGCACCAGTCAGTAAGAAGGCTGGCAAAACACAGTCAGTGCAGTGGAGAGACAGAGGGAGTTGTCTGCATAGATAGATGGGTGGAGGTGATTTCTTCTTAAGGAGCTGTTCTTTAAATATCTTTCAGTGCAACCACACTCACACGCACACGCAGTGCTGTGCTTCCACAGGTGTAAACTCTGCCTTTGCTCTAGCTCTTCACTAGAAGAAGCTTCAGCCAGATTGCTTCTCTGTCTAGTTCTAACCTGGAATCAATGCACGATACTTATGGCTCAGTTATAGCACAGCATCAAAAATGTGCAATGGTGGGTGGGACAGAAAGCATTAATGTGCGGTTCTGTAACTTAAATATAAAGGCAAATTCTTTACAGCTTAGAAAAAGGGGAATGCCAGGACCCATGCTGTTTGTGACTCTGCTCGATTTGTGAATGGGCATTTGTGAATTTGTGAAGCAGGGCATGTTTAATCACACAAGGTTCGCTTGCCTAAAATGCTTTAAAAACATTTTTCCATTGTGGTCCCTTTTGGTCTCTCTGTGTGACTGCACGAGTATTTGAACCAGAGATGTCTGTGTGCTACAAATGCTCTAAGCTTTGTTGTTTGTTATGGCAAAAATGCAAAAAATCATGCTAGAAAATATGAAAGTTGTAATGTTTGTTAAGAAAAAGAAGAGTCACCATATGGCTCAACAGATTTTAATTAATATTAAATTGCCAGGGGAAATTTTGCAAAAAGTCAAATAAAAATCCTTTATTTTACAAATAAATGCTCAGAATTTGTTTTCAAATATATTTCTGGGGCAGTTAGGACTGTTAGGAAGTCTAGAGATAGTAATAAGGGTGCAGGGACAATTTCAGGAATACAGACATGCACAAGGTGTTTGTGGAGAATCTGGCACCTACCTAGTTACTGCCAAAAACCTGACATTTAACTCCCACTGGGAGACCTATTGATTTTCAATAGCGGTAGATATTTCATTCCTTTATGCCTTACTGATGTTTATGTCATCCTGCATGTTTAGTTTTAAATCATTGACTCTGAAACTGCACAAGACAACACGTGTAGTCTCCAAGTTAATAACAGTTGTGGTATTCTTTATTAACGGTGATTGGGATGGCAAAGTCTGTGGTTTCCATGCCAAGAAACAACGTGGCAAGAGCAAGTCGTGATTTTTATTAGGGAAATCATACAATGTCAAACAGACCTGCACATTCCAAGTCAGAAAAGTGAATATATACTCAGTGTGAAACGTAGTTAAGTGCTCTTCCTTAATAGAGATGCTTTTCTGAAGGTGGGCAATAAGTAACTTGAAGGAAAATGAGTTTCCATAGCTGTAAGTTGTGTGCAGCAAATTGTTCAATGGAAGAGTTTAAAGGCAAATTGAGGGGGATAATTAGTGGCATCGGAGGCAGCCATTGCCTGTGATGTGCTGTGCTCCTGCAGCTTCAGAAGCAAAACTTGGAGAGAGCACTTAGGGGAACTCGGATCTCTGTGCACACGGCAGGTTGTGTATCCATCACTCTGTTGGTTTCTTACATCTCTGATTCTTGTGGTGTTTCGCATGTATGACAACAGATTGTGTCACCAGCATCCAACTATAGCATATGTTTGGTCATAAAGACAAAGATTTGCGCCTTTGTTCAGTAGAACATTAATGTTCTGGTGCATATACCTTATATAAAACATCAGTCTATTAGCTCATGTAACCATGGAGATAGTAAGTAATCTGCATACATGGAAACTCTTTGGGTTTGTTTAGGCCTAACGCCTGCATTTTATTAAGAAATGGATCTTTACAAACATTAATACTAATAAATATTTTCATTAATAATATTTTCTGCTAACTGAAAATAATTGGCCTAATTTGTGAAAACATGGAGCTGATTAAAAATTAACTACTGAAAATAACCTAGCTTATTCTTAGACTCAAGTGAGGCGCAAAAACTGTGAAAATTAAATTAAGTTGTTAATGTATTAATAGTCTTACATCTTATTAATAACATAGAATTAAGAATTTAGAATATTGGTAGTTCCAACAGATTCTAATTACACTTTATACTTTGTCTTTTGGTTGCAGTTGTAAGGTACTAATGGTACAATCACAAATCAATGAAGGTGCTAATTATATTGCGTTAATTTACACATTGCTTCAATATGCTAACATCATTTATATGTGTTTAGGGAATGTATGTGAAGGAGGTGTTTAAGGTGCTTTATATATTTAAATAAATAATAAATTTTCGCAACTTGCAATCCTAAATTAATTTTAAAAAGCTAAAAATTTTGCTAATGATACATACAAACCATTTAATTAACAAGACTCAACGTAGAAACCACAAGTCGCAGTAACAAATAGCAATTAGATTGTAAATAGCCTGAGTAGAATACTAACAGGCTAATTCTTTGTTATGTTGGAGTTGCATCAGTTTTTTTTCACCTGTAACTGCACCTGTCAGTAAATAACAGCCTAGTGCTTGTCAAAAGAATGAAGAAAAATTGCCACATTATTCCAGATTATGACCAGCATAATTACAAACTCTGCAGTCCCGTTTCGGTTGAAGCTTCCGTTGTTGTTACCCTAATGTATGTGCAGTGTCCCCGTTGTTGTTACCCCAATTTTATGTACAGGGTAAGCACCGTGAGCGGGCAGAGGAGGGAGCAGTCCGGCTGTGTCCCTGTTAGCGCTGTCTTACACCTTGTACAGGTGGTGGGATGGGGCAAGGTCACTGCTACTGTGCAGCCTGTGCCACCTGTGCACATACCTGATACAAGCGCTGTGGGGAAATTGCAGCTTCCTTGGGAAAGGTGGGCTCTGAGTGGGCTTTTCACATACACTTGTATTGAGTTCAGCAGCAGCCAGCGCTGCAAAATGTGGCCTGTTTGAGGGAGGATACAAGCCATGGTTATCCATTAACATACCACCCCCATCAAAACATAAGGACAGGAAATGGCTTTCTAGTAGATCTGTCCTGCCTTTATCCTGTGTGGTTGTATTTGTTAGCACTGTAGTTACTGTTCTTGTCCAGCCATAAATTCTGTTTCCTAGCAGAGGAGATTTTCTTTGTTTGCTGAGAGGTTGGTTTTGATGTGAGTAACACTGTTCTCCACACAGAAATGCCTTATACAAAAAGCGTCTTCTCCCTAGTTAGACAAAGAAAGGAGAAGAACGAAGCATGTCTCTCTGTTTTCCCCATGTAGACGATTGCAGATGCCAAGAAAACTACATTTCAATGGCCACGTGGCCGATGCTCTGAAGTTTGGACCCTGGCATGCTTCTGCTGAAGTAAACATAAACTTTTCACTGATTCCATAGAAACAGAGTGCATGGATAAAGGCCTCATCAAAGTGTTGCAGACTATTAGACTGACCATTCCTCATTTAACAAGTAGAAAAAAATTTTGTGGAAGACGTAGAATCTCCAAGCATACACCTGCACTGCAGTTACTATGATTGCAGTGTAGCATAAATGTATTAGAGTTGATTTTGCAACCTCTTATTTAAAGTCTCAAAATGTGGAAGGTCCACAACCTCCAGGAATAATCAGCTCCAGTGCTTAACTATCCTGCTATTTGAAAGTTTTTACTACTGACCTTGCTTAAATATACATTGCGGAGCTTTATGCCCTTTTTTTTTTTTTTAGCTTTACCTGAAATTGATGTGGAGAAGGATGTATTCCCTTTCCCTTTGTAGATGCTTTGTACACATTTTGAGAAAATTATTGCATCTCCCTCAATTTTCTCTTTCCTAGAGTAAGCAATCCCAGTTCCTTCAATCTTGTCACATAGGTTGGGTTTTCTAGATCTTGATCATCTTTCTTATTACTTTCCTTAGACTGGTTTACTTCAGTAATGTCCAAAATTGGAAAAGTGCTCTAGTCTACTCTTGTTGAGTAGACCGGAAAAAAATTTTCCCATGTATTACACGTGGTATTTTTCATCCCCCATATGGTGCTGAGTCATGTTCAGCTTGTGATCTACCTTTGGTGGTATTCCTGAATCATTTACTTACCCACTGTGTGTTTTTGTGGTTGATTAGTCCTACCTAGTTGTAGAATTTTGCCACTGTGCTTATTGACTTGTCTCCTACTTATTCAAAGCCATTTCTCTACTTTATCTATACATTTTTAAATTCTGATCACATCCTTGTCCGGTTCTCACAAGCTTTTCCAGCTTCATGTTGCCTGCAAATTTAGCAAATATGCTTTCTATTCCTTTAGCCAAATCATTAATCAAAATATCAAATTATATGCTGTTCTTTGGAAAGCCACTTGGGAAACCCCTCCAGTTTGCCAGTGAATCATCAATAACTGTTTTCCGAGTAGAGATAAGGAGCCATCTAACAGTGATTTTTCTAGACCATGTTTCCCACAGCTGTTTATGACAATATCATAAAGTTTTTATTAAAAATGTCTAGTCTTTTTTGCCTGTCTGTAATACCTGTTACTCTATTGTACAGAGAAAATAATCTGCATTGCTGGTTTCTCATTCCCTTGTTGTCTTCCAGATACTTAAATTTTATTTTTTTTTTATTTTTTATTAATTGTTATAGTATTTCTGCTGTAATTAGAAGTAAACTTTCTGGCCTCTCTGCCCCCTGTTTTTAATGATAAACACTATGTTTGCAGCTGTTTACAAGTTCTATTTAATGCTTCTGAGATCGCTTCAATCTATGCTCAGAGTATCTGAGAGTGAATTTGATCAGGTGTAGTTATGCTGAAAACTAACTTGCCTAAATACCTTCAAGCCTCTGTTTTCCCATCACTGGTGTTAGGTCTGTTAGACTTCCAATCATAGCTGACCATCTTAGGTGATGTAAACCTAGGGTTTTTCAGATACCAGTAATATTTTAACAGCAGGTAGCTCACTGGGGGTTCCAAAATGTGTTTTAGAAGCTGCATAAATACGCAGGTGTTTTACCTACTCCTGGCTCCTGCTGTCTGTGGCCAGATGGGTGCCAGTATCCAAGCTGGCTGTGGTTTAAAGCTAGCTTTGGTATGTCTGCACTACATTGCCATCACATCAGTGACTGCAATATAAACACATCAATTTAGCTTGAAGTTAGGAAAAATTACTTATATAGAATACTTGCTTGCAAAGTTAATGAAAATCTGGTTTAAATGGTTTAAGACTGCTAAAAATTTTTACATAGTACCAGTACCTAAAATATGCTAGACCTCAAATGAAAGGATGATTTGCAAGGATTTTTTTTCCGAACATTTGTTCTTAAGTACAAAAATGCTTTACATATCTCAAAGTGAAAATTTTTAATCAGATTTTATCCGCTTGTGATTACTGATAATATAGCCAACACATATTCCTCTTGCCATATTAACTGCTTTGCAATTTGTTGTACTTGTCAAACCTTGAGGATTTACTTGACTCAGTGAAGCATCCTGTTAGAGTGACTCCACGCAGTTACATAAGGGATTTTCTGGCAGTGAAAGGTTCAGTGTGGCTGTATAAATTCTGGGTAGCCGTCATGAGGAAGATACAAGAACCTCAGATCCTACTCAGTGCAAAAGAAAGAAGGGTTTTTTTTTAAGTATGAATATTCTTAATCACTGGAGAGGTACTGCAATACAGAGGAGTTAAAAAAATAAATAGAAAGTGTTTTTAAACTCTTATCTCATAGCATTTTGGGAGCAAATGCTGTTATCTGCACTTTGTACAGGTAGAGACAGGGCTTGGGACATTATTTTCATTTCATCCCTAACTGTGGAGGTTGTTAAACAGCTGCTGTTCAAGTTAAGACATTTTATGATCAGCAGTTCCAATAACATTCATCAGGGAGTATTCAAGGAACTGCTTAAGAATGTCTCTGGACTGTTAATGTTGTTTTTTATTAATTGATATAGCGCTAGGAAGGCAAATACTGAGCCAGAATTTTAAATGGGATGGCTTAGTAATTACAGGCCTTTCAGCCTGGTGCCAATCCCTGGCAAAATAGTGGAAGACTGATATGGAACATTATTAGTAAAGTAATAATCAGGAATAATGTAATTTATGGCAATTCTCATTGGTTTATGTAAAATATGTCTTGTCAGAGTAACTCAATAGCTTTCTTATGATATATGAGGTTTGGTTGATGAATGTTGTAGTGCTGATGTAATGGACTTTCTTAGGGCATTTGTCATAGTACCACACAACCTTTGATTAAGAAACAAGAATAATGCAAATTCAACTGAGCAACACGTTAAAAGGACTTAAAACTGCTTGTCTGGCAATCTTAATATGCAAAGTGGGGAATTATTATCTAATAGGATCCCTTAGGAATTGGTGGGCCATGCTCTGTTTCCAATTTCTTTTAATAGAATCATGGAATGGATTGGGTTGGAAGGGACCTTCAAAGGCCATCCAGTCCAATCCCCCTGCAAGGAGCAGGGACATCTCCAACCAGATCAGGTTGCTCAGAGCCCCGACCAATCTGGCCTGGAATGTTTCCAGGGATGACCAAAAAATCATTAAACAATCATTAATGGTAAATTTATGTAGACAGAATAAAATGTGGGACTTTGGAAATAAAGTTCGTTTATGAAGGGATCCTTAAATCATATATGCTTCAGTAAAACTGAAGGTAATACCATATACATATATATATTTGTTCATATCTATGTATTTTTTTCATATATATGAACAAATAATTTAACCTTACATTTGCAGGATGAATGGCTATCCTGAGAAATAATGACTGAAGTTTTTGGGAGATCATGACAGATAATTGGTTGAATGTAGGATTTCCCTGTCACACAGTGGCTGATGGCCTAACAAGAAACTTCAAACAGGAATAATGAAGTTATGTTACTTCTATGTCAACAGTGATGTGATAACTTCCTACATATGTGAGTACATGCAAAGATTCACATTCATGTTTCAAAAAGGAATAAAGAGTTGGTGAAGACTTAGAGAATGATTAATGGATTGGACATTCTGTACTGCAAGATACTCAAGGGCTTGAACCTATTTAGTTTAAGCAAAGATAATTTGTCCCAGCCTGTATCTGTATAAGGCACAGAACGTGATAGTGGAGAAATCTTCAACATAGCAGTTATAAAAAAAAAAATGATGGGTAGTTGGAAGTTAGACAACAGTAGACTCTAGGTGCACATTTTATGATGAAGGTAATAAGCCACTGAAATTGTTTTTAGCGGATTATGATGGATTCTCTGTCTGGAGTTTTAAAATTGAGATTCCTTTTTTTTTTTTCTGAAAAATATATTCTGCTTCAAGTAGGAATTGATTTAGAATGGACCTATAGTTGTGTAATAGGAACAAATGATTGATAGTTGTAATTACTGGTTTTGTAATCACTAAACTTATTTACTCAAGACTACCTAGCAGGACACTGGCAGAAGTTAAGATAGTACCTGCTTTTACTGATTCCTGCTTTTTGTTGTGCGAGTGCAGCAGCATTGAAACCATCCACATGGCCAGCCTGAACCTCAGTCCCTTTCCTCTAGACAGCTGATGTCACTCTGGGAGGGCTCTTCTGGGAAGCCAGGGCTAATCTCCCACATACACCCCGTATCAGATGGAGAATGTGCTTTCCTCAGTGCCCTTAGAGCCATCAAACCTTTTTTCATTACAGCTTTTGGCCTTCCTATGCTCTGCTGGCTCCTAAAGTCATTATTTTTTTTTCTGCTGAGCAGGAAGTTCATGTTTCAGATGTTGACTTTTCATAATGCATTCTCGGTTTTCAACCTGTAAGAATATTTTCTAGTTGATGATAAATCCTTCTTTTTTTTTTTTTTTAATCTGAAACAGCTGCGTGGGTTAAAAAGTTCCTGTCACACAGATCAGGAATTGCCTGCTGATACACAGAAAATGCATGCCACTGAAAAGGGAGCACGTAAGGAAAGACTGTTCTGAGACCTGGCTTTGTGGAATCCTGAACATGTGTCTGTCCCACCAGCTCAGCAGGCCAAGTCCTTATGTCTCAGGATGCTTGAATTATGAGAGGTGCTCTTAAATTTTTCAGTCCAACTGGGCCAGTCCCTGAGTGGTTCAGTGCAACTGCTTAAGTCATTTGGTATTCTTTATGCTTGGTGTAGTGTCATGTGGAGAGCCAGCACAATGATCTCTGTATTTTACAGCATTTCACAGCAAGAAAGGCAAGCATGCAGAGAAGTGTCTACATCACCTAGTTGATAAAAGAGTGGATCGCTATTTGATTCCAGCGTAGGCTGGTGGGGGGAGTGGTGATGGACACCTGCCGAGGGAAAAGCTGCAGGATCACAAGTTATATTAATATGCCAGCTTCAGTTCATCTTTTCTACTGCTCTCAGAAATGGCTAGACATGATTAATAGCAAGGAAATAACTTAAATAGTGAGGCTTTTAAAAGGTGAGACTCAGCATGCAAGACCAGTCTGCCACAAACACATTCTGCTGAATCTTTCCTTTCGGCTTTTCTGTCATTCACAAATAACATTTTCAGGCTCGTGATTAAGTGGTTCTAAGCATATTCGTAACAGAGGTATTCATTTTGACTAAACATGCATTTTATCTTTTCTTCAGTTAGTAACAACACAGCTATCTTAAAATTTTGGGACAAAAGTGACAGAGGTCCTTTGACATAGAATGAAAAGTTTGCTGTAGATTTTAGAGTGCTTTAAAGAATGCATGTCCTGTGATCTAGAGTATCAGTAGCAATCATCTGTTTAACAGGCTGAGACAGGACAAGAATAATCAATTATGTCTTATACCTATGTGAGAGATGTCTCTGTTTTCACACCTGTGAAACAAGTGGTTGAAGTGCACGACTGGTCTCTGAAGTCTATCTTTTGATAAACTGGTTCTTTGAAAGCTGGCTTCTAGTTTGTCAGTGTCAGGTAAACCAATTGTATTTTAGGGTTTCTTTCATCATATGATAAGAATAATGGGGGGATGGGAGGAAAAATTTTTTTACTTTGCCTTGGACTAGTTTGACTAATTCTGTCCCTATTGCAAAAAAAACCAGAATAAAACCCCCACTGAATTCAGAAGAGGTGATTTTCAAAGCAAACATGAGTGATACAATAACACAAGTGTCACAGAAAGTTATGGGATTTGTGCTCAGAGATCTCTTGGTGCTTTTGCAACTCTCATCCCCCCCAAAAAAATGAGCCTGCTCATTATGAACAACTATATAAAAGTGATTCTGTGGAGTTGTGCAACTGAATAAAGCATAAAAATAAAGCTTTGAAGGAGAACACTTCAAAAAGTCTTATTCCTAACTGCTGTTATGTTACAAGTTTTCATTATTCAAATTTTTTCACTTTTAGGTGAATTCTCGATTCTCTGTAGTGAAGTCTTTGCATCACTTGCAAAAAGAAACAGTTGCTCACTCCATCAGCAAATGTTACCTGGTCATGTAAACACAGAACTTAGACCAGGAACTTATATTGTCTAATCTTGTCCTAGTACTGTTTCTCTTTAAAATTGTCACTAACATAGCCTCCCTGCTTCTGTTTTCTCAGTTACAAACCAAGGTAGAGGTGTATTAGCTGCACGTGTCCTAGGGCCAGTGAAGAGCAATGAAGTCTGTTATTGACAATTCATCTTAATGGGGGATTTCAGATTCAGAAAGTGGCGAGAGCAGATGTGATTAGAAAAAAAAAAGCAATGAGTAACAGTCAGATATAAAAACACAGAGCTATAAATACAAACTAATTATTGTGTTATGTTTACTTTAATCATGATAGACAATCTTTCACTACCACAATACATACACAGCAATAAAAGCTACAAAATCCTGGAGCAGATCCTCAGCAGGGATAAATTCTCGTAGCTCCATGACAACAGGGTTGTGATAATTTATACCTGCCAAAGGCCTGCTCCTTACTGAAAACTCCACCTCTTTTGAGGTGGAATTTGTCTTTTTGCAGAGAGGTATTTACCTCCTCTGTTGTAGACTTAGTAAGTAAATCCTACATGAGGAGCTTGGAAGGCAAATAGGTCTCATGCTGCTTTGCTGCATCGGAGTATTTCACCTGCTGTGTTGTGGCAATTTTTAAGATGAACGATTTGGCCTCCAAATAATTCCTAGTAGGTAAGGCTTTGCTAACTAATGCGAAAGTCAGCTGGTGTCC
This sequence comes from Tetrax tetrax, assembly GCA_009806455.1. Taxonomy (NCBI): domain Eukaryota; kingdom Metazoa; phylum Chordata; class Aves; order Otidiformes; family Otididae; genus Tetrax; species Tetrax tetrax. The sequence continues at coordinate 258,864 of WHYT01016369.1, forward strand.
CTTGAGATGCTCTAATTAAGCTACAGCAGATGTTGAAACTTTTCTCCAGAAAGCACCAGTAATTAAGATATCCTGTGTAGCAGATACATGCAGTTGCTTAGAAATGAGGGAGAATATAGGAAGCATGTGAGGTCCATGTTTCACGAGACAAGGAGGAAGATGCCGTGTATGCTGGGAGATTTGGTTAGACAAGTTCATGGCAAAATAATTAACTTGGGAAGTGTCTGGCTGATGAAGAGCCAGAATGTTGCTGACGTTTGAAAGCCTGAGGGCATGTAGACAATTTGTACTTTGGCAAAAAAACTACTTCATAGGTCCAAGGAGGAGGAGGCACAGCTTAATTTTTTAATGCATTCTCCTTTACTCCCTTGATTTGGAATACTGCATATCATCCTGCTTTGCTCTCTGACCAAATGCATTGATGGAGACACTTTGCAGAAAAGGTTAGGTTCTATCTTTCTCTGCCTTGGAAGCTGTCAGAGTTTAGCCCTGCTCGGGACCAGTGACCTGCGTGATGTTTCTGTTAAGGATTCATAAAATGCACTTAGATTATGTAATATTGAAGCCCTTGCTCCAGTGGTGGATAAAGAGAGCTTAATAAACTCAATTAAAACTTCACAGTTCTTCTCATGGTAACAGATTGTGCTATCACCCTACAAGAACTGTGAAGTGAGTTAGTAGTGATCAAAATATCTACTGTACCTGTATCTCAGTTTTCTTACATTACTGGCATGTTGTCTTATCTAAATTTCAATTTAAACAATTATGTTCTGCCCACCTTAATTCTAGCTCCTTCCCATGCACTCAGCACTCCTGCCGGCTCCCCTACTTATCCTTTATGTCTGCTCTAAGCTGTTGAGCAGTTATTGTGAGCTGTCAAGCTATGAAGCTCTAGTCATGATTCCTGTGTATAATCTACATGTTAATTTTCACAGCAATTCCATAGGACAAAAGGCAGGATATGAGTTACTCCTTCCCAGTACAGCTATGTAATTTCAGATGTAAATGTGAAGAACTAAGGCCAACTAAGCCAAGGTTTTTGGGGAGCTATATTGGCACCATGCATTCAGTATGCTTTTATCTGTGTTTCGGTTGCAGTAAATAAAATAAATGTGTTCAGACTTTAAAAAAATGTACAGTTTAAAACCACCTGTAATCCTTCCAAAGCGTGAACTACAGTTCTGTAAAGGTCTCACTGTTCAGCTAATCAGTATAGCAAAAATACTTTCAATTTCTGTAACATTTTTCTCCTAAGCACTGCAAAAAAATTATAAGTTTTAATGAATTTAGACTTGAAATATAATTATGATATGGGTTATCATCATCATCTTCATTTAACAGGAATGTACTGTGTCTCAGAGGAAAATTCAATGACTTGGAGAGGCAACTTTGAAGTTGTCTTCTCTCCAAAATGCAAGATCATTTGTTGTTTCTGTAAAACGATGTTCTCAAACAACAACTTGCAATTTCCAAAGGGAGTCAGAAGAGTGTTTATATTAGTGCAGAAATACCTAGACATCTTGGTATGGCTGAAGCTCAGTTTCTTTAGGCCAGAGAAGTGAGTAATCACTTCCTGCATTCAGTAATTATAACCAATTCTCACTTGGCCGTCCTGTAGGCACTGAGCTGTTATTAGAAATAAAAGATGATTAGCTGTTTCCTGGTTACTGAAAACACATGAGAAGAGACAGGTTGAATCTGGACTGTTACCTCCTGAGGCCTTTTTTTTTTCTTTGTTCTTTGTACTTTGATTAGCATAATGGGTTTCTGGTCTATAACTAAGTCTCCTAAGCTAGAGGGAAATGTTTCTGGTTTTGTCATGCCCACAAATAGAAGGCCTAAGCACTGGCAGAAGAAATATGCCTTACCTCAAACCAAAGTTACTTTTCTTGGTTCAGTCAGGAACCTAATAGAAGATTAACAGTGCTTCAAGTGCAGGGCAATTGCAGTCATTCCTCCACCAGCTTGTATTTCTCTCACCATTTAAAATCTTAGCTGCAAAGGGAAGAAGAGAAGAGACTGTATCCTGTACTTTCTGTATTTCCAGAACAGGACTTTTCCTCCAACCTTGCTGCGTGGCCTCGGACTTCCTCTGTAGACAAAACACTGTCACAAAGTTAATTTCTTCTTGTAGCTGAACTTTTCTTTCTTTTTTTTTTTTGTCCGTATTTCAGCTTTAGTCATTGTACTAGCATGCTGCAAAAAATTCCTGTCTTCAAGTGATTCTGCTAGAAGGTGCCACAATGTACTGCTGCAGTCACAAAGCAAAGCTGACACAGAGATACATACAGTCTTTGTTGGAGAATAATAAGGAAAATACAATAATGTGGTTACGTAAGTCAGTGATGTGGCCTTACATAGTACTGTGCAACTTCACAACTGATAGGAACAGATCATGAGGATCATGACTGGTTGTTTTGGAAAGAAGATTCATTCTTTCTTTAGAAAGAAAGAAGGACACAATTGCATGATACCTGGAAATAAATGGTTTATAGAGGAAGATCGGGAACTTTTCTTTCCTTCACTCTAGTAACGCTTGCATGTTTTATAAACTAGAAAGTCCATCTCTCAGAAGGACTTTTATGTGTCAAATTAACTTGTTCATAACTTGTATTTAGCTTTAAAGTTAACTGCTATTTCAGACCTGAAGAACAGTTTGCATACCTGAAAGCTTTAGTTTTTACAGCTATTCTAGTTGGTCTGATAGAAAAAGCTAGCTCTGCTTATCATCCTACATGATCATGGCTGTAACAGATTAACAAGAATCACTTGTTTGTCTGTTTTAGTGCTGAGAACTTGAAGCACATTGTGTTTTCTCAGCAGTGTAATAGAAGTTATAAAACTCAAGCTTACTGAAAGTCTGAAATGCTCACAAAAATGACAAGGCAGTTTAGAAACCTGGTAATAGTTTTAACTTCTATTTCCATAGGATGAACTGTTCACCAACTGCTGTAAAAAGAATGATGAAAAATCAAAGTTCAATTCTGCATCTTAGTGACTTTTTCAAGCATCTCATTGGCATATCGGAGAATAGCAAAAAGGGCCATTGACTGAAATTTAATGAGATAACTCTGGCACTCAGACATGAATTGAATAAGCAAGTTGCATTTATAGATCTATAGGTTATAGTTATACCTATAGTTCCTTTAAACCAGATATCCCATCCTGGTGAATTTCTGCTTAAAAGAGTAAAAGAAACTAGATGTCGTTCTCTGCAGTACAGCTTTGTGCTGTGGTCAGTTTTAAAGTTCTTTATCTATGCAGATTTCACTGAACAGCTTATAAGGACAGATCAGCATCTAAACACACAATATAGATGTGTATGAAATTGTGATGTAAACATTGGCTCCACTGTGCTGAAATAACGGAATGGAAACAGAGGAAAGGAGATGGATTAGGGCTTTACGGTAACAAATGAGGCCTAAGGGTTGTCTTGGGCTTATTTGGCCAGCAGTGGACTGGAATGGTCTGTTTACATTTCTACCAGTTGTTCTGTGATATAACATTCAAGATTTCAAAGCAGAAAAGTCCACATCCTTTTCATCATAAATTGTAAGCTTTGCTGGGCAGGGACTTGGAACATTTGCTCTTTTGTGAAGAATGAGGAACACATGGCACTTGGTAAATAATAAATGATAAAAATAAAGCATGAGTAACCATGCTGTAACAAGAGAACATGAAATGCATTAAGAAATATCAACTGTAGGACCAGGATTACCTAACAAGCTGTAATTCATTATTTGTCATTCAACTTTAGAGTTTTAGCTCCTAAAAGCAAGGCTGCTACAATATTAGTTTAAAAAAAAAAAAAAGTAAAAATATGGTATAAATACTTAGGTAGGATTTGGCAAAAAAACCTAGAAACAATTGGAAAGAAGGGAATCAGAAGAATGCAAAACCTGACAGTTTGAAGAAAATAATTAATTTTGAGTTCTGTCTACTTGCAGTCTATCAGTAAAATCAATTAATTTCTGTGACACTGATCCTGTAAATATTTCATATAACCTCAGGATGGGCCTGATCCTGCCCACATATAGCAAATACACTACTTACTTCTTTGGGCAGTAACATTAACCACTTCATTCTTCCAATGCTACTGTATAATACTGTAGCTAATAAGTATTTTCAGGATCAGATTATAATACAGTTGTGAGAAAAACATCATTGATTACTTGGATAATCTCTGCACTATAGTAAATCCAGCTTGTTTTTCCAAGTCCAGCTCTGAGTTCCAGCCTATGAGTAGTCCCAGGAGGCACAGAGCTGCAGACACCACTGTGATAGGCTTTTCCTGTGTTTCTGCTGCTTATTTCTCTGTCTTTCAGAAAAATAACACATAAGCTCTTAACAATATGAATCTGGCTGCCTACTCTGTCAGGAATATCTAATCTATCTGTCTTAGTTATCTCAAGTGATTTCCATATGCATCCTTTTGTTTATCATTTTCTGCATCAAAAAGAAACTTTTAGCAGTGTACATTTTATTATTCTTCTACATCCAGCTGGCACTTCATATATTTATCTTGAAAGGCTGGTGACACATGTTCCATGTATAGCAGGATATAATCTCTGGAAGTATGTCTATCTATATATATACACATAAAAAGAGGAGAGAAAGGGTAAAGGAAAGAAGATAAAGCGAATGATTGGCACTGGAAATAATTATATTTTTTTTGTGACAAACTTTAGCACATTATTTATAGGCAAAGCTACTAAATCTTCACAAGGGGATATGTTAGCAGCATTTCCAATAATTGTTTGGTACTCACAAAGTGATCCATACTGAGATACCCCATAGCATCTGATGATTTTGTACCAGTGGAGTGATGCGCTTTATCCTGTAGAAGTTCCCTATGCAAGTTTTAGAACAATAGCTTTAAGAATATTGCCAGCAATTTCACTGTATTTCTTTCCTCATACAAGACCATAGTAATGACAGAGAACTGCTTTGTTCCATGAAAAGTACTTCCAGGTAATGGCTTTACTCATAGTGACAGGCAATTGTAATGATCCAGAAATAATTTCCAGCACTGTAAAATTTTTTTGCAACTATTAGCGGGAGTCTGCGAAACTCTTTGCTGAGGGTTAGAATCAGAAAGAGCAGGGCTGACTAATGGAGCAAAATGTAAGTAATAAAGAGGTCATCTACTGAGAGAATTAGAAAATGGTGTTCCACATTCCTTTAGCAGGGCAGCATTTTAGAAAGGAATCAGGTATTTTTCCACCAGATTGTCTCCAATATTCCAGAGCAAACGTTTTTCTCCTGTTCTTACTGCCTTTGCAATGTTTCATTATGGGAGACATTTAGAGGTTTCGCTGTCTCCCACCGGAAGTGGGCAATACTCAGCTCCTTGAATGTGCGAGACCCTCTGTAGCTGATGCCATCTGACGGAAGGGTGCTTGAGAACAGTTTTCTTGAATATGTGACGGCAAGTGTTGGAGATGAGCAGTGTCATGCAGTGAAATGGGCCTGTAAAGTGACGAGGTTGATTTGCAGACCAGTCCTCACCTACAACTGTTTTATGTTTTATCTTAACCATGTAACACAGAGCCAGGGTAGTGTTCTCACTATTGGGAAAGCTGGCAGGAAAAACCCTAAAAGCTTAAATAGAAGGTCGCCTTGGACTGTAGGAAAGTTGCAGGGAGCTGTCTGGATGTGCTGGTGAATCATAGAAGACATAATTAGCAAGAAGCACTATGACAGCCATTTCAGTCATAGACGAGCTTGCTCTTTATACCTTACAGCCCCAGATCTGGTACCTAAAATAGCTGCTTGTGTGTTCCAGGCAGAAAGTACATTTGAGTTTGGTGATGAGGTGAAAGGCTGTCTCGTTTGTCTGATTTTGTGCTGCAAAGGGTTGACTCCTGTTCAATTATGTGGGAGCTTAGTAGGGTTCTTATATTTCTTTCTTACCGTGCAGGAACACAGAAATCTGGTATGAAGTAGATGTTAAATTAATGAAGATAAAAGCCGATAGTTTCAGTTGATCCAGTTTTCCATTGCATAGAACAGCACATCTTTATTTTGGGAGTTTCTGTTGAAGGCAAACAGGGGAAGTGGAATGAGATGTGTCCCTGAGGAAATGCCAGACCTTGATGGCTTGATAGACATTCCTCTAAGAGGTACAACGGTATAGAGGTGCTTTCTCAAAGCAAATGCCAGAAGATGTTTGTGAATGTAAAGTAAAAAGGGTTTTGTTAAGTAAATAAAAGTTAGACAGTTGTTCAAACCAAAACAAAGACAAAAATTGCAGTAGAGTGAATGTAATTAACGGGAAGACCCTGCTTCATGATACAGTAAGTACAAACCCAAATCTGAGTGCTAGACCTGTTAGTTCAAGCAAATAGAGCAATGAGAGATAAAAGTAGTTAAACCATGGAAGCCAGGAAAAACAGAGATGAACCACAGTGAAAAACAGGAGCATGTAAGGAAACACAAGAAAGCACAGCTGAAAAGTGATTATAAGTAAATATAGCTAGTAGTAAAATGGCTCTGAATTAACCAAAATCTGGAGAGACTAAGTCTGGATTACTTCAGTATGAAAAAATTCCAGTAGGTTTCATAGTCCTTTGCTCTGTGAAGGATGTGACTAACATAATAACAGACACGACTTTACATGACAAAGTTCCTGAGTCTATTTTCTGATCTGCCTCAGTGTTTATTTGTTTCTGCAGAAGCATACAAATTCAAACCATCCTCTGTCACGAGGAAGACACTCAAGCAAGTGCAAATATTATTGTTATCAATATTCATCCAGTATTGTGACTCTGAAAATGTTATACTAGATGCTTTAGCAAAGGAGCCAAGGAACATTGCAAGGGCTAATTATGGAAAAACTTGATCAAGGCAAGTCCCCTCCTAATCAACTCTATTAGAGATTGACTAAGGCCCTGAGGTATATGCGTTTATAGAATTAACTTTTCAAGCCAGGAGGCATGAGAAATCCAACATCCTGTTTAACACAAGCTGCAGAACCTCATTTAATAATTCCTGCATGAAGCCTACAACTGTTTAAATATAAACATATATGATTAAAGCCAGACAGTTATTATTTAAAAGTGACAGGAGGAGGAAGAAGCCAACTGCAATTTTTGACTTACAGGATTACTGTGAGCCATCAGTCTGATGCAGTCATGAAACAAAGTAAATAACTTTAGATGTATATCAGGCGAGAAATTTCCAGTGGAACTGTGAAAGTTTCAAAGTCTTTTTGTAAGGCATTAGAGAGATTTAATTTGGAAAATTGTGAATAATTCTCATAACTTGGGTTAAAAAAAGATTACTTCGACGCAATAGACATCTTTGTTTTTAAGAGGAGGCTGAAAGAACAGATCTTGCAAAATGAAAATAAAGTTAACTATTGCCATGGTTATAACTGAAGCTACTCTGGACTACTCTTCATCCTTGGTCTTGCAGTGTTAAGGCACCGTGAAAGAACTGCCCTCTCCTAAACTCAGTGGCATTGCCAGACAAGCCACAGAGCAGCATATACAGAGATGTGAGCTACGTGCAAATACATTTTGCTAGTATTTTTTCAAGTTTATAATGGAGATGTATGTCACTGGTTATAATTGCTCTTCCCTTCTAAATTTCTAATTTGCCTTCAACTGTGTTTGATGTAATCAGTCCTTAAATAAATGCAATTTACTTCATTATTTTTCCACGCAAGTGATTATGCACAAAATATGTCCACACGCAGTCCAGAACATGCAATAGGTGTGCATCAGGAGACTGGCAGGACTTTAAAACTCGTCAATATTCAGTAGCTCCTTTTTGTGACAAAAATAACATGGTATGTGGGTTTGAGGACTTCTAAAAAGCCTAATTTTTTCTGAATGCAGACAAAGTTTGAAAAACTGTAGCAATTTCCAATTCTTAGTTTTCTTGTCAGTTAAATGGAGTTAAAATTTATGACATATTTTCTGGCTCCAGTGGGTCTTCACTTATACTCAGAATTAGACAGGTTCTGAAAAAGGCCCAGTTATTAGTGTTTCAAGAGAAGAAATAATTGCCAAGTATTATTAATCTCTCTACAGTATTTATAGACATTATTTTTCATAATTCTGAATCAGAATCTCTTTTCATATAGAAAAGCTATGCAGGAGACAGACGTAGTGGCATACTGCACACACATACCTTCTTAATGTATGCAAATTATTGTGTTTTTAGAAATTACAGACAGGAACTGCAATCTTACAAAAACCTGTAAATTAACATGAAAGAAAATTACTTTAAAACTGCTTTGTTCATTGAACATTTATCTTTCTACAAGACAAGAAAATAAAATAAAAAGAAACTTAGAAAAGCCTGAGGCATCAGCAGAACTTCTGATCATAACCAATGATCCAACTCCTTATGAGATGCTAGTTCTGAAAATCAAAGAATAGTGATAATATCTTTTAAGAAGATTGCAACACTTAATATGAAGTTTTCTTATCTTCCTAAGGACCAAATCCTGCCTTTTGGTAAAATCGCTGAGAGTTTTGTTAATGTCTCTCATGAGAGCATGATCAAACCTCAAGAGCCTAATTTGAAAACGTATTAGCTTGTTGAGCATTACCAAGAACAAGTTCAAATTAGCTGCATCACACCATGAAATAAAAATCTATACTTGTGTTTGTCTCTTTATATTTGTGCAAGCTGTATGTCTAAAGGAATATTCAATTCTATTAAAAAATCATATGCTATTTTCAATGAGTACTAGGTAACACATCTTGAACAGCAAGGGGGACTGGTTAAGCAACCAGTTAAGCTTTCTGTTGGCAACCTATAGCTTTTTTGTCATTTTTTGGCAGGCAAATATGCCACAGCACAGTTTATTGTTTCTTTTATACAAAATTACCATTTTTAGAAGTCATGCTTTTGATGTGATACATCTTGAGTTTACGAGAGGAGGATGTGTGTCTGGATTTTGTTCTCACGGCTTCTGTGTTCATGCATGGATAAAATAATCTGAAATGCTACCAAATTCAAAGAGCTCACTTCATGTAGTTATATATATATGACAATAAACTAATTGCTTTGTATTCAGGGGCTCTTTGGATTCCTCTTTGATGGGAAACCGCACCTGGCTTGGACAAAGACAGACTTGACAGACTGAAAACTCCTTGATTGCATGGGCATTGGTGCATGACTGTTCTTTGTTGGTGGAGTAGTTCGCCTGCTTAATTCCTGTGATCCTACAAGGACATTACAAGCCAGTGCTATACAGTGCTCAGAATTGAGCCGAGAATTGCTTTTCTTCCAGCAATTTGTGAGGAGCTAATCAAGGAAGCAGTTGTCAGTGATATGTAGATATTTAGTCTCGACATCACGTCTGTCATCAATATGTTCTACATTTAGATAGTGTTTCCTGCTCTCGTAGCCGTTCAGTGCGTTACAGTCTGTCACCGCTGTGGTCGCGTGAATAGTAATAGAGTCTCAGTGCTGTGCTTTTCCCATTTGACCTTGGAATTTCAATCCACAGGGAATGTGTTGTACTTTTTGACATGGTTAACTTTTCACTCTCATCTGAAACTGAGTTTTCTTTAACGTACAGTACAATTCTTTCTTCTGCTTGATTTTCCGTTATAGTTCACTGGGTTTACAGTATTCCACTAATTCTCTTCTACAAGTTTCTCCCATGCCTTTTATATCAATGTTTTCATTTAAAGCTAGGCATCCTAGTCTTTGTGATTTTCTGTTAAACTTTTGCCAAACGTTTTCTATGCCATCTTTGAAAGATACAGTGTTCCTGTGACTTCATCCCAGAAGATGGAGCAACTCAAAAACTGTGTTCTTTTGGTCCAGCTTTCTATAAAATGCTAGTTTTAAAAGTTGTCTGTCACTGGTAGCCTGATTCCCATCTTGTTTAGGTGGTGCCAAATTAATCCTGTGTAAAGTTATCTATTAGTCTTCCTTATAAAAAAGATGTCCACAGGGACTGTGACCCTCAGAGCCTCTCCAGCATTTCCTAGGATCCAGTCCTGATGCCTGCTGAGGTGTCACACTCCAGCTTAGGCCTTGCAAGGGTTTCCAGTGAGCACTCACGATGCCTAGTCCAGTGACAGTTCGGTAACATAAACCTAATAAATGTATGCAGTTGTTTACATAATGTGAGCATTTTTAAGATCTCAAAATGAAGAACCAGTTCAAGTGAGCTGTGTAGTTATGATCATCTTAAGATGTAAGCTATTTGCTGACAGTATTCTCGGCTCAGGTATGTGATGACTCCTTTGCTGCAGTGCATTATGCACTTTTTTTAAGATTAAAGATACTAAACTTAAAGAATGAATTGGAAAAAAACTTTCAGTACAGTGTTGCTTGCAGCCACGGAGGAATCATACAGATATTTCTTTGTGTGAACTGCTGTAGAGCCAAGGCTTCTATTTCATGTTCACTTCACATGTGCCTGGTGTTATATAAGCAAGACCTATTTTAAAAAGTGTACGGTGTTTTAATATGCAGTGCAAGATAGGAGAAATACAGAATGATTAATGAGGGATCACTGTTTTGTAAACAAGCGGTGAGTATCATTACAGCCTTTGCAGCAATTAAAAACTTGTATTGCTGTACAGACTTGTAGGAAGGATACTGTTACGTAAGGAGAAACTGCTTAGTACTTTCACTGTGTTTGTCAGTCTGTATATTTCTTCTGTTACTGGATCTGTACAAAACCGATTGGAATATGAACTGATTTTTCATGCTTTCACTCTCTTTTGTAGCTATTACAGGATCTCTGCAGATGAGTGCCTGCTGCAGTTCAGGGGTTGAGGCAAAAGATTGCTGCTGCTGTCTTGGCTTAAGGACCATGAAATGGGCATGGATCTATGTAGTTCGTTCGCTAGCATGTACAAAAATGCAAGGCAAAAATGACTATTTGTGCATCTTTCTTTGTCCTCAGAGAGGCTTTTTGTCATTTGTAACTTCCTCCTGAGGAATGTCCCACCTGGATTTCCTTATACCTAACTGTCTATCCTGATGCAGAGAGCTGTCCAAGAAAGGATGGGAATCTTAAGAAATGCTGAATAACCCTAAGCTTTCCAAGAACTTTTCTATATGGGGAAATCCTGCATGTGTTTAGGATTTATTTCTTCCACCAGAGCTACATTCACATCTTATTGTGCATTTCTGAAGCTGAGTATCAGAAAATCTAAATAAGGCTGAACTGCTGCAGCCAGTAGATGCGTATGTGGAGGAACACTGCGTTATCACTAATGGCAGGTTGCATTACAGTCTGGCTGGTGACCCAGCTGTATACAGTAACTGTTTACCCATGTACAGTATGCTTGTTTCTAGTAGCTTAGTAACCAGTGGAAATCAGAGATCAGAAACTGTCACTTTGAAAGAGCAGAGAGTAATTTAAATCCACCTGAGGCTGCTTCACGGGGTCTGTGTGCTTCCATTCCTTCAGCAACGTAATACCCCGTACACTAGACTGAAATGCCACAGTGCTGTTCCTGTCAGTGGGAATTATGTATGCAGTAATGAGAAGTCAGTGTTACAAAGGTAACTTTTCAGTGTGGGCTTTTTTTTTTTTTAATTTTTTGTATTTTATTTTGTATTCACAGACAAAGCTAAAATTTGTTCTGCATGAGTTTCCAAAGCAGGGAAATAATATGCAGCACCAAAGGCATCGTGCCAAGAGTCAGGAAATTGAAGTTCCGTTCCCAGCTCTGCCACTGATTTGCTGCTGTGTGATCTTGGAGAAGACATTCAGCATGAGGTTCAAGTGCGTTCACCTGAAACAGTGATCCTGGCTCCCAGTAAAGACTGAACTAGTACAGGCATTGGAGTTTAGCATATTAGCATTATTCATTTCAGCCTGAAGTAGATGTCTGAATCCTACTTATTTCTCACTGTGATAAAAGGGTAGTCTGGCATTAACCTAAAGCTGGACAAGGCCGTGTGAGAGAGTCATATCTCTCAGCTCACACAAAGTATTTGACATTCACAACATGTACGATCAGTATCAGATACAGTGATGATCTACTGAGTGAGATAGCTCACACATTCTGAATCTGACGTATTTGTAGCTCTGGCTCTCTGAATCAGAAGACATCAATATATGTGGCAAAACTGCTGCAAATTATTAACAGTATTCGTGAATATCTAATAAATGTTGTTAGGAAACATCTAGCTCTGATCTCAGCACTTCAATTAATGATAAGTGGCACAAACAAGGGGATGGGTAGGCTGCAATGGGAGGAAGAAAGCAGCACTGACTGGCTCAGGGCAGGAATGCTTTATGCTGCTGTTGCTGCTAAAGACATTGTGTCATCAAGCCCAGACTCTTAGACTTAGACTAGTCTTGGATTTCTGTGCTGTGCCTCAGTTTGTCATTTTTAAATGGAGATGATTTTACTTTCCTGTATCAGTGAGTGGCTGGAATGATGCATAAAGACTGTAAGGTGTTGTCTGAGGGCAAATGATTAGCATACTTAACACATCCACTGTTATTCATGGCTACAGTTCAGTTCAACAGCTGAGTGTGTGTATGTGATAGCTGTTTCTTGTGCTTTTACCCCAACAGAATCTGGATGGCCTTGGTGATGAATGGTATTTACCTTATGACATAATTTTTTTTTTTTTTTTTTTCCTGTGAAAGAGTGAACAGCAACTCTAAAGCAGGTAAGCAGTTATATGACTAAGATTCTGATGTTCTGCAATTACTGGCAAATTACAGAGATGACACGGGTGGGAATACACATGGAACCATGGCAGGAGTAGTTGTTTCAAGTTGCTGAGGTTGTACTGGTGCCCAAAGCATAACCATAGCCTCATAGCCAGTTCTGAAAAAAACAGCAACTCCTTCCAGGAGTTTAAATGAAAAAAGGAACTCTGAAAAATCTTTTCATTAGAAGAAAATATCTTTTATGGGGCTGACCTCTTTAAAGGCAAATTGGAAACTCTAAACACTTGTTTTCCATTAACATTCACAGAAGTTAGGTGCCTCAATTTCTAGGGCAGCTTTGTCTCAATCATAAACCTGATCCATACACTTAGCCACTTTAGCTTGCTCTCCTGTTGCTTTGCATTAGTGAAACCCGTTGTAGGGAACGGTCTCCTGAAAATAACTCTTTGCAACAACCACCAGTTAACATCAGTTTTATTCTTCACATCATTTAATCTTACCCAAGTCACTTACAGAAGGGTGCCTGCTATCAGCTGTTTAGCTCAATAGTCCTTAGTGCTCTCCTGGCACTGTGTGCCAAGAGGCACTGGACTGGCGAAGCTAATACATGCTTCATTACACATCATGAGAAATAAAAAAGTAATAACTGGGGAAGTGGGGAAATTAAAGTACAGAGATTAAATGGAGGCAGATTCTGGGCACTCTTCATAATATTAATTACTATTTAAGTATTAATAGCAGAGTTTTTGTCATTCCTACATAACCCAGACAAGAACAGAACATATTTGGATAAGGTGGCATAAGTTAGTCTGTTTCTGAATTGTGTACAGTTCAAGACAGATGGACAGAAGATGGGGAAAGGAAGTATTGACTCCATTTTAGAGGGGAACCGAGGCACAAAATTTAAAGTAGATGCCCAAGATCACACAAGAACTTTGTGGGGGAGTCAGAAGTGGAGTTCAAACATGCTTAGGCTCCAAGCTGTACTTTAACAAGAAGATTGTTCTTTTTCTATATGGCATACGTACAGCCTAATCCACCGTACATGTGGACACCACGTCCTCACTCAGATATTTCGTTCCCTGAGGCTTTTCTGCCTCTCCTGTCCACTGACCCTTGGGAGAACAGAGTTTCTAAAGAACCTACAGATCAAACTGGGCACTCTAAGCACTGTGTCTATTGTGATTTTCATTCTTCTAGCTGTGTCAAAAGTGTTTTGGGGTCAACTTGTCTCCTGAAAAAGAACACAAAGCACAATGTGTCTGTATTTTGGATGCATCCTGAATACTTATGTCCAGATCATAGTAGTACGTATCAGGCACATTAAAAGCTGCCAATCAACTTTTGCTGATTGTATAGAAAAGGGTATGGAAAAGGCAAGGAAAGTGGCAGAGGATTTTTTTTCTAGTCTTGAACATCAAACTCAAGGGCATAAATATATATACTGCATCCATCCAGAATGTGCTTGTGACAATTGGTTAAATCAAATGATATTTCAAAAGGAAAAAGAACACTGCAGCCTTGATTTCCCACTACTTGGCCAGTGCTATACATACTTTGTAAAAAATTTTACTGATGTTACAGAAATAATTACTTTATTTTATCAAGATGTAATCATTGGACACTTACATTCTTTATCATCAAGGGCATTAAGCAGTCAATTTTATTAATCCACAGTAGATGGAATATGTCACCAAATTTGAACAGTTATGCTTTGCACTCATTTTATCTAGTTATAAATGCCTGAAGATCTATGGCGACAGAGAATTACAGATCAGATGTTTACACTATTGAATGTGGACACATTGTGAAAACAGCTTCCAAACTGATTGACAAAGAAGTGCAGTATGATTGGTAATCTTTTATGAGTGTCTGTGATTTCAGAATACAGTTCTCAAATTGCTGGCATCCCCAGTTGTTCTGGGGAAAATTGCTTCAAAAAATAAGAACTCTGATTCAAGGCTCAAGTCTTCCACAGATTCATCTGTTCTGATTGCATGTCTTGTGTTAGCGAAATCCACTGTGGCACAGCTTGTCCCACAAGGCCTGTATAATGAAAATAAGGAAAGTTTCCACAATCTCATCATTTCCCAAATTTATAGGGACTTTACCAGTTGTGTGGCATATGAATATTCAGGTCTCTTCCCCAATGTGTCAGAATATGCCATGAATAATTTATAGCTTTAGACTGAAGTCTTGTCCTGTCAGCTTTGGAAATGTATGCATCAACACTGACTTCTCTATTTCCCGGTATTGAAACTGTATCCTAAATATTCCTTGTTCTAAATTGACAGCTTAACTGAGGAGGCCCAGGACACCAATGTATACTTGGTGATAACAGTGGGTGTTAAAAGGGAATTTAATACCATGTGTAAATTGTTATTGCAAAACCAGAATCTTTCCTTTGCTTGGTCTCTGCAGCAAAGCTGTAATTTATCCAGCCTGCTGAAACCTGACTCTAAGGCACATTAAGCTACCTGTGAAATATTTTTGCTTTCTAGATGAAGTTCCAACATTTGGTTCTCTCCCATTAGACATGACCTGGACTGTTTTATCACACCTATTTTTTTTATTTCTAGAGATGTGTTTCTGTTTCATACATAGAAATTCCCGTCTCAAGACAGTAGGGATTTTTTAAGAAGGCTATTAAAGTGTGAGGTATTTGTATGCCTGTATGTGTGTAAATAGACTGCTGCCATACTTTACGATTGAGCTTCAATTATAATATGCAACTGAAAGATTCTAGTAAGGTTCTGCTCAGATTAGTCTTGGCCTTTCTTATTGCTCCTAGAGAATATATGGGTTGTACCATATTTTACTCTTAATTTATTTTGAAGTTAATGAAGATTCGTTTCAAAAGATTTAGTGATAGACTTGTTTACAAGGAAAAATAGTTTTGAAGAGAGAACTAGAAGAATGTCCCAGGAGTTTTCTTCCTTTAATAATTGTAAAATAAGCATTGTTATCATAATTTCCAGCATACAAAAATTACCTGAGCATCTGTGGGCCTTTTTTCTTATATGGTTAGCATACCTGCACTTTCAGTTACAATATTATATTTAACAGTACAGTGCTTTATTTACTATTCATAGAGAAACCTGCTAGGCATTGCTGGGAGCACAGTTCTATTCTGATATTAGAAAACAACAAAGGCATCTTGACATCCTGGTGAATGCTGTTTAGTTGAAGCCCCAAACACTGATGTCAGTGATTCAAAGGCAGTCTATTTTAATTTAAAAAAAAAAGAAGTAAGCTGAATAAGGTCCAAGCAAGCATTCAAAACACTGAGAGTGTGAACACAGTCTAACCTGAAGGCTCAGAACCCACAAGTTAATTGATTAAAATTGTAACTGTAATTTTTTATCTTGACGTACTTGGGATGTGGCTCAGTTTACATGGTTAAGGATTTCTGAACTGTCTCAGCATTAAGAGGCTCTGCAGTGTCCATAGCTGCTACACAGGGACTGACTCTGTGCGGATCAGTACATGGAAGGAGGAGGCAGCGAAGCGATGGCCAAGCCAGCTCATCTGGATTTCATATGCGGGATTCAAGCTTAACAATGCTTCACACGGGGAGTGCATTTAATCCCAGATCAGAGTACATGAAGAAAAAAGCTGGACACATACTAGGCTTTTACAGACAGATTTTGCTGTTGGGCACTTTTCTGAAACTGGGAGAGACCGTGGTGCAGCTGGAGCCTTCAGGAAGGATTTCTGTTGATGTTGCTGGACTTTGAGCATGGGCAGCAGCAGGGTGCAGTCTCTAAGCAACTGGCTGTGGTTCTTGGAGGAGGTGCTGCTCTAGCTGCCAGATGCTGCTGTGGAAACTAAGGGTTGAACCTGATCAAGTTCTCTGGCTTCCCTGTCCTTCTCTTTTATCCCCCACTGAGCAGCTTATTCGGATGGAGAAGCCAGGAACGGCAGGGTACATGTGCCTCAGCCACACATCTTGGCTTGGGCGAAAGAACAGAGGAAGTTGCAGGAGGAGGGAGATACATAATCTTGGAGGTTTAGGAACAATTTTACCAGAACTGAGAAAGGAGCGCAAAGCTTGTGTGGGAAAGCTCTGACACATATCCAAACAGAGATGTTTGAAGGATCATAGCAGTTTCCTTTTGATTTACCCACGGAATCTGAAGATTGGCTTTCCATTTTCTGCTATGTGCATGTTCTATTTTTATCTTTCTGCTCTCTGCTTAGGAACTTTTTTCTTCGATGTACTCCCTCTCTACCTGATTCTTCTCAGGTTTGCATCTGTTTTGAAGTGCTAAATTAGGATGAAAATGCTACAGTATAATTTATGTTTATGAAACTGCTGCAGGTATGAGGGGCTCAGTGGTCTGCACAAGGATAAGTAGCAAACAGCTTAGTGAAGAGGAGGAAATCACTATTTAATCTCTAACTTCAGGAAACTATTGCAGCTTAACTTGTGTATTATCCAATCTGAAGCCTTACAAAAATATAAAGGAAACCTAATATAAATGAGGATTCAGTACTTAATGGATTTGTTCATTATTGTTTCCAAATTGATTATTTACTCTCCAGTTGAGATCAACTGTATCTTATTCACTGGAATAACATACACCTATCAAAGAAAGAAAATTGAGAACAAAGACTTTGTGACTTAAGAACACCTGCACAGATAAATTTTCTGTATATTGTGACACAGAAATATCTCACCCCCTACATATAAGATTATTCTGAGGCAGATGTTACCTATCTACCTGAGTGAGGATAGAGAAAAATAAAACGCTTATTGCATGCCTAAATGTTCACTTCCCTTCCATTTTATGCATTGAATGAGGTAATTTAGGTTAAAAATTCTCTGTAAACGAGAGCCACATCCAATAAGAAAAGGTTTCCCTGTGTGAGATTTTCTGTAGGCTGAAGATCAGTTTGCCAGTTCTCAGCTGCGTGTTTTTGAGAAGGACCAGAACTGTCATCTTTTGCAACCCATAACATTTACAGTGACTGCACTTGTCTGCTTCATGGCTGTGGGAGGTACACCGTTGGCAGTGGTAACCGACAGCAGGGGCTGAGAGTGTCTGCAGGAGAGTAGGCAAAACTGGCTTGCAACATCCTGCTTCAAGCCAACTTGTACCAACAGGGAAAGACTGTTCTGTGTCAGAGTCAAACCACAGGAGGCAATGCCTTCCCTTAGGGCACTTCCCTTCCTTACTAACCTGCTTAGGTGATGCTCGAACACAGAACTTCTACCCTCAGACTACTTTGCGTTACAGAAGGGTATGTGCTTCATAGATATCTTATTAACTAATATCTAATCTGATATTCTCTCTATAGATAACTCTGTAGTTATCAAATCAAATACGTTTTCAGACAAAGTTGTTTATTTAAATCTTTATGATATTGACTGTGTATAAATAAAAATGACAAAATTTCAAAATAAATTATTTATCTGCAGAATTTTAGTTCCAAATTCCGGTATCTTAGAGGTATTAGCATTTTCTGAAACAATTATATGTATGCTTTTAATAGAGACTAGGTGATCTGTGTAATCTGAACCTCAGCCAGGACCTGGTAGATTCTGTTATGAAGAAGAATCTTTTTTTGTTTCCCTTGAGTCAGGGCATCAAATGTTTTCTGATGCGATAGGTCACAATAACAGAACAGTTTCTCTATCTTTTTGCTTTATCTGCTGCACGACACGTGTAAGAGAGAGAAGGCAGTGCAAGGAGAAAATGTATAAAGTGAATGGACAAAATTAGTAGACTTGAAACTTCAAGAGCATAACCAGGCTAAAAGCTGTTGAATTAAAGATATGAGTGGATAGATCTAGAACTAAAACAAGTTGTCGTAGGTCAATTTTCATTTCACTAGGTCTGTGACAAATTATCCCAGTTCGGGTGACAGCCCTAGAAATTTCACTTCTGTTACGTTCCTATACGAGGAGGTTTCTATGCATTGGTCCAGTAAACCAAATGGAACTCATTTATACCCATATGTCATCTAAAAAGAATGTTTCTTTCCCTTATGTCTCTCACAGGCGTATATCTTGGTAAAAACCTCTAAATTTGTCTTCACCCAGTGAGTGCAATCGTACTTTTTATTGAACGTTGGTACAACTGAATGGAGTCGTTCAACATTTTGCCGATGTAGCTGAAAGCAGAATGCATCCATCAGACTTGCTGGTCCCCTATGAGTCTCCATGTACTAGCAGGAAATAAGATCGAAGTGGTGAAATGAAGGCAAATTACGTCAGTCAGTCAAATTAATGATAGATGTCATCCATACTTGAGAACCAAACCTAAAGCTCTCATTCTCTTCACTGCTGATGTTTTTAATTATGGTAGTTGGACAGATGGAAATATCATTGTTCAGGTTTTATTTAAGAGGTTCATGCCATGGTAGCTTTTCTGCCAAGGGTAATGAGTTGCATTAAGGAATTTACCAGAAAGAACAAATCTGTCTTATTTATAGTTAGCTAAGTTCTAATTATTTCTCCTAAATGGGCAGATAATAATATGTAAGTCAGCTAATAATGTGTAAAAAAAAAAAATAGCATAGAACTGTAATTACTGCGCAGTGGATAGCTTCCCCCAAGCTGTATATTTTCAAGCTTTGCCATGTCACAAAACAAAACTCAAACTAGGTGAACCACAAACTTGTCTAAATTTTTAATCATCCATTTCTCCCAGTCTTGCAAAGAAATGGTGGGTTCCTTTCCTACACTAACAATTACCTCAAGCACCTTGTGTAATGGGAAGTGGATCGCCAGTGCACAGATCTGGTACTAATAAATGTGTAAACAAACCCTAAATTATATCTTCAGCTCTTTATAGGATTAATAGACCAAAGCACAAGCAAAACGTTAATTAATACCAGAAAAGATATTTCTGGTTAAAGAAAGCTGGCTAGAACACAAATGTACTTAGCCTGCCAAGCTTTTAGTCTAGTTTTGTAAAAAATATTGCATTGGAAGATTAATGAACACTTGAAAAACTTATCTTGGTCATAATTGATTTATCCCAAAACCTGGCCTCAATGATTACAGCTGTGATAGTCTGTGCCGCGATCAGCTTGATGACTGTGTGCATTGCCTATGCACTCTCTCCCTGTTGCTAGAAATGGGCAAAGCTGTCCATCTTTCCTGGATTTCACATGAATGGAATGAAAAGTATCTCACCACGCTTTTGCAGGTTGCATAGTGGTCAGACAAATGGAGGAAAAGGATCTTGGGCTGCTCATTGTGGGAGGTGCTTACAGTTGCTTAGAGCCTGCTCCTTCCAGAGCCTCAGGTCAAAATATAGCTACAGGTGGAGCTGAAAAGCCCTTTTTATTGTTCACGGGTTTCAGATACTTCAATGCCGTCCTCACCAGGTGTAGACTCACAAAATAGACTTCTTTCACAGCTTTTCCAGTGTGGTGAAATTTCCATTATTCAAGGTTCTTGAGAATAACCCTCTTTTAGTTCTTGGAACTGAGAAAAAGTGACGGTTGCATGCATTTAAATTCCTGTCATAAGAGGTGGAAAGGATGCAAATGGTGAAACCTTATTAAAATCAATACAATAATTTATACTGTAATAATGACATAAATAAGCCTCTTCAAAGGATTTAGGGCAGGTATCTGGAAAAACATTCTGTCATCTATCTTTGATGAGAGCTTCAAGGCAAATAATAAATGAACAGATGAAACCTTCTGTAGAAAGTTGTGTTTTCAACATGTCCAAATAACATCTTTGGTTCCTGATAGCAGTGTGCTAAAAGCAAAAGCAGATCATTAAAAATAGAGAAGGTACTTCCAGATTAATAGGTCTGGCTACAAAAATCCTGAAACTTCTCTTGAGAAGTGCCAATGAATAAATTAAACTACCTTCATTTCCAGTGAATTAACACAGAACTAATTTCCACAACAGTGAAAACTAAAAATAAAAACCAGAAGAATGTAATCCCTTGTACTCAAACTTTGTTTCCTGCAAATTCTATCCCCAAGTGTTTTTGGAAATTAAATTAAATGATTGACAGGCACAAAGAAAGAGATATGTAAGTCAAGAAAAAGAAATAGATTGGATTTGATGAAGCCATGACTGTACACAAAATATTTAAGTATGATTTGAAAGAAACACTGAGTTAGGTAAAAAGGAAAGATGCCTTATAAGTCTTGAGTTACAGAAAGGAGAAACAACTCTCTCGTGACTAATACCCGAATTCTGTGATGATTTAAGACAAGATATCCCTACTAGGTGACACAGAATACAGTGTTGCAGTGATTCAAGCAATGCCGTATGAAGTATTTACTGCAGCTTTAGGCAGACTCTCAGACATATCCAAATAAGAATAGCCAGAGGACAGCCCAGGAATAGCCTCAAAACTGCTCTCATTTCCTCTGTGTTGAGCTCTGAGAGACTGCACAGTTTAAATTGCTGAACCCTGAGAAAGGATTTAGGAAAGACCAGACCAGGGGTTTTCTTCAGTAGGGGATATTTTATTCACTAGCTGGAGGGCTCTAACATCCTACTTGCCAGAGGCATTTATTAAAATGTAGTTATTAATGTAGAAGATGGTATTTACAAGAGATGAAGCGATGACATGGTTTGAGCC
Organism: Tetrax tetrax; assembly: GCA_009806455.1. Classification (NCBI taxonomy): domain Eukaryota; kingdom Metazoa; phylum Chordata; class Aves; order Otidiformes; family Otididae; genus Tetrax; species Tetrax tetrax. Next base: position 280,038 of record WHYT01016369.1, read on the forward strand.
ATTGCTGCTTTAAAAATGTATCAGATTCAGACTGAAGCAGCCCATGAACTAATTACTTTGGTAATGACGATGTAAAAATGAACAGGAAGTTAATTATTAAGAGAATTAGTCAAATTCAAAAGGGTCGGAATAGGAATAGAACCACAGGAAAATGCAAATCCATTTAGGCTGAAGAAAATCAGCTAAGAAAATAAAATTATCCTCAAGCTAAGGCCGTATTTTAAGTACATGGGGAACCCGATTGCAAGGGAGTTACCCCAGCACATAAAATCAGGTGTGCAGCTAAGTATCTTCCAGAGTCAGGTCTTGTAGAAATACAGTACAGTAACATAATCTTCGAAGTGTTTAGACCTCAGCTGATAAACCAAAAGTTGTTTAGTGGAGTTAACTGTGCTAACAGAAGGTGAAGGATTTTCAGAAGAGGAGTACTCCAAAGGACAACTTTGAGTTTTCATTACAAAATTTAATCCTGAGTCTTTTATTTGTATTCCAGCAAAGCTTTAATTGGAGGTGAAGGATGTGGCTGCTCTATAAGAGCAGTAAAATCAGAGTTTTGGTTTGAGCTGATCATGACAGAGACTGTGAGAGAAAATGTTTCCTGTATGACTTCTTAGCTCTGTCTCCAGTCAATAGACATTTTTCTCCTGCTTTGGAAATCGTTATCCACATAACAGATCATGTTATCTTAGTTCCGCTTCTGTGGTTTTAGACTCATCCTGCTGGAATCACAGGAGTCAAATCACAGGAGTTGCAAACTGTATTTGCAACAATATATTTTAATCTATATACACACAGATTTAATTAAAAAAAAAAAAAAAGTGGATATGCTGGGAAAAATCCTTGCTCCATTAAAATTCCAGAGAATTTTGCCAGTACTTTTAATTGGATCAGGATCCTGTCCTGTGTTATTTCTGTAGAACTGTACGAATACCCAGACGATCCAAGCTTCTTTACAGTGTGGAATTGAAAGCCAAATACTTCACCCATTTCAGGACTGAAAAAATGTATTCTCCTTACTAAAAAATGATTTCTCATTCTATCGATGACTCTATTTTAGTATGGAGTACTTTGTTTTATTTCCTTATAAATGGGTTTATTTGCAATTTGGGTTCATGTAGGGTTGCTCTAGCCCCCTGAGCATCCCTGTGAATGATTGCATTCATTAGCATGGGAGCTATATATTTCCTGGAAGCAGTTTTTGCAGGAAAGATTAACCAGTAAGGAAGAGTTTTGCTATTTCCCCCCTTTTATGAATATTCATTTCATGAACAAGGCATTCAGACTTAGATATTCCTGAAAAATTACAAACAATCTACCCCTTAAGATATCAAATGTCAATTAATTCAATTCAGTTAAACACTGATTTATGTTCTGGAAGTGTGTCATTTCTCATTTAGCTACAGAATACTTCACTTTCCACTTCAAAGGGGAAGAAATAGTCCACAGTAAATATTATCTCCTCTTTAAACTTTTTTACTGATAGCATGCCTTGAATGCTAGGACTGTGCAGTTATTTAATCCATTTTCTAAATGAAGTCTATCTTGTAGACATATCTGTGCCATGTACATCATAAAAATATTAAACTCAGTGAAAGATTATACAGCATATAAAATACAGTAGCCTTTTTATGCTTGACTTTGAATTTGCAATCAGCCAAAATGTCATTAACTATCTAAAAGTCTTGGACATGTTGCTGATGAAAAGCTAATGAAAGGAAGGAAATTTGAAGAATGATTTGATTATCTCATATCAGTTTTGATAGATTATTTTCCTTTGGAATTTAACATTTAGGAGAAAAATCCTAAATCTGAGCTGTGAAATAGTCCTTTCCTTCATCCTCTAACATTTTTTCTTATACTTAGTAAGAAATAGGCAACGAAACCCCAAAATGTTTAATTTTAATTTGTAATCCAGTCATACCTTCTTCCTCTTCTATCTCTAGCTATTTTTTTTCTCTCTCTCTTCTCTCTCTTTTTTCTTTTTTGTTTCCAGGATGTTCTTATCCTCACTTTGTTTGTTTATTAAAATCTCTGCTTAAGGCAGGGAACACTGCTTAGCATCAGAGTATACTAACCCGCCCTCCCCAGATACTCTCTGCTCCAAAATGAGACGTTACGCAGGAGGGACTGAGATTACAGCATTACAAAGAGCGGGTCATTTGGAGTAGCTGTTGGTTTCTCTGTACTGTGATTTTCTGGTACGTGTGAGGAAGCACTGATTACTGAAATTATTCATGGAGAAGTATGCAGAGAGCTTGTTTTTCTCACGTGCTCTGATATTTACAAGTGTCACCAACGTGTATCATAGAATCATAGAATATCCTGAGTTAGAAGGGACCTGTAAGGATCCATATATCATAAGGATATATTGTTCATTTTTTTCCCATGTGTCCTTTCTTGAATAATGTACTTAAATGTACAACTTTAAAATGTATTGTAGGTTCTTGATGGGAAATTGAAGGCTGTGTATATAAATTTCTAATTGTATTTAAAAACATAGGAGTATTTCATCACTCATTTGAATTCTACCCAGGAAAATAGCGGAGAAAAACTTTTCAGAGTCTCTTGTAACATGAACTTTCTGAGTTTGGCACAAATATCTCATTCACAGAAGCTCACTGATACAAGATCATCCTGCTCATTGACTTCAGCAGAGAGGTCAGATGGGCACAGAGGGAGAATCAACATGCAGTTCCTGGAGGTGAGGAAATCTGCAGTGCTCTTCAGGCCACCGCATGCCTTTCTGAGGGAAGTGCTGCACCGTTGTGTTTTCTGTGTGTGGCAGACTCCTGGCTGGCAGTCAGGATCTCACAGGCCTTGCATCCAGACACACCCTTTGCAAAGACAGTGACTGACTGAGCTTGAAACTGCTGTAGGTAGAGAGCCCAGCACACTCTTTACTGTCTTTTTTTCTTTCTTCTCTAAATCATGCTGGTGTTAGATTTGCATGCTGATGAGTAAGATAACTGAAAACTTCATTAACTTACAAGAACAGAAAAGCATGCCAGATTGTTTAACTCAATTAATCAGAAGTAACTCTCACAACAGATTGAAGAATATCAGAACAAAAAAGGGTGTCCTCCCTGCATGTATCTTCCTGCAGTGCAGTATGCAGATGGTCATCACTAAATCCGAAATCTTCAACTGTCAGAGAATCCAAAATGACTGAGGAAGCCCCGCGTTTACCAGTCAGTGTAACCAGTGCATGGCAGCTGCCAAGGTCGAGCCCGTGAGCACAGCAGCTGTTCCCAAAGCCCTGAAAGAGGGAGCTGAGCACTGACAGCCCTCCTCAATGCTGTGCTCTGGACTCTAGAGCATTTGCAAAAAGTTGCTTTATGCAATAACCAGTGTTTTCTGCATTTCTGAAAGAATGAATTTCACCCAGCTGAATTCCTGTGGATTTCTCTTACTCTCCTCCTCCCTCAGCTCTCAGAATGCAAATTCAGCTCCAAAGAGGGAAAGCAGACCTCTGCATGACGTAGCTGGGTATTTTCCTTTTCTTTCAGACTTTCACTAAAAGCCCATCAGCAATTATAAAAATTTTATCTTTCTCTAGTTATGTATGTATCAAAGGACTTCATCAGTGCCTGTGCACGTTGGTGGATTTTGCCGTATTTCAGTCATAAGCCAGTGGAGTGTTAAATGTTTTCACCAGAGATGACGGCACTCTGTGCACTGGCAGCACTTAGCCCTTCTGTGCCTCGGTCAGGTGCTATGAGGGTATTTCACAAAACAAAGAGAGCCACATAGCTGGGAAAACCTTGTGCTGTTTAGATAGGACAACTCACACACACCAAGTGAGATCTCATTGCTCCTCTTCTCTCGCATTTGCGGTAGCAGCTCTGAATGGGAGTTCCTACAACCTGATGCAGAAACACTTTGCTGGGGAAATAGGTGCTGTAATCTCTGTTTAAATTTAGTATTAGGGCTGCTTGCCCTTGGTTGCTCCTCTGGCAGTTGTTGAGGCTTAGCTGATTGATTTCTCATCTGGTGAGCAGGCATCTGTAGAGAAGACATTGATCTCTGTAAAGCTGGTCACGTTATGTCCTAGGACAGTAAGCAGCTTAATTCAGGCGTTCAGTGGTATCTATGAATGAACGGGGGTCTGTGTCACTGCAGCCCCCTGCAGCCCCCTGCTATCAGTTGCGCTGTACAGAGAGTGAATTTCTCACCTTTTTTTTTTTGTCTCCAATATTTTGACATATCATGGAAAAACAGGCATTGTAATCTGGATTTACAGAGAATTTTTATTTTTAGTTTAGCCTTCTATGCAGCCCCTCCTTTTTTTCCTTCTCCCTGACCCCCCTTCTTCCCTAAGTGCTGTTAGAGTGTGTGATTGTGGATGCATATGAGTGAATGAGAGGGCATGGCAGAGATGGCAGATAATGAAATAACTACTGTCTTTCCCCTCCTCTCTCTCCTCTCTTTCCAAACATTTTCTAAAACAGCATTAGCATGCGATAATGTGCATTTATTCTGATCCTGCCTGTTCAGTGGAGCCTTTGCTCTATGCGTGTGGGAATTTTCTTGTTTTGATGTACAGGTTTTCTTTTATTCTCTGTATTAATGTGACAGAAGGCACCACTAGTCCAATACATCATTCCCATGAGCAGAGGACTGGGGTCCATCAGTGTCCTGACATTGATATACTGGGCTTTTAAGGGCATATTGAACTAATTTGCCTTTAGTATAATTTCAGTCTCAGTTTCTTTTATATAATGTGTCTGTGATCAGTGACCGTCACTGAGTGATGGAAGTGGGGAAGAAATGAAAAACCCTTGGAATGAAGCTGCATTTTCTTTGAATTTATCACGGCGAAGTGCTTTCAAAAGAAAGCAAAAGAGAAGGGAAATACAACTGCAGATGATTACAAAGGAAATCAGATTTGTTTAAACACAGCTGGAAACAGCGCTGGAAATCAAGACAGTGCTTTGAAATGATTCTTATGGTCAAAGTCAGTAGCTGCAGAAGAGCTTCCCAAATGAATTAGGTTTTCTCTCAGACTGACGTGCTTTGTGCAGTAACTTTTCGGATCATTTGCAATGTGTCTGGATACTGATGCAACTGTTAATGGTGTTGTTGCCTTCTGCTTCTTGTATTATCAAAAAAAGTACGCTCTTCTCATAGTAGTCTGATAAAGATGCTCCGCTTGTCCTTGAAGTTCCTTTTCTAACCAATCATATCAAATTCCTCTCTTTGGATTGACATTGTGTGCTTTTTTTTTTTTTTTTTTTTTTTTTTTTTTTTTTTTTTTTCTTTCCTCTGCATGGATCGTCGGTAGTCCTGATCTTAGGATGACTATAAAACAAGTAACCCTGGCTACTCCCTTTGCAGTGCAAGGGATAGAGATTCATGTTCTTACATGGGCTGAACATTTCTTTTTCTCAACCAAAATATTTTTTTCTTTACTTATCATGGTAAGCGTTGTGTCTTGGTGAAAAACTAAGTTCAAATTTTGATGGCTTTTTATTTACATTGGAAATACTGACAGACAAAAATTTCAGTAAACTTTGTAGCTGACTGGGAAATATGGAAAAATCAAAGGTAGAGTTGCATATTTTATTTTAAATCTCAAAATGTTGCAATTCCAAATAAGTTTGTGTGCTAGTAAAATAACCAGTCCTCAGTATAAACATGAGTCAGGAGAGTGTGGCAGGATCTCATACTCCGCAGTGCTGAGCTGTATTAGCAAAAGGACTCCTAGGACTCAGTTACTGATTTTGTAGATCTTTTCTGTTTCTTGTTAGGAAATGGACCAGAAGTGGATGCCGCCCAAATAAATGGAGGAGGATCTCTGTGCCTGTGGTCTTTTCTGTACCATGCACTAAAGAGCTTATTCTTCACTCTTCCTAATGGGGAAGAGTAAAATGCTGTTAAGGCTTCCAGTAAATCTTTTTGTAGAATAAACCACTGACGTACCATTTGGGTGACAGCAGAAAGGATGTAGCTCGATGAACCAGTAATGCCTTGGAATCTGTAGATTCCCGGTTTCTAGTGTCACCTGTGACATTAAGACAGCATAATCTTGGTCAAATACCTTGGTTTCCTTTCTCTCAGTCTCCCAGTAAGTGATAAAGTTTTCACATTTACCCTAATGGAGTCTTTCTGCAAAGGGGAGTAAGTACAGCGAAGAGGAGGAAAGAAGCCCTGTTGCTTATATTGAAATGTATTACAGATGAGGCTAGACAGTAATGTGTTATCTGAAAGGCTTTTATTCCTTGCTGCCTTGGAGACAATTGAGCTTTAACACATGCGTAGCTGATCTTGACAGCATGTCTCTTTATCTATTAAGTATCATTTACACTGCAGGCTGCTTGAGAAGGACTGTGTTCAGAGGAGTGCAATTTCATTGCCAGAGCATTGATCAAAAGGATTTTCCTTTAATGCAAACAGACAAGATACAGAGTATATATGAATGTAAAATGTAGATCTAGAACACTGAAGGACTTCTTTTCTATTAGAAGATAAATTTATTTCATTAACAAAGTGGCGAAAGATGTTTGAGTTCTACTTTGTACAACTTCCAATGAGAGAGCACAGTAACCAGGCACCCCTAACGTGTATGAGATCTGGGTATGTCAATGAATCATTAAAAAATCATAGGCTTTTGGCATTGAATTATTTGACTACAGTGACAAGCCATTAAGTTCCAGTCCTGCAAAGAGTCTCTTGTATTTTTTTCCTCCCAAAGATAGTGTGTGATAAGCCTCTTAGAGGGAAAAGGTGTTTTTTTTCTAGTCCTAGTACCAGTGTTGCTTCTAGGGAGAGCTGGGCTTGGCTCTTGTTTCTGCCATAAACTCTGTATGACTTAAGCAAATGACTTATATCCCCTGTACTTCAGCTTAGTATTAAATGAGAAGAATAGTGTGACCTTCTCACCCTCTTCTGCATTTGAAGAAAGTTACCGTCTTCGTGTGTTTGCAGTGTCTAGCACTATAGGGTCCTAGGTTTGGGTGGTGCCTACAGGCACTAAAAGGGAAAAAAAATATGTACTAATAGTAATAAAATGCAAATTTTCATAGTTTGGACCATGAAGTTTCCTTAAATTAAAAAAAAAAATAATTTGTCTGAGAAAGTTCTCTGTAATTGGATGTAATTACCTGCAAGCACTATTAGCTCATGGACTTTCTAGAACATGAGAATCTGAACTGCTTTTTCTGCTCTTCAGGGTGAGAGCATTTCAGTGCTTTATCACTCATCATAAAGGAGAATATACTTGAGTCCACATTAGAGTAGACTGTATTGCTGTTGTAGTCATGAGATTTTTTAATCACTGTCTTACTAATTTTTTAAAATAAAAATATTAATCTACATTACTGTTAAACTTCTTTAATTACTTACTATGGTCATTATAGGAAATACTGCCAGCTTGTGCTACTCATTAGGAAAAAAAACTCCTCTTCAATGTAATCCAGGGTGATACTTTCACCAAACCCTTGTTTCCATCTTAAAATTGTAGCAGGGAGAATATGGCAAAGATGCTTTGGGGTGTTGGAAGTGTACAAGGATGCAGCTTATGCCAGTAGTGACTTGTAATGGCACAGCCAAAGTGCTGGGGCAATCTGAGAAATACAGTGGACCTTAAAGCCGCAAGGAGAGACTGACATTACGTGACTGACATAGATCATCACTGCCCTCCACTCCCATTTATTGGGCTTGTGAGACTGGTTGCCCCTGTGTTTCAGCAAGAAGTGCTTGCAGAGATAGTCTTGACAATAGAAATAAGTTCAGCACATCATTTGAACTCATCTGATCTCCTGAGTAGGGATAACTAGCCAAGGGATCACTGCAAACAGAGCTGTACTCCTTCCAGTGCAACAACAAATTTGTTCAGAGACGTCTTGCATCACAGAGTGTGGGCACATCTTTGGAAAACTAGCACAGAATCTTTCCCTAACATTTAACAAAATAGTTTTCTTGCTATTTAAAGGTGCCAGATATGCTCTCCAAAAGTTTCAAACTTTTTTTTTCAACAGCAGAAAAATTTTCTGCCACTTCTATATAAGGATAGGATGTTGTAGTTCCCTCTGATATTCATTCCTCAACTGAGGATAGTGTCAGTGGGTAAGATGAGGACGTCAGTTGACTGAGAACTGGATGGAAGCCACCAGAACACATCAAATAGACCATCAGACACCTTTGAAATTTGGCCCCTTGTCAAGTCGGGACATAGCTGATCTTGCATTCTATGCCATACCACAGTACCAAGTCCCTGAGCTACTTAACACAAGTGTAAAAAATTCTATGGGGAACTGTCCTTGTTCATTCTTTGATGCTGATCCTCTGTCTTATATTTTGTCACTGATATGAAAGGATTTTTTGCATACTTAATTACTATTTAAGTTAATGTAGCTTGTAAGTCTGTGTCATCTTTTTCTGTTTTCCAGACATCTCCCAAATAGCTGATGTACGTTGCGTCCGTATATATCTGCCTGAAATTCAGGTTTAAAAGGCAGAAGACACAACAGAGAAATTAACTTATCTGTCTAAACTCTGAGTGGTAAGAGGCTTCACTTCTGATGTTTTTGTTATGCTGGGGAATCAAGTCCTTAAATCAGAACACCTCACTTATCTCACAAAATTAGATTGGTTTCAGCACAGCCCAGTAAAGAACATCTGTGGCTACACAAAATATGCCTTTAGTGTATCAACCAAATGAAGAGACTGTACATAGTATTTAATTTGAGAGATGCCTGTGGTGCAGTTATATTTTTTCTAGTGCTAAATATAATAAAGAAAAAATATGTGATTGTTTCAAGTACATTATGTACTTAACTCTTTTTTTTTTTTTTTTGCTGTAGCATCTGTAAAGCCCAAATAGGATAAATTATTCTGTGAAGGGTAGACAGCTTCTTGTATTTGTATTACCTGTGTACATCTGAGCATTTCTTCCTCAGGAATATTTTAATCTATTTTAAAAATTAAATTATTTAAATCTGAGCAAATTCAAGTCCTCCAGAAAGACCTAGTAGTGAATCTATTTTAGCTCTCTTCTTACTGAAGTACAGATGATTTTACTTGAGGATGCTGAGGTAGTTTGAGAACTTTCATCTCTTCCTGTTTTGCCTGGTAAGAAATACAACAGGGGAGAGTATCGTGGGTTGATTGTGATTATGTAATCCTTTTCAGCAGTTTGTTAGAAGGGGCATTGTTAGGACTCATGTCTAGTAATTTCTGAAGGGTATCATCAGAGAATGCTCCTCAGTTTTTCATGGTTGGAGAAGTAATCTGAAGCCCATGGGACATAAGCACTTGCATTGACTAAAATTCTTGGACTTCTGTGACTGTTTTCAGATGCAATACAGGAGAGGCAGACAGAGAATTTAGGGACAGCCTATTACTGTATTAAATGAATACACAAGTTTCAAGTTTTATGGGATGCAGTGAAAAGAAACATGGAAAGAGGAAAAGAAGAACATAGGAAGAATTCTTTATGCATTATATGGTGAGTGGGTGGCTGTGTCACATACTTTGTGGGATGACCGGGAATACTTAAGTGAAGATGAAAAATAGATGTTCTAGTGTCATTAAAATTTCTGGAAGTGGTTCTCATAGGAGCCAGGTGGGAAAAATGGGAATGTAGGGAGAAATGCACTTAACTATGTTCACTTTAAAGTGGTAGTGGAATTAAATGGACTGGGTTGAATTTTGGTGCCAGTTTCTGACAAAAATACTGAAGCCAGTTTATAAAAAATGAGTTCAAGGAGCTTTGGTTACATCTTACACATGAGTGAACAGACAATATGACACTGTAACCTGCTAAACCAAGTGGGTTAGGTAATATATATCTATAAACTGCTGGCTTAAACGGTGGCTTGGAAAAGACAGATGGCCTTTTAGGAAATTCAGCTTAAAGTGCACCCACAATTGAAGGTAAGCAGTAAAGTACATAACAAGAGGGGATAATAATGTTGTAAAATATGCTACTGAAAGTTTACTGTGAATGCTGGGAAATGGACCATAAAATGACTGAAAATAGACACCATATTCTTTCAGCTTCAGACATCAGTAGCTACTGAGTCCTTCCTAGGCAAAGAAAATTGTCAGGAATCTGTGATTAAAATCAGTTACTGCCTTGGCAGCTTACCATCTGGATGAGGGAAAATCTTTCAATCTCTCAACTTCTGCATCTCATTTTTGAATTGTGAAAAACTCAGCCAATCCACTGTGTTCAGTAACTCAGCTGCTTCTGTAGGATTCTGTTTTCAAAGTTAAAACTAGGGTTAATTATCTTATTGATCATTAATATGTCTATCTAAATATTAAACCAATTCATTTTAGGTGGCTGTAGAGAAATTGCAGGGGCGGGAAATGTATGTTATCTTTCTTTTTTAATCTAAAGATTTAATCATTTTTTCAGGATTCTGATAGGTTTGTTGTGAAAACTTAGAAAGTGTGGCCCTTCTTGTGACGTGTATTGTTTCAGTCATTCTGGTGGTGACAATGGGCAGAGCCAAATCCAACACTGCATCCCTATGCTAACGTTGGTGGAGTGACAATGTCGAGGATTTCTCTTGCTGTTGTGGTGTAGAAATTTGTGGTACTTTTTAAGCTGAAACTTGAAACCAGCCTTTTGGGATAATGAATTTCAGTCAATAATATCCCCCATCCTTATTTCCTAAAAGGGCTGTGTGAAATACATCTGAGCAGTCTGACTGTTTCAGTTTCTGTTTGTATTTTTATGACAAGATTCCATATAGTATTGCAACAGAGCGTAGTAGCTATTCATAACCTGCAGAGAAAAAATACTGGGGTGAACAGTTTGAGGATAGATAGATCCAATAGGAAGGAAGGGTTTGACAGGTATTTATGCATAAATTTTCATGAGTTACCACAAAACCTAGTTTTGCTTTTGAAATGCAACAAAGTGAACATATAAAATACCTGCTCTGTGATAATCGACATATATTTGCATGGGTTTGTTAGTCTGTTTCTGATGGCTGTTTTGCTTAGTTTATGTACATCTTTGGCTACATTTGATTCCTTTGCTTTATTGCATTTGCATTATTTTTGTTAAATATATTTATTAGAATAAATTTAAAAGCCACAGCTGATACTGGAGCCTCAAAATATATAAATGTATAGAAAAAACTATGTGAGAAAAAATCAAGGTGAGAGTGGACAAGTAACTGACTGTGGTCAGGTATTCAGTGTGACAGATGAGCCCGAAGGCCTCCTCCGTCCCAGTCCAGTGAGAGCTTCCAAATGCCTCAGTGTTCCTTTAGGATCTCAGTTGTCAGAAGCAGAAATTGTCACAGTTCTAAGGACTCAATGGAGTTCAATCAAATTTCAAGCATATTCTGGTACTTTGTCAAAGCCTTTTGTTTACATTCTTCTGAAGTATTATTAAATTGTCTTAATTTTGGTAGCCAATTCCATCTGTACCTTTTAAAAAAGCTTTTGAATGAAGGATAAACAAGTTTGCATTGGTAGTTTTGCAAAATCTTTGACTTAAAGTGCCTGCCACAGTTTATTTTCCATAGATCAGTCAGTTAAGCCTTTCATCTTTAGAAGGTTCAATCCACATGAAAGTGGAGAGCACATCGAGAACACGTAAAACAAAATTGTATCGTGCCGTTATGTCATCCTGATGAATGGCTTTAAAATAGTCCCCAGTATGATTTTGCAAAATGTATTTTCCAGGAGTTTTTTTTTTAAAGTGTAACTATCTCTTCTCAAGTCTGGGGAGATAACTAATATACCTGTTATTTATGGTCAGTTTTCTCTTCCTTGACTTCTTTCTGAATTGAATTCAGAGCAACTAAAATAGCTTTTGGGGTATCAGATGCTCATAAATACTGGTGACTGCAATGCTGGTTAATTGCATAATAAGTTACATGGATTTTCTGAAAAAGGAGAGTACCACTTCCTGACATCCAAATAGTCAGGTTGATAAATATGTGTCTGTTTATAGAAATGCTGCATTTAAATTACAGATCTCTGACTTTACATTAGATTTTCCTTGTGAGTGATTTGAAGATGATAGTTGGTCTTCTCCAGTATCGTATCTGCAAGTGATATTGCTTAAATCATCCTACATGGCACAGATTGATTTCAGTTGACTTAACTTGAAACCATAGGACTATGGGCTGAATATCCACCTCTTTGTTGTCAGCATTTAAAGTTGAAAGTCACTATATGCTTTCTAGTTCCTCCACCTTCAGGGCTGAAACCTTCACCTAAGTGCCACTAAGCCAAAAGCTTCCAGAATGCTGAGAGTGAAGTAGTTCACCTCTTTTCACATTACTTTGTAAAGGCAATATCTAAACTGTGGGATATAATTCTCTGGGCTTTTTATTTTGTTGGTTTTTTTTTTTTCCCACTTTCTTAAAAGCATCTGGGGATGTGGGACCACATTCCCAAACAGAAGACTATAAGGCTTCTGCCTGCAGTTCGGATTCAAGTCCGTCTCTGCTGATCTTTGAAGATGTGTGCTGGTGAAGCTGAAGGTGGATTGTCACCAGGAAAGCTACTCCCTGGGTAGTATTCTGGAGCTTGGTGCTCACTGACATGGATTTTATTCATTGAGATAGCTGAGAAACAGAGTTATGAGCAGAGTAGAAAGGAATAGCTGAAACGAAGAGAGAAAGTGCTTTGTCATGTAAGAGCTGTACTCAGCCATGAGCCTTTACACTTCTCTTCCATGTAAGTGACTAAGGAACAGTAGGGAGCCCCATTACTTCCCTGTATGTGGGCTACTTTACCTTCATAAATAGGAAAGGGGCCAACACCAGACTGCTGTTCTCCTGCTATGCAGGAGGGCAAGAGGTGGGCAAGCAAGCACGTGAAAAGTACTGAGTCTTGATCTTATTTTTCATCCTTCCATGTAGATTTATTTGCTGATGTTTCTGTGTTTGTTCGACTGAGCCACAGCAAAAAAAGGAAAGCAAGCTGCTGGGGAATGAGCCAAAACTTATTTCCACTAAAAGCAGGTGATAACTGAGAGAGATAATGAGATCATACTTTGGTTCTTTATTTGCTCAAACTCCATAACACTAATGTGTTCATATTTATTAATAAGATTTACCTGTTAGTAAAAAGACTGATGTGCTAATCAGAGTTACTTTATGAACTGTAGTTTCACCTTAGAGTCTGCACAGGCAGCTGTTTAAAGTACAGAGATTGCCTTGCAGCAGTTGTTCTTGAAAAATATTTCTAGTTTTTGTTACCAAGAGCAAACAAGCTTTTATCCACTAACAATATAATATGAACTAGTCCAAGTTATGAGCACCTCTAAAGGAAAAAAAGCAGTTCTTGATAACATTTCCTTCCACTTGATTACTTTCCTTCCACTGTCAAAATGAATTCACCCTAGTTTTACATTTTTATTGCACATTCTCTACCAGCTAAAGTATATCAGTGTTCTGCCTAATTCAGCTTTAGCAAGGCCATCACTTCCAAACTTGTTATGTTCTACTGTATGCTATATTAGTAAATGCTGGTAATAAGAAGATATGTGGATTGAATGAACAAGCTGTTTATAAATATCAGGAAATTTTCAATTAAAACATTTAATCTTCAGGATGCACAACCAGCTAACTTTCAAAAGATACAGACATGAGAAATATCAGTTTAATATTTTAAAATGCTCATATCTTTTCTTGAGTGGTTCTTTGTGGATACAAAGGCTCTTTTTTATGAAAAAAAGGTCAGCGCTCTCTGTCAGCAAAAGATGTTTTCAATACAAAAGACAGTAGTGAAATAAAAGGAAAGAAAAAGAAAACAAGTTGACTGAAGGGAGATAATGGCACTGGTTTTAGTCAGCGGGTCAGCTATTTGTGGCTGTTAATCAGATATATTTACTTTACTGACCAAATGACAGATTTCCACTTTTTGTGTGTGTGTGGTACGGTAATGATGATGCAGCTGCAGGTGAATGAGTCGGGCTCCACTCTGAATCCCTCATGTTGAGCATGAGGTAATCCACATGGATCATTTGAGTTTACAATGTAGGGCGTTAGATTTTTGTTTGCATGTTAACAGTAAATTCATTTAGCCTCTGAGATACCATCAATACGCTACACGTTGAGGATGACAATGGTCTGTTATATAACAAACGTTTTTGCTCAGTGTGAGTTCAGTGCGTATTTCAGGTAATAAAGCTGAACACTGCAGTTCAGTGAGGCACATTTCAGACTTGGAGCACAACCACATAAAGGTGTCCAAGTTATTAAGACCAAGTTTGTCTGCTAAAGCAGCTGTATTGCCATCAGACTTGTTCTGGCTTACACCATCCTGGCACAAGAGTTCGTCATGGACTTCGTGTTTGGAGATTGACTTTGTGCACCTTTCATTGCACCATCTTTCACAAATGAGCAGGATTCTCATATATTTTCATTTTGTTGTTTGCATTCATCAGAGTAACAAGCAGCATATGCCTGTATTATATTTATGAAACATTAAGTCATCCAGTGTGGCTAGGTTGTCCAGAGAATTTGTGGATGCCCTATACATTTCTATACATTCTCAAACGGCTGTTTCTGTTATTCAGAGTGTCCTTTTAGCTGCATCAGCTCCAGCTATTGCAATTCACAAGACACCCAAGCAAGACGAAGTGTCAGTTTAGAGACAGAGTGTTGGTTTAGTAACTTAATTTTAGAATACGGGGATTTTTTTAAGCTTTCCTTACAAAAGCAAATTGGAGTCTAAATGATTTTCTTTAATTTCCTGGGAGCTTGAGGCTACTGCGGATGGCTTCTATGTTTAAACTGCCCTAGTCAGCACAGTAGCAGGTTACTGCCATTGAAAACTGGGCAATTATCAGTTTCCCCAAGCAAGAAATACTATATATCCAGCAAATCTGTCTAACTTGATTAGGAAAGCTGGAGTGAAGGCATTTTGCCTTTCTTTACCTGTTGGCTAGGTGCTCTAAATGTCCTTTCTAAATTCTGCTTAAAACATCTTTTGCTTCAGCCTGCCTATTTCTCCCTGTCCCAGTCAAGCACTGCAACCCTCTGCCTTCTGCCTCCTCTCAGTCAGTACATGTAAAGTGTAGTGAGTATTCCAAACATTTTTCAAAAATTATCTTGTGAAGGCTTTTCTTGCTTCCCTGTTTGTTGGTTTTTGGGGTTTGGGTTGTTATTTTTTTTGGTGTGATGTGTAGGATTTAAGGCCCTAATAGTGCAACAGATTCTGTGTAGGAGTAAACCTGTGACCGTTAACAGGCCCAGTTGACTGCAAGGGATGGGGATGGGATGCCAAGGGAAGGATGGATGAGAGGGCCTTGGGTTACTCACAGCCTTGAGATCATATGAAAAATACACAGATGCCCAGTTACCTAAATATTATATTAGAAGATAATAAACCAGATATGAATTCTGTAAACAGAGAGGGATTAAACATCCTGGGTGAGACAGATTTAATAAAGAGCTCGAAAATGAATCAGCCTCCCTGACCCCTGTCCTTGCAGTCTTGCTCTGAAGGTCAAAACCTTCAGCAGCAGAAGTTAAAAATCCTGTGTTGGACAGTCTTTGAGCATCTCAGAGTATGTCGTACCTTCTGCCCTCCATGCTGGGGATACATTGTGGACAGACCCTTCCTCACTCAGTTCCAGGGTGTGTGAGGCTTACTGTAATCGGCTGTGCTTGGGGATGGATGGCTTCCTCTGTCACCAGCGGGTTCAGCCTGGCCCAGGGTGGAGCAGCACAGACAAGGTACAGGTCTCCTCTGCTCAGCTGCACCTTCAGTCTGGGTGCTGTGCATTTTTGTTCAGACTGTGAACAAAGAGATTATGCAATTATGCTCTTTGTCAAAAGGATTCCCTGGAGCCAGTGAGGGGAAATGATGTCATTCTCAAGCGCTCATCCTACCATGCCACTTACGAGCATTTGGAGTAAAAAAGAGGGAGTAGGTACAACTTGCTCCAAGGTTACGTAGGGATCTCATAACCTGTTTGGATCCAGCGGTGCACTGCTCCTAGAGAACAGTAATTCCAGCCTTTCAAGGTCTGATTGTTACTTCCATTATGTGGTTTATGTAAATTCTTTTGTCTCAACCAAGTTTTTGACTACTTCACAGAAAATGGTAAGGGATCAAACATTCATATCCGGGTGCTGATTTGGGAAGTTTTTCTGGGTACGTCGACTTAGGTTTTTTACACGGAGGATGCTGAAGAACATTAAGACTCATGAAGATACTGTTAACAGGCATCACTGGTTTACAATTCATTGTAACTCTGTTGAGCATTTATCAATTTTAGTTTGTAAGCTTGTTGTACTGTATACCCTAGCATAGTACTGGGCAGCTCTACTTCGAGCTAATTACAATCTTTAGTAACGGTAGGAAGGTACTGTATGGTTGTGTTAAGCAGATGCCATTTGGATAGTATATTTGTCTGGTGTTTGGCTTAAATCTATTGGATGAATATGCATCCTTACAGTGTGAATACTCTTGGAGAGTTAAAGCACTTTTGCACTAACTTAAGGAATAATTGACAATACTTTAGTCATAAGACAACTCCAAGAAACTCGATGCTGAGTTTCCACGTGTGCAAAGAATGTAAATTGACTCTTATTTTTTTAAGACATGTGAAAAGCAAACAGTTGAAATAAAATTAAATTGCCATTCAGCCTGCAAGCTCACAGTAACTTTAGTGGTTACAGTTAATGTGAATGTACATTTTTTTTGTTCAGTCATTATTCTTAACAGTGGAGCCTATATAACCATTAGCTGGATTGCAAAGTCAATTCCTTTCATGTATTCAGTAACTCATCTTGTCTAAATTGTTTCAGTTCCTCAGAGATAGTTTTTGAATATGCATGACATATTTCAGCATAATAACTAGGAAGTCATTTTATGTTGCATCTCATTAGCAAAATAAAGTATCAAAACAGGTTTCCTTTCCTTTAGAGGAAGCTCTTCAATTAGCTCTGGAGAATAATTCACCTTTAGTTCCCTCACACATGTTAATATCCATTCCCGAATACTTGATCTTAAATACTAGACTAGATTCACTTTAATTGCATTGCATATAATTTACTTTTTCTCTTCAAGGATCCTAAAAGACAACACCAATTTGGGCCTGAGTTCTAAGTAGAGTATAAACCAAAGCTTGAATCAAATAATTTCTTCTGTGCTTTGGCACAATGTTTATGGGAAGGACTTCTCAGCTCTCACTTTCAGTAAGTAGCATGGAGCAAAGCTATTGAGAGCAGCTGGCTGCTCAGATTGCTCCTTCCCATAGAGCGGGTTTTGGAGGTACAATATGTGTCGGTGGTAGAGCCCTCAATCTGGTGCTACATCTACAACCCACGTAAGAGAGAGTACAGAACTTGCTCTACAATTGTTTGATGTACCACATCAATGTATGGCCTATAAAAAAAAATCATATTTATGTGCTTCCAAAATATGAGTCATGTTATAAACAAGTATATCCTTGCATACCATCTGGGATGACTTCATTCTCTGCTGCAGCAGAACACAGCAAGTGCTGAAGTGTGCACTGTGATACTGCACGGCAGTTTAGGAAACAACTCAACCGTACGTTCAAAACTACGCGGAAAAGCTATAGAGGTAGTGTATGGTGCTTTGGTCAGGGCATGGTTACTTTGTCATTTGAGAACTTAGGACTATATAGTCCTACGTGTATATGACCATTATAACTGCTGGCTTTATTGTTTGATTGGGGTTTTTTAATGCTTTCTCAGATGGCTGTATTTTCACATGACTAGAGATTCTCAATAGAATCCCTGGCCTCAGGGGATGTGTCCTAGGAATGACTGAAAGTGAAGTGTGAATAGCTATCTGCTAGATTCCAGCACTTGTTCTTACAATACCTAGTCTATCTTGGAAATGCCCTGGGTAAATACTGATTTAGTATGAGGTTTACACTGTGTTTTTGTCATGGAGGTCATGGGTTTTTGTAATACACCCCACTGCTTACCTAGAGGCAGGCCATTTTAGATTATAGAAATAAAGTGCATGTAGGATTGCTGGCCTGGAGGAGACAAATAGTTGCCCTATCATTCCAACCTGTAACAGTCATGAAGCAATCCTATAGCTAGGGGAATGTGCTCAGTAAAGCTGTTGTTTAGTAGTTATAATCATATTCGACACGCTTTCCCTTCATTTGCTCTCTTGTAATTTATTAGAAATGTTCATATTGAAATAAAAGTCTTCCTGCAAAAATAATCTGATGAAAACACAAGAGACGCTACTGTGTCTACAATATATTCAGTCATTCAGGGGAAAAGAAGGATTATATATGTCTGGCTTAAAATTCTGATCTGACATAGTAAAAAATGCATTTTTATAACCCTCAGTTGTGATACCTTTAAATACACCACATAAATTTTTACTGCATTTTGTACATGTCTTGTGAATAACGGATGTGGAGTTCACTGAGCCTTATGTATTAAGGGTTGTTATGAAAAGTCAGTAAAATACAGGAGTGATGGTGTAGGAAAAAAGATGAGTGATGTAAAAGGAGACAAATTGCATCTCAGTGGGACATGGCCTGGACAGAGCAATCATTCTTACTCTTAAAGTAATTTCCATTTCTCCAGGGAGCTGCTTTATAATTAATGTTCTTTGTTTATGGTATATTTATGCCTTCAAAAAAAAAAAAAAAGTAGAAGCAGACATGTCCTTCATCAAGTATCCCAGCATGCAGGCCAGTAATTATTTTTATGTAACTTGTATTGTATGTAGCATAAAGCTCCCATGCAGTGCCGAACACTGAAAGGCTATTAATGCATTCATCAGGCACAAGTTAGGAAAAAATAATTCTTTTGAGTGGGGCTAGAGAAAAAAAAAAATCACTTTGACTATCCCATCTGTACTGATGAGTGGGCTTGAGGTTCGATGCTGTCATACTGGTAGAAAGTGTAGACGTAGCAGAAAGGAGCTCCTCTCCATCCTGCCGCCCCTGCATTGCCTGAGGAAAAGCTCAGGTCCTGTGCTGGAGGGCTGAGATCCCTGTGGGAAGGTTCCTCTGGAGGTTTCGATCAGTCCTCATAATTTGTATGAGTAAACCTGTAGGAGTTGCTTCACTTCCAGGCACTTTGGACCAAGTGTCACAGTTTGACTCTGATCCCTAGAATCCATTCTTTATCCAAACCCTCCAACTGTTGCGTAGCTGTAGCTCTGAGCTTAGCTCCTGGGAATAGACATTCCTGCCGTGGTACTCGGGCTTTAACTACGTAATCTGTGAATGCACAGACTGAACTAACATCTGTTGAATGAAGCAGATTACAAGTGAGAAATATTTCCTTTTTGCGTTAACTTGTTTTAAAGTTGAGGAATCTCCCACAGCTTTAAGTAGCAGTTATTTTTTTCACAGGTCCCTTTAGGGAATCTCTGGCCTGGTTGTCCCAGCTGCAGAACGTTTGATACTGCAAAGTTTCTATTACTAAATGAAGGTAAGATCACCACCACTAACATCATCTGTAACTTAAAAGAGAAACATGTATTTCTGAACTGGTTTTAAGTAATAAAAGTTTCTAAGTCAAAACTTGATCAAAACAAAACACCTCTTTATGACAGGTATTTTGGAGAAAATCTGGATACCAGACAGACAAGTTTGAGATGTGTGAGTAGCAGGACAAGGTTACTTGATCAGAATTCAGTAAAAACCCAAACATTACATTTCATTTATATCCTCCTCTTCTAGCAAGCAGGATTTCAGCTTTATGCAAGCATGGGATGGGAACTAAACAAGCACCAGGTTCAGACTCAGCAGTCTCCATCTTGCCTATCTCCAAATGATCAGGTTCATTTTAACTGATACATAGTATATGCAGTTATAGTACTACATGGGTCCTGATGTTTAGAATTTAAATTCTGAAGACTCTGTATCTCTCCTCATATTTGGTAGTTTTTTAAAACTGTGGCTTTTGAAGTCCAGTGGTTATGTAGGCAAGACAGCTTTTCCTGTATTGCAGTTTGAAAATGTGACTGGTGTACATCTAAAATATCAGAGACACACTAAAAAATGTAAATACATTATTTGTGGGGGAAAGATTCACACTTTTAAATACATCTCATGATTTTTAAAGGCCTGACTCACAATTTTAATGCTAGTGTTGGCAATATTGCTGGTTTTCTCCAGATGGTTCTTTTTGAAAGAATGTCCCTGTGGGACACTTATCTTGAAATTCAAATAGTAATGGTAGATATGTAACAGAAAGAATATGAAAAAGAAGAGAAGGCACAGATCCACAATCCTGGGACAGATGTTTAAAGCTGGATTATATCTCATCTTGTCTACTCAGGGATGTTCAATAAAATTAACCCAAATGAAGTGTATTAGTTAAACCCTATTAAATCGTTTTATGTACATGCAGTTAGAATTTAAATAGCCTAACTTTGCTTTAATTCACTTTGAAACGGATTAATGAAACCAGGTTATGCCACCTTTATTTCTGAGTGAAAGTCCATCTATTTAATAGAGGTGATCTACATAATTTGCCTTAAATATACAACTTTTGGTTAATTCAGCTTCTTTTCCTGAGTGTCCTTGACATATCTGGGAGATAGCAAAGGGATGAATGACTGTCAGATTCAGTGAGATTTTTTCTTTGTAATGCTTACCTCTAGATTTTTCAGACTTCTAATATACCCTGTGGAACATGCTGTCTTCCTCCCCTGATGAAGTCAGTGAAAACTCAGCTGCAAATGGTCTGAATTATGTATATTGCTGATGATGTATTTGTGCTGCTTTAAGCAGATGTGCATAAAGACCCAGCTGAGGTTGTTGTGTTGTTCCACCTTGAGAGCGTGGAGCTGCCAGCAAAGGGCACCTTCCATTCTCAACTTCCCTCCATTGCATAAACATGGGAAGAGAAGATGGACAGGAAGTATACCAGCCAGTGCCCATGCTCATTTTCTGCATCTGAAATTGAGGTGGCAAGTATTTATTAATACAAGCAACAGGGCAAATTTTTTTCAACTCATTTTAAAAGGCAATAAGAGGTTATGCTATATCCTCTGTTTCTTATGTGCTGAGAGTGTTTCTGATTTAGTGCTAGGGGTCTAAAAGGTGGATTGTCAAATCTGAAAAAGGTCTGAATGAGGCACCACAATGATCTTTGTCTGGTGTTGTCAAAAAAGGAAAGCCTTCAAGATGAGTCTCTGTCTTTAAAACAGCATGTGGTTATGTGAGATTTGGATTTAATGATCCAGGATATCCTTTTCAATCCTGCCACACATTTTAGGGTGGGTTTTTTTTTTTCCTATTCTTTATACTGCATTCTATCATTTTGTGCAATCAGTTGAAGACTTATTGAGTTATGGAATAGACGTTGCCCATTACTTTAAATATTTACACTAACTGCTCTCCTCTCTTTCTCTATCTTTTTCATATCACAGGTGTCATTTTTTAAATCGGTATCTAGCATTTCAGTCTTTAAAGGGGAACTTTGATTTTAATAGAAATTTTGTTAAAAAGAAGCAAGTTTTGAGAATCTCTGGTGGCTTTGTACTGAAAAACATTGCTGAAAATCAGGAGAAAAATTCAGATCTCACTAGCTTCCACCTTTAAATTGCACTGTAAAGAGACAGTTGGAAATATTTTAAGAATCTAAACTGGTTTATAAAAAAAAGTACATCCCTGTAAGTGTGTATCCAGACAAAAAGGTAGATTAATTTAATTATGCTTCCTCTGACAACATATGGAACATTTAGAATCAGACAATTTTCACAGGAAAACCTTCTTCTGTCTTCCTCAGCATGTAACTGGAAAGCAGAAAACTACATAGAACCTTCAAATGTGGTTGTGGAAGGGTCTGAAGTTTCATGCAGATTAGTCCTTAGACAGGCCTTCCTCCCTTACTACCAAAATAGGTTTTCTTATAGCTGCTTTCCCATTTGCCACACATCATGCCAAGAAGTGCGGCAGAGATCAAAAGTGTGATTTGATCCCCATTGGAAAGTACTTAGGCAAAATATATTATATTTAGAGAACAAGCAATATCATTTACCTACCCTTTGAAATTATTATTTATGTATTTCCAGTGTGAGTTGTATTTTGGACTAGCAGTTCTCACTACATGTTCCTTTGCTTTCATTCACTATGGAGAATATATGGAACACTCGAGCTGTTCCCAGCAAGCCCAGATGAATAGCTGTGAGCTATATATACTTCCGCAGGAACGGGGTTGTGGTTGTGGCATTTTCACTAGTGATTAAATATCTTCCAACCTATTCATGCTGCAGAGCTATAAATGATGGATTTTTCACATTAATGAAAGGAGCCCTTGGAGCCCTCCAGAGTGCACAGTTCTATTTTTACATTTCACTATCGGAGAATGAGGAAAGATAGGCCAATGTGTTTCTTTTTTTAAAATGGCAGGAACAGAAATTCGGCCTGTTCTGGCTGTCATTCAAGTGCCAACATTGTTAACCATTGTTGGGCACAAATTCAGAGCTCATACTTGTTACATCATTTCATCAGGGGGATGTTTTTTCACTTTGAGCTCATTAGCAGACCTGACCTAAAAATAAACATACACAGGAAATCTGAAACCACTCCACTATGAAAGTGATGTGGTATATGATCTTAGAATGGGGTTATAATTTTGGAAATCAAGCTTGAAAGTCCACAAGAAATGGTGCTGTGGCCTATTATGTTGCTGTTTGTTCCATATTGTTACCTGTATCTTGGTGTTTGCGAGTACAGAAAAGGGAGAAGAGCTCTCGTGAAAGGTTTACTCCCTGTATTTGCTTTTCAGGGAGGATTCTGTCATCCTCTGGATGGCCTGAAAAAAAAACGCTTTTGATGGAAGCAGAGTAGAAAAAAATCAACCATCCCTAAAGTGACTATGACAAAAAAAAAAAATAAATTCAGAGCAAAAGCATTGATTCACAGGTCATCTTTACTATCACCCTGAAATAAAAAGGGAGCATATAATTTAATTTTCACCCGATATGCCTGTTAAGCTGTGTGTAGTTGTATTTGCATAAATAGTACTTTCTTATCCAGAACTGGTAAGGCATGAGAAATAATGGATCCTAGATAACGAAACTGAAGTAATTTATTCTTTTAGGCTGATATTGAAACAGGTTTATTCGTATCTGGTTTTGTGAATAGCAAAGCTAGAAATGCATAAAAGTAAAACCTGGATTCGTGACTTTGAGACAGCTTTGACTTCCAACAACTGACATTTAGGATAAACAGTGTGAGAGGTCATCAAGTTTCTGCTCTCTGTAAGCAGGAGGAAATTGTATTGAAATTGGAATCCTAAGAGGGTTTGCTAATTTGCAGCTTCCTTGAGAAAAGAGAATGGAGTCTCTGAGTGAAGCTACCTATGTGTTCCTATAAGCTCAGACATATAATTTCCCAGGCATCTCAGCAAGAGGCTTCTTCTCAGAATACAATATTCAGTTGTAGTTGGACTGGTTCTCCTAAAATGGTTTCAGGCATGTATAAATGAGTCAGAAGTGAGCAACAGTAATAAGTAACTGCATGCAGGAAAGAGGCTGCATCCTTGAAGCCTTTGGGAATCATTTAAAATGTGTTGATTTCTTTACTTTTTCTTGTTTTATTGCTTTGGTGAAAAGATTTTTAAAATGTGAGAGACAAAAAAAAAAAGAAAAAAAAGAGCCATATGCAATAAATAAAAACCCAAGGAAAGAAATAAAAAAGCATGTGGTCCAGTGCTATCAGAGACTTTGCATCTTCCTCAGCAAGTGGCCAAGTCACATCCCTTGGAAGGAACAGAGGTCAGGCTCTTTGGAGAAATCATTATGTTAATCACCAATACAAGGCAGTTTAAGAAATTGAAGAGATTCATATCTGAAGCCTATTTAAAGATTTAATATAGCTGTTCCAAAGCAGTTTTTTCCATCTTGATAGAACTCATTACAGTTGCTTAAAAAATTGCTCATCTTTGATGTTCTACAATACCGTAACTTGAGTAGGTGATAGACTGAACTGCAAACAGTTTTTTTTTTTGATAACTGTGCTAAGTCTCAATTGCTATTTTAATCAACTGTAACACTTAGATTTTCAGCTGATAAAAATGTGTGCAGAAGACACATTAAGACACATTGCTGGTTTAAGTGCAGTGGTATTTGAAATCAATATAAACTGAGCAAATTTATGTTCCTCTTTGCTTTACTTCTTAGGTTTCTATGGAAACCTTCTTGGAGGTGGTCTGAGGAAAAGAAATGTTAAAATAGAACAATAAAATGTGTTGTTTATACATGCAAAGTATGTATATCGTTCCAGCATTTTCTTTTTTTTTTATGGAGGTGGAAATGTAATTTCATCATTTAATATTCTCCCTTAGGGTTTCCTTTTCTGCATTTGACCAGCATTTTTGAGAGAGGAATAGCAGTCATCTTTACTGAGCATCTATTATTTATTTGCTGTATCTTACTATACTATCTTTATTTTTTTATCCAGCAGCCTTTACAACTCGTACCACAAAAAAGACTGTCTAAAAAGTTATTTTGAAATTACAGTTCTGTTAAGCTCTTCAGAGTTTTAGCTAGAAGAATATCAGATTCAAACCCATATTGATAACATCACTATAAATAAATATTAATAACAAGTGGTTAGGAAATATTGTGTACATGTGTTCTTTTAATGAATCACTGCTGCATAGAATGAATTTTCACTTACCCTAAAACAACTGCATATACCAGGTGTGACTACTTTGATATCCTGCACTGTTCCCCTAGGTATATTGGGTTTGTATCTTCATATTTTCATGTACAGTTTTGTTGGTTGTCTCCTCATTGTTCTGGTTACCTGCCTTTGATGCTGGCTGTTAAATCTGAAAGCACACTCTGGTCTGTTCCGTAGGTAGCCAGCGACTGCCATGAACAGTGTTACTCTGAGAAAATATTTGGAGGGCTATGAACCCTATACTGGGTTTAATCCCGTGGTGAAAACTAGCTTTCCAATAAAGTGTTCAGACATGCCATAGCCACTGCACCCTTAATGTGTACACAGGCTCTTCTCAGAAGTCCAGTGTAGAAAGTAATAGGGAATCTCTTCTACCTTTCTCTTCTATGCATGATAACTGTTTAAGGTTATAGTTTTTTTTATTCTGACAAACCTGAGGAACTGTGTTACAAATCTTTGAGCCTCATCTAATGAATCTTCTCTGTTCACTATCTGCTGGTATATACAGGCATCTCATTTCTTGAGTACTATAGTAACAGGTACCAGCTGAAGCTGGATGACATTAAGCAAATAGTTTGCTCACCTAAAAATATATTTTTAGTATAATTAAAGTTCTGATTTAATATAATTACTGATAACAGAAGAAGGGGATTATTTTCTGGAGAATAATTGAAATGGCTATTTCTGCTATTTTCAAAACATAAGATTTCAGCTTCTTTCAAGTCTTTTGATTTGAAGCTTAGCTTGCTTTTCTTTGCCAGGAAAGATTGCTTAAGGACCACAGGAGCCCTTTATTGTGCAGGGGCTTTAAAATTGTGCAGCCCCTGTCTTAACCCTGTGTACACTCAACCCTGCCACAGTGCAGCAAGGGAGAGCAGAGAGCGATGACTCCGAGCCCAGAGGAGCTTTTCTCAGCCAGTTCCATACCTCTCTATACAGACATCTTCCTGCCGAGTCTGCCTCTTTCAGCTCCTTGCTCCCTGCTGTCTGTATGGCCTTCATCTTTTCTGTAAGACAGATGAAACACTTGTTCTGTCCTGGCTAGCGTACCAGTAGCTGCATACCCCAAACTCTTCTGTCCTCTTTCCTTTCTCTTTCCCTTCTCTCTTTTACTATTTCCTCACCTTCCCTAGTTTAAGCTAAATCCCCTGGCTTCATTACTATCTGCAGTCCTTGCCCCAGCAAACCCAGACAGCACTCTCTATATTTACATAATATCCTTCAAGAAAGTTGGGATAATTTTTTCCCATTGTAGAGCAGTAAAACCGGGGTCTCCACTGTGCTGCCTGTGGCCATGCTCAAGGCTGAAGCCATTTTGAATTTGTGGTATTATAGCACTGGACAGGTAAACAGAATCCAGCCCCCGGAGAGCTGTGATAACTAGTGACAGGAGGTATAAAAGCTTTAATGCTGCATTTGCAAAACTCTCTGAGAGTGCCAAAGGCCTTTGCCAATGAACGTCAGAGAGGCTCAAGCAGAAATTGGTCTCAAAATCCTTGCTAATCATTTCCATAAGCCATTTCTAAATTAAAATGGTGTGACTGTACCATAGAAAGGTATGCTTTTCTTGTAACCAAGGGCCTAGAATAAAATGATGTTATGATTTGCAATTTGCATATAGAAGAAATCAGACTTGTCAGGTCTCGCACACTGCAGAGGAGTTGTCCTTTGTCCCTCTGCTGCCCACTGGGTGGTTGCCATCTCCTGCAGCTCTCCCATTGACTGACCAGTGCTTCAGTCTCCGTTCTCCTCCATGACCCCCCAGCTGGTCATCTCATGGATGAGTATTGGCAGTAGAAAGGCTGACGCTTGTTGCAGCTTATGCCAATGTGTCCTTCACCCTCTATGACAGGACAGTGGTTTTGGAGTTAAATGGCTTGGATGATATTTCTCATACCTCAGGCTTGAAAAAGCAGGTGATCTGCATGAAGGCTGCATACAAATCTGTGCTATGGAAAGGTTTTTTTCAACTCCTGATCAAACTGCCAAATCTCACACAGTGATGTTCTGCCCATGGGTTTGGTGAATAGACAGGGCATTTCTGCATGTATTTTTACAGACCCTAGGACATCCCTATTCAGGAACTAGAAATTCTGTGATTGATGGGTTTTGATGTTCAAAAATGTAGTTTAAAATAACTGAAGCACAAGCAAGCACTTTAAAAACGTTTTGAATAAGCTGTAGGAAGCAGAGATCCTATCTGGACACAGGAAAGGGAGAAGAAGGGAGGAAAAGGACAAGGACCCAAGTGCTGAAAATGGGAAAGGAAAAGGAATTAGTGGCTCTGAAGGTGCAAGGCAATGGATGGACAGACATGCTACTGGTACAGAGCTTAGATTGAGGATGACTCAGAGGGGATATCCATCATTTGCTCTGGGAACATGACCCATCAGAGAGCCATGGTGTAGCTATGCCTCCTTAGAGTACTTCTTTCTACTCAACCCAAGTTATGGAAATACCTAAAAGGCTGAGAGTGCTGTAGCCTTCTCATTCCACCACCCAGTGAAGTCTGCTTTGAGTGGTGATGGGGACTGGTAGGGGTGTGCGCAATCCCTCCATCAGCCCTATCTCTCTGATGCTTCTTAAAATTAGAATTATTTATCCCACTCCCGCCGTACAATCTCATTTTCTCTTTCCCATGTCTCTCTACTGTGATGCTTAGATTGAAATTGGTCAGAATAATGGTCTTAGACTACATCTGGACTTCATCTTCAGTGTCGCCATTTGCACTTCTGTTGGAGAATATTGCTCTTTCTTGAAGATTGTCCTCTTCAGTTATCCTGTAAATTTTTTTAATCATCATATAACCTGGTTGTAAGATTGCCTAAGGAATTTGTTCAGATACCAGCTAATCATTTTGAAACTCAAAATGACTGATAAATGCACTAAATGCAAAAATAAAGCTACCAAATACACAAATATTTGCCAACTTAGGATGCATTGACAGTGAAAAATGGAAGCTGTATGGAAATCCAGCAAGTGCATTTATTAGTGGTTTCAAAGTGCTTGAAAACCTTTTCACGATGATTAAAAAACCACCATCATATGGCTTATTCAGTTGCTATTTGAAAACTAATGGCTAAAATCCTTAGCCAAGCCTTTTTTTTTTTTTCTTGAATGCCTTTCTGTATCCAAGTCTTCAGGTGCAGAGATGATTTGCCACGTAAGGCCTCCTTTGCACCATGCAGAATATGGAAAAGCTCCCTGCACTCAAAATCTTGAAACCATGTAAGCCTTCCTGGGATCCACCTCCAGAGCCTGTCTGCCTGTAGGGTTGTGAGGAGCAGAACACCTAGTCAGCGTAGAAGAGCATAGGTTTTAAATTTAATGTAGTTTATATGTTTCAGATTGAATATTTGAATATTTAAGATTAGACAGAAGTTGTATGAGGAACGTTGGGAGCAGAAGCAGGTAAGGAGGTACTGTGTTTTAATAATGCCAAGGGTACCCTGGAAAGAGAAAGCACTTCTAGGTTATCTCTTCTTCTTTCCTGGCATTCTGGATAGTATGTCCCCAAGGCAGACATGCTGCTGGGATACTACTTATCAGAGCCACAGCAGAAGATCTCAGTGAAGAGGTGGTAGGGAGAGCGTTACCTTTTATCATTAGGTGGTAAAACCTTTTGATGTGCACAGGAGACATAGCTGTGGTCTTGGAGTGTGTGTTGGATCAGGGTGATAAATCCAGGAGAAGGACAGGTTTTTCTCATGAGACTTGATTTGTACACATCCCACTCCCTTGGGAGGTAAGACAGCTGTTTACTGAGCCTTGTTCTTCAATAATGCCCCCTCAAGGGGCATGCCAGGACTTTTCTGACAGAGCAGGAGCTCCAGCCTGGCTTACTGACTTCAGAAAGTGACATCACAGCCAGATACATATTCTCTCTATGCCTGTTGTGTTTGGTTTATATGAGCAGAAATATTTTATTTTTTTTTTTAAATCAGGAGCTCTTCACACTGATACAGTCAAGTTGCAGCAAGAACAAATAGAAAATGAGGGAGGCAAACTGTTCAAATGTAGCCACAAACAGCAGTCGCATCACATGCCCTGAAAACTGAATGCAGTGCCTAGCTCTTGAAAAGTCTGTGCCCTGGAGCATCTTCAAAAGGTGCATTCCTCTGCTAGACCTGAGGTGCTACAGAGGTGGAGGTGACACAAGTAATCATTACAGAAATTGTGAGAAACATTAAGCACTAGCATAACAATTCTGTCTTCACACCACTGAGCAATCAATGAATTGCAGGCTCTTCAAATAGTCCTGCGAGGTAAGCCCTTGCTGTGCTCTGCCCCGGGGAAATACTGCAAATGCCATGTGATGCCCTTTCAGGCAAACCAGTTTTGTGTTTAGGATGATTTCTGAGGCACGATAAAAGTCAAGTCTGGCAGTGTCTATACAAAAAGATGACTGCTTCCAAGGGTAGGGCAATCTATCTATGCCTCCCAGCACTGTGAATACTGATTTTTATGTTTGATACTGTCCGTATGTCCTCTTGTGTCTTCTCTTCTTAAAGGCTGTGCTTTCTGAGAACCTTTAAACATTGCTATACAATCAATAACTACACTGATAATATTCTAGGTTCTGCATAAATAGTTGACTTAGGAGAGCTCTCATATTTCTGCCATATTAGTAAAATTTATCCTAAATTAAATTAACCTTGTGAAACTGCAACCATAAATACAAGCTTGAATTCTTAATCCACTTTCTTCAATAATGCTTATATTTCTTATGCTCCATTTTCATAGATACTCTCAGGAATTCTTTTCCTGACAGAAGCAGCAAGTATAAAACAAATATTGAATCTCTGCAGAATGTAAGTTTTAAATTGATAAAATATGGCACCAAAGCCCTAGTTTAGAATTTCATTAATTAGACTACAAAAACCTATTTCGTATGACTGGAACTTCCAATCAATCCACATCAGACTTTGAATATTGAACATCTGCCAAGAAAGCGCAGTTGCAAATCAAGAATTATTGGTGAAAGTTTTCTGGGGAATGTTCAAGAAACTAACAATCTTTTCTAAAATGATTTGCACTTATAAAGAAGCATAATACAACATTTAAACCACCATAGTAAATTCTTTGTACAGCTCTATTTTAGTTGTAGACTCTATCCATGAATCCATTTCTGGAAAAGTCATTGTAATTCATGGAAAATGTGTCTGCGCATTTGCAAAAGCTAGTTGAAAACAGTCACTTGTATGCTTATCTACAGGGGTCTGAGCTTGTAAACAAATTTTAGTAGTACAATGGCTGCAGTCATTTTTGAAAGTGTACGGGACTGTAAGATGCTGGTACAGTAACTGGAGAGACGTGAAATACAGAGACGAGAAAGCAATTGTAATTTCCCCTATGCCCCCCTTTCTTTTGGCTAGGTCTTTTGAGCAGCTGCAAAAATTTGTCTGTTGAGCTGTTATGGGTTCACTCTGCCTGACAAATGATTCTGCTGCGGATGGCTAACCTGACTACGGGGCACCTTTACGTGCCTGGAGCAGTGCAAAGTACTCCAAACCAGGGAAACGTGCAGTCTGCATTGTATGCTTAACCTGCAAATATCATCTGTGTGAAGGAATTGTGAAAAAATATAAAAGAATGTCTAATTTCATTCTTTTTTCCACTAGTTTCAGCTCTATAGCTTTTTGACACTGACTGACCAATATTTGATTGTGTGACATTAAGACATTGCAATATGTCTAAAACTTACAGTTTGCTCCCTGCATCAAACAAACTGAGCAATAGTATAGACAAAGAAATAAGTCTTTTCCCGTGAATTATTTGTTGTTTCCTTGTAAAAGCTTCTGTTCAGAGCCAGAGGAACTATCCAAAATCACATGGAGCAGAGCTGGAAAGAGTCTTTCTGTCTGTTATAAAAACTGCAGAAATATATTTTTGCTCATTTTAAAAATAATGGGAATATTGCAGCATGCCATCACTGACTCCTCTTTTAGCAGAAAAAGGCAGTAATGGAGCATTGCAGTGTTATTCTAACATGCCAGCTATCTCATTTGCTGCACAGTCAAAAGCTGGGTTTGAAAGTAATTAGAATGAATATGCAGCCAAGATTTTAAGTGCTAAGTAATACAGCATTTTAAATTCAAATATCTTGCTGTATAGGGACAGACATCAACCTATAAGGTTTGGACAAATTTCTGGTCTTGGGAGCTCGTAAACGTTTTCTGATTTAGACAGAGAAGTTTAGAATCAAAGATAGGAACTATTGAAGAGATTATTAATTTTTAACTGCCCGGTTTTTATATTTTGTAATGTGTCTATATGATCCACTCTCTTGCTTAACATTCCTTTCCCACAAGAAGAAAGAGTCAAACTAAACTAGTCATTCATCCTTGGACACACATTCCCCCAACTGTTCTCCCTTTAGTTCCCTTTCCTTCTGAATATTGAGTCTTGGTAAGTTGCTCTCATTTTCAAAGCCAATTAAAATAAAGCATTTAGCTTTGGCCTGATTGTGAGCAGTTTCTTATCAGGGAAGTCATGAAAGTCGGTCTCTAGGTGGATGCTTTACTGGGTATGTTTTGAAATTGGCTTCATGTGATCCTGCTCCTGTGAGCTCAGCTATGGCGATACCCAGATGCTGAAAATGTCTGCCAGCCATTTGGGAACCCTGAAAATGGTGTAAGAAATATGAAATGTGAAAACAGCAGCTTTGAGGGTTTGACCTTCACTTTTTGAGCTTTGAGCTGTTGTTCAATCAAACCACAAAAACTAGCAGCAGCGGGCATGGTGCTGGGAGAGGACAGAAGTATTTTCCCAAGTACACTTTCAAACTTCCTTTGTGGATGGAGCTTCAGCCAAATTTGAGCAAAAGAAGCAGCTAGGAAGTAGCTGATATACATTAAAGAACATAGCAAGTAATTTGTCAGTCATCGAGATTTTACCTTTTAATATATCTGCTTTGAACACACAGGGTAGATTGGCATGTACTCTGATTGCCCTTTGAGGTGGCGTGGGCACAGTCTTTGAACTGAAGTGGATAGTAAATGCCCAATTTCAACAGATGCATTCAGTTTCTGGAGTATGTGATGAAGTAAGTTGTTCACCAGCTTAATTTTGACACGTACACTTGAGATTCAAATAGGCCACAGTACTTTGGCCAATGCTGGCCCAGGCTAGTGGCTATGGTTACACTGTTGTCCTGATGCAAGCTCTGACATTGCTCCTGTTCTTGTAATGTGGGTTTCTTTCATCTCTAGCCAGGCAGCTGTCCGAGCAGTTTTGTCGAAGTGAAGGGGCTCCTGTGCTCATGCAAAGTGACGGATACAAAGAGAGGAAATAAATGCTGAGTGAGAAGGAAAAAGCCCAAAGGACTGAGACAGATGTGGCTGTTCAGAGCTCAGAATAGAGTCTCTGCTCCTTGAATTATCTTTCCTATGTCAGACTTGGGATGATGTATGTGGGTGCCGTCCAGCTTTTAGCATTATTATCCACTGAGACTGACTATAACTAGAAGCAAAGATCAAAAAAGTGGTGGAAGAAGTGGTCTCTAAGAAACACCTCATTCACTATTGCTTTCTTTTCCCAGTTTCGCTTATAGCCTTTTCAGACAAAAGCATAATATTTTCTGTGCTTTCTAAGGCAAAAGGGAACCCTAGATCCATTGAGCTGAGAATAGAATAGGATGGCTTTCAGGTTTTGCCAATAAAAATCACCATGTGTTGTTTGGTGAGGGCCATTGGGTTGAATGATTTGTTGTTTACTCGTGCTTGGCCAACCAAGGAGCATTCACTGAACCTGTCTTCAGATACTGAATATTCTAATATTATTTATCTAGGTATCTATTTATCTCCCCCTCATGTCAGACTGCCTCCTGTGCGTACTAGAAATTGTTTTGTCTGTAAACAATTAACTAAGAGTAGTACTTCCTTTCTGTGCATTTTTACTACCTTTCTAGGACTGCCATCATTCCTTCTCTCCCATTCACAGACAGAGTGTTTTAGAGTTAGGGGATCAGCAATTCAAACGTCCAGATTAAAGGATAAACTTCACTAGTGGCCTGGAGGTATTAATAAGTGCTAATTCATTAAATGGCGGAAGATAGCAGGAGCAGAAAAATGCTTGATTCAGAAATTAAATGACTTAATGCTAATTGGATCTGTTGAGCAATCCAAAAACATGTCACAAATCGGAAAAGAACTTTTCGCAGTTAGTGAAGAGTTCATTAAAAAAAGACTAAAAGCTAGCAGGAGACAGGAAAGAGCTTGAAGTATGCATATATATTTTAAGTAAACTTGAAAAGAAAAGTGTTCTCGTATCTTAATCAGTTTGCTGATTCTAAAGTAATATGTATCTAATTCTGAACAACTGAGACAAATAGAAAGGGGTTTCATTTAGTATCTAATAAGACTCCAAACTAGCAACACATTTTTCCAGGTTCTTAGTTCATCCAGTGTCAATAAAGTATTAAAAATGTGTGCTTAGGTTCCACTGATTTAAATAATTCTTGTTGGTTCTGTTAACAGCTGCAATAATTAATTGTGTCTGATCATTTCAGTAAGAATTATGAGCCTGTCTGTTAATCTTTATCCATTTTATATGCCTACTCAGGGATAAATTTATTTCTTGAAGAAGGCCTACTTTCTTTGCATGGTAAAGAAGAACACCTCAAAGAGTTTTTTAAGGCTTCCAGGCATACAATGACTTAAGAAAAAGTGAATGGACATGCCAGTTATGGTTTCTAATAGAACAACCATCTTTTGCAAAATGTTGTCCAAACCATGAATACAAAGACAGAATGGGCCCAGGGAGTATAAACATTTATTACAACAGAGGGATTTATCAATGCAGGATGTACACAAGTATTTTGTGAATCCCCTTGGGAGAGGCTCTCCTTTTGGAAACTTTATTCTGTCTGTCTAGCCACTGAGAAAGCTTACACAAGGATGGCTCAAAGATTTGCAAGAAGAATGTTTAGGTCATGAATCTTTATGTAACTCTCCTCTCCAGTGTCTCTGGCAAGTGTCTTTTTTGTACTATCCACTGACTAGCTGACTAGCTTTAATTGCCTTTATCTCAGTAACTGTACCAACAGTGAGCTAGACCACGCTGCCAGCAATTAAAGGGAGTTAGTTGTTTTTGGGATAGTGTCAATGCCTTGATGTTTTTCTGGACACCCAAGGAGTTTGTGATCTGCAGTCAGATAGATGCTTTTCTCTGTTGTATTTTCACATGAAAGGTGGGTTCACAATGCTAACAAACAAGAAAGACACAAATCTGTATGCACTTATTGTGTATATGAACAACCACAGAGCACACAGGCTTGACAGAAACCACAGTGTGTGTACAAACCATAAACAGTGAGGCTTCAGTATTGGGATCCTGAACATTGCTGTAATGCAAATCAGTGGAAATGATCATGATTGACTAACTGTTGAAAAGAGAGAAGAAAACCAGTCCTTTGGATTTTGCCTATGATTAAAAGAGAAATTACATACTACAGCTACATGTTAATATATAGCCTAATTCTGCAATCCTTCTCTGGCCAAACTCAGACATGAATTCCGAGTTGCTAAGCATCCTTAGTTTTCTAGGGCAAGGGGTGGAAACAGCAAGTTTTCAGCACTTCTAAAATTGCGATCTATTAGTTTAACTATAAAAGTTGCCTGAATTGCAGCTTTAGAATCACACCATTTCACTGTTATCTTGCAGAGTTTAGCAATCTTATGTAATATAAAAACATTAACTGGCACATCTGTGGTGTTGTAGATAAATTCATACCAGGTTCTGGAATACACTTCCTCCTTTTAACTCTCGTACTGCTGTTTTCTATAATGGGACACCTTAAAAAAGACCTGGATAATCTTTTGCCGTGTTCTGATGGGTAGGGTCAGCTTACAAATAGTCTCTGTACTATTCATGTATCTGCATGGGTTTTATGTTTTGGAGCCTTTCAAACTACAGCTTTTGGTCTTAGTAAAATTCTTTTTTTACAAACTTCTAAACTAGTAATGTATGTGAAAGTATGCCTGTCAGCTGGGCTTGTAAGTGTATTTCTTCCTATTATGTCAAAATCAAATATAGAAAGGTTACGCATCTCACGCAGTATCTGAGGAGAAAATGGAGCTCTGGGACTTCTGCGTCTTGCTTTCATATTAAAGCTGCTAGGCTAAAGGTCTTTGTAGCAAACAGTCTGCTCCTGCTGCTGGTGATATAACAAAGCAGCAGTCTCATGTGTAGACATAATCATCCTCAAAATATAGGTATTTCATTTTTTGATTGCAGTTACACAGAAATCAGAGATCAAAATAATAAATTTTGGTCAAGCAACGTTTTTCCTTCAAACATGACTGTTCCCAAATGAAATTAATTCAATTTTAGACAAATCAATTCATGCTTAGCATAAAGAAGGCTCTTGACTTCAGATGCTCAAAAATCAGCTGGAAAGGATAAAGGTTGAGCAATTATTTTTACGATTGGTTGCCCATTCAATTTCTGTTTCTCTAATGGGATTGTTCAGTGAGTATTCTACCAAAAGCACGGAAATTGGTTAAGCTAATTCCACTCTGCAAAAAAAGATGAAAACCCATAACATGGTATTTAGCTGCTTGCTTTTTTGTACAGGTTCTGCCTAAGCTCTTGTACTGCGTTTTAATCTGTATAACTTACTTCAGATAGTTTTGACAGAGGAAGCTCAGCTCTGGCTTTCCATGGAGCCATGCTTCAGCAAAACACCTACACATGTTCTTCAGCGCTATTGCCTTTCGTGAATAAGCATGCAGCTAAAGAGAAGCTGTTGCTTGAATCTTTCCTCGCCTCTGACATTAAAGGAGACAGTTATTAATTTGTTGCCTATTGTTATTGCTTCATTGATACAGAGTGAGTGACAAGCGTTTAGAACAAGTTGGGATCTGGATAAATATAATTCGTAGGGAAAAGCACAATGATTTTAGCCAGCAATAAAAACCTGCCAAGGATCTCTGGCAATCTATAGCATCACGTTTAGTTATAACAGCCAGGTTTAAAAAAAAAAAAAAGGCAAAACAAAAAACAAGTAAGAAAGTTCAGAATATCAGAGACTGTCTTCCCACATGCACTTCTTCAGCAGCTATGATTTGCCCTTGGATATTCGTACCCGCACCAGCATCAGTCTCTCTGTATGTCTGGCTACATGGCAAAACACAGCAGGGAAATGAAAAATCACCTCCCCGCACACACATTCCCTGTGGATCATTGTACAACTGCAAAAATACTGTGCTGGTACAAGCAGGTGCAGACAGGGGTTAAAGATGGGGTAAATCCTGCTCAAGCAGCCTGAAGCAACTCTGCTCATTAACGTGAAATGGTAGCTTCAGACTTCAGAAATACTATAGACATACCGATAAAGCCCTCAGCCGAGGCTCGCGTACCCTCTGGCCAGGGACAGGAAGACATAATCAGACACAGCAGAAAACATAAAGATCGATTAA
This sequence comes from Tetrax tetrax, assembly GCA_009806455.1. Classification (NCBI taxonomy): domain Eukaryota; kingdom Metazoa; phylum Chordata; class Aves; order Otidiformes; family Otididae; genus Tetrax; species Tetrax tetrax. The sequence continues at coordinate 316,026 of WHYT01016369.1, forward strand.
TTTTAAATGTATTCAAGTTTACCTAATATACAATCTCAGTGTATAAGCTGTTGATCTGATGTAAAATTTTAGCGGAGTTTGAGTTAGGAAATTGCGTGGAATATTTATAACTTTTTAATGACAATCTACAGGGCTGAATATTGGCTACATAATGTCTGATCTTCCCACGGTGCCTCTGCGCATGGGAAGCTGCTTTGGGAACGAACATCATGCTGGGGAATTTCTTTGACTGGGTATTTTTAAATAAACAACCAACCAAAGAGTTAATGATCTGGAAAAATCTGAGATATTAAATTAGTTTATTAGGCATATGAAGCTCTGTCACTCTTAGGTAGTACTTCATGGTTCAAAAGATCAGGAAAGATGGAAATGATGGGATATATGTCAGGGGTGCAAGAGAAGAGTTTGCTGCAGCAAAATTACGATAGGGTACATAGGGCAATAAGCAAAGGATGTCTGAATAAAAACCTTCTCCCAAACATTAGCCCCAGAGGGGAAAAAGAGTGGAAATGAATGAGTGCTTGTAGTAGGGGGGAAACAGTTGAAACAGCTCTGAGATGAGGGATGGGTGTGCAGAGAGGCTGAGCTGAGCAGCAGCTGGGAGCAGACGCAGCTCTCTCCTGGAGGAACAAGGTGTCTCAGTCGCAGCCTGACTGCCCACTTGGGATCTGCTGTTTATGGAAACATAGGACTGCTGCCTGTTTCCAACACAGGTGAATATTATTTTAGTTCATTTGTTAGTAGGAAGTACACCGTGGAGCTGATTTATAAAGATAAAGAAGTGCGAAATTCCTGTTGCTAACAAAATGCCTTTGAAATCAGTCGTTGTGTTCTAACCATTTAATTTTTCTTGATTATTGAAATGAGTTACTCCCTACTTAAAATAACTAGTCAAGTCATGAGAAGGAAAACTATATCCTTACTGAATTTTAATTCCTACTTAATTGTAGACTCTCACTGGCTTTTGAATGTAGGCTCACTGGAGAGTTCAGTGCTTTTTAAGATGTATCTCCCTTATGAAAAGAGGAACAAAGCATGTCCTATAAGAATGATAACAAATAAGGGTTAATCTTGAAATCTGAGTCCTGGCTCAGTCTTTACCACATCACACCTACTTCACAGGCCTAAATTCTGCTCTGACTGGAGTAGATAGATCCCTTCTCCATCAGAGAAGAGGTGAATGACAGGGGATGCTCGTAATCCATGAAGAAGGGGGAAACACAACTTAGAAACTCCAGGGAGTGTCACGTTCTACATAAGTCATGAGAATCCTTGGGAAATGCATAGTTATCTCCATGAGGAGTTGAAGCCTGTGTGGACGCTGATATCCCCTGTGGTTATCCTGCCAGCAGGCTCCTTTGTAGCTGTAGTGACAGAGTTTTGCAAGCCACCAATACTTCTTTCATACCAGGAAAGTCTGCAGGGTCTGGGCTGTAAGAAATTGTGCATTCTTTGCCTGCAAGAAAATACAAGAAAAAGCAAGTGCTAGAACTGTTATTTCTTAATTACCAGCTACCTTCAGTTGGACTAAGTCCTCTAAAAATAGAATTAATTTTATTTAAATTATCACAATAGCTTTATTTAATCTAGAGCAAGTACGAGCAAAGCTTATTTAAAAGCTGACCAATCTTTTTAATTATTCATTGTGCTTCAGTTACTTAGTAATGCAGGAGGAAAAAAAAATGGAAGTTTTTTCTTAAAGTAACTAAATCCATATTCATCTTTAGCTTGGTCTTCCCATTGCTTTTGAGGGAGGTAGTGAGCCAGTTTAAACTGTGTCAGCATTTGGCTATGAGTGAATTGTAGAAAATTATTTTAATTGATTTTAATGTTTTGAATAATGTGTTAACAGGCAATCATTGAATTTTGCTTATGAATATAAACAAACAAACAAAACTCATGGGAATGTGTAATGTTAAATCAGATGTTTTACATTTAGGCTAAATCTAACTAATAACTTCTAAATCTGCTTTTGTACGCACATGCAAATTTCCATCACAAGCAGTGCCAGGGACTTGCAGGGTTGACCTACTAGAATATTTTAGGACACTTTTCCATCAAATCTGAGTTCTTAGACCCAATTTTCATTTGAAAGTAGAAATGAGTCCATAGAAGTCAGTGGAATTACAGAGTTACAAAATTGATCTCACCCCTGAGATCTTATGCAAGCGAAGGGCAGAAGGAAAGCTCAGACTCCAGCATCCTTTGCATGCCCTTGCTCTGAAAAGAATGGGGAATCTGCTTGGTCTCTGGCATGTATTGATCTGATTTGGAGGTGCAGCAATTTAGTTCTTTACCCCAGGATCCTTGTGAGTCTCAGGAGATGGAGTAAACTGTGGAGTTTGACCACGGCCTGTGTCACTGCAAACGGTCTGTTCCAGTTCTCTGCATGCAAAAGAGGAGGCCCCGTGGTGACATTTGAGCAAATTAATCTCCCCTTCTTTAGGGCACTTTTGTTGCAGGAGTACTGTGAAGACACATTAGTGTAAGGAGAGTTCAGTACTTTGAATTGCAGGCTTCACTTGTAATCTCTGCTGGTATCACATATGATGTAAATACTACAGGAGAATTCATGGAAGGATGAAGTCTCTGCAGGAAAGGAACATTTAAAAGCTATTAATTGAAAGAATCACCAGGGAGGAAGGAAGAGAGGAGATCAGCATCATTGGGAGTGAAAGATATAAAAGATAAACAATTTCCATCACTACAGATCAGCAGCATGTAGGAGTTGAAGGCAGATGCTGTGTGATTTATTATTTTTCTGTATGGGTATTTCATCTATGGTCTTTGCAATATACTGTAACTCTGCAAAACAGGTTTGTGCCTTCCCTTTTCTTTCTGTTTTACCTCCTGTACATATAAACTTCTCTGTGCATTTAATAATTAGAACATTAAAAAAAACTTTTGCCAGTTAGAGACAGGTATTAGGAAATACTCCTTGACTGTATTAGGAGTCTCTATTGGGTGTCTGTTAACAGGGAATACCAGTCATATTATAATGAGAAAGTTATAGATTTATTATCAAATCCTAATGCAGCTGCTCAGAAGCACTGGCTCTGTTTCCTGCTTTGCCACTCTTGCTTTATAATCCTGGCCAAGTTGCTCAAAATTTCTGAGTATCTACATTTGGGTTTTATTCCATTTTGGTTTTCTCAAACTATTTATCAGGTAAAGGCTTTTCCTCTGGCTTTCTGTGTATTTTGCTTTGCGCTCTAAAACCCTGATTTACAGTTGGAATCTAGGCGCTGCTGTAGTTCAGTAACAGTCATAGATAACAGTAGCAATAAGTCAAGATTGAAAAAGGCAATTCCTCTGACACTTGGCATTTATTGTAATGTCAATACGCAGAAAAGTTTAAAGAAAGTAGTCTCAATCATGTTGCTGTCATTTGTGAAATCTCTTGAGCCTTCTCAAATTGAGAGTGGCATGCATCGCTAGCATTTGAATTGAGATCTCCAAGAAAACTCAAGTTTTACAAGAGCCTGCACTAAGACTTATGAACTTCATACCCATAATATTCAGCTTTAGTAGCAATTCTGTAATCAATGGTAAGGACAGAGTTTGAGTGTTTTACAAGCATGACATCTGACATGACTAAAATATTTTATCAGAGGCCTCTGCAGGGATTTCTTTAAGCACCCCTGTCATACAGTTGATGGCGATGTGAAAAAGGCAAGACAACAGGAGGCAGAAATGCTCAATTCCTGGCTACATTACAGCTTTTATGGACCAGTAATCCTGGGGCTGCAGTGAATTGCAGCTTTGAAGTTAACTAATAAAGATACATCCTGAGTCATTGCAGGAATAATTTCTCTTTCTTAGACTGGATCTGGACAGTTTATCGACAGCACAGACACCGAGAAACTTTCTGTAAGGATACAGCTATAGGATTCTGATATCTGAGTAAAGTTAGTATGCCTAGTACACACCAAAGCACAGTTTAATTTAAAGACAATAAGGATTCCATAACATTTCTTGCAAGGATAGACAAAGCTGATACCTTGTGCAATAGGACTGTCTCATAAATTCTCGTGGCAGTTTCACTTAGATGAACTGTTCTGCAACTTTATCAGCTATGCAGTGGTGTGTGCTGCTGTATGTATTTCACTGATAAGGGAAATACATTACTTATTTCAGTAATATCTGTGGGTCCTGCCTGCGCTCCGGATCCTGTACAGCTGCATTCTGTAGAAATCTGTAACGAGCAGCTGTCACCCTGGAAATCGGTGGGTTCTGATGGAAACTGGAAATCTCGCAACAGCAGCATCACCAAGCCTAGCCTTCCGAATTAGGACTCCAGAACCAAGGGACTTCAAAGAAACGCTGAAATACACCTAGTCCCCAGGTTATCTATAATGCAAAGGTAGCCTGGAATCACAGCCTTCACATCAGTGTCGTCTGGGCTTTGCAAGAAACCATCCAGAAAAATTTTGGGGAAGTCCAGCAGCTTCCAGCAGGTCTCTATTGATATGATGTCTGTTTTGATAAAAAGGTATTTTAAAAAAATATTAAAATATTTTTTATCATTTCTACCTCTAATGCTGAGGTGATCCTAATTTTTCAGTGCAAAAGACAGGCGTCAGTAAGGGCTATTCACGTGTTTTCCATAGAGAGCACAAAAACTAAAATCCATTCCTTACATGCTATGTTACTCAGTTATTTGTTCTTGAGAAAATCTGGCAAAATCAACCCAATACATTTTAAAAATTATGGGTTTACCCCCTTTTCCTCTGTGAGTTTGAAATCTTTCTAGAGGCTCCATTTATACTTCTGTTGTAAGGCAGTTGTTAAATAGAGCCACAGCAGTTCGAGATAGTAACGTCTTACTGAGTCATCCAGTTCAAGTCCTCTGCTAGTTATATTTGAAAACTGAAAGAAACGGGCCTTTTACATAAGGATCCTCCTTGCTCAAATGATGACAAATTTGCAGGATTGGTGGTATAGGATTTTGAATTTTGTTAAACAGTTCCATCACATAGGCAGCAATATTACTTTTGCTAATGATGGAAAATGAGGTTGGCCATGCAGCCTAGCGTGATTTATGATGGAGTGCAATGCACTATAAAGTTCTTTAGCCTTTAATTTCACCAAGACTTATAGTCTTTACAACCAGAATTTTCAAAAATTAATTAATGTAGCAGTTGAATAAATGTGGAAAGGAAGCAGAAATTGTTTCCTTATGACTTAGTTAAAATGTTTATTTTAATCTTCACCAGGAACCTGGCTTTTCAAAATTAAGACTCCTCATGGAGAAACCAGCTCGGAAATGGGATTGATTAAAATGTAAGAAGTTATGTATTACATTCCTAACTAAGTGACGGAGCTTTAGAGATACAGGTTTAATCTCCTCTTACTTTGCAGAAGGAATACCATTTGAATTTCATCTAAATTTGTTTTTTCTTCCCTTCACCTCAGCCAAATGTAGCTACACTGCAGTGTTTAGGTGTTGCCAGTGAACCTGACTCAGACTTCTTCATTGTTATTGTAGGTAATGGCAATGCTACAGCCAGGCAGTGCCACTTCTAATACCTCAGAGACTTCTTTATTGCCAATGCAAAACAAATGACTTAGATTTGGGAAGCAAATCTGGTGGAAAAGCAAAAATTTGAACAGTAGTCAGCTCCCTGTCCTTTAGCTGTGACTCCCCTCTACTCTGCTCTGGTGAGACCCCACCTGGAGTACTGTGTCCAGTTCTGGAGCCCCCAACACAAGAAGGACATGGACCAGTTGGAGAAGGTCCAGAGGAGGCCACGAAGATGATCAGAGGGCTGGAGCACCTTTCTTATGAGGACAGGCTGAGAGAGTTGGGGCTGTTCAGCCTGGAGAAGAGGAGGCTCCGGGGAGACCTGATAGCAGCCTTCCAGTACCTCAAGGGGCCTACAGGAAAGATGGGGAGAGGCTGTTCAGTAGGGCCTGTTGTGATAGGACGAGGGGTAATGGTTTTAAAATAGAAGGAGGTAGATTTAGATTGGATATTAGGAAAAATTTTTTCACAATGTGAGTTGTAGAACACTGGAACAGGTTGCCCAGAGAGATGGTGGATGCCCCATCCCTGAAAACATTCAAGACCAGGCGGGACGGGGCTCTGAGCAACCTGATCTGGTTGCAGATGTCCCTGCTTCTTGCAGGGGGTTGGACTGGATGACCTTTGAAGGTCCTTTCCAACTCTAACCATTCTGTTTCTATGACTCTTCAGTAAAACTTTTGTTTTGTGACTAGCAGAAACAAGCTGTGATCTGGAAGAACAGCAGTAACAGAGCTAACATTCTTAAATATCTATTTTTAGAGTAGAAGGGCATCAATTTATTTTGGTGGCATTTGAATATGAGACTACTTAGTGATACATCAAGCAAGCAATGTTGAGCTTGTGAAAAAGCTGGTTACCCAGGGGTTGTATGTACTAAGACTTTAGAAATAGGCACAAGGGAGGATAAAATAGAGTTACACAGAGTCATGCTCTCCTGCAAATGTTGCCAAATGCATAGCTTTCAGAAGAGTTATTCCCCTAAACTACTGTCTCCAAATATTCTTATTATCCTTATCCTTCATAAAAATGATGTGCAGAAACTAGGGTATGTGCAGCCCTCTTGGCTGGGCAGTGTAATATACTTCCACAAGAAACTAAGACTGAGAGAGACAGTTATCAAATGATCAGGAAATATGGATCATGTTTGCTTTTTCCACTGGGGATTTAAAGAGCCCCAGAGGAGTATGGTCCATTTTTATTGCCAGAATATTCCTCCTTATGGCAGAGTCCTCCACCTTTTTCACTAAAATTGTGCTGAATCAGGCAAGCCTGTGTACTGTGAAGCAAAAAAAAAAAAAAAAAAAAAAAAAATAGATTAATGTGGTTTCAGGATGGAAAGATAAATGTCCCATTTCCAGTCAAATTCATGTTTCAGCACAGAAGGATCCCGAATGTGCTAGTCACTACAGGAGTGAACAGTGAGTTACCGCATTTTTGCTGCTGCAGAATTTCACCCTTAAGAAAGGACAGTCAGAGTAAGCCCCATAATGTCTGTTTGGATGTTCCTTCTCCAGCTCAGGTATATTGTCCTGGATGCCTTTCCTCTCCTTCAAGAGAAGAATAAACCATGGCTCTGAACTGCATCAGTGAGGCAGTGAGTTTTTGTGCTAATCCTGTCCATTATTCACTTATCATTACCTCTGCAGGTTCCTACGCTCAAAGCAGAGCTGTATTTTTCCTACACCAGTGCACAGCCCCATGTTGGTTTTCTGTCTTGCTTTCAAGCTTTGTGGAAATTCTAATGGAAGCAGTAAATCATTTTGCTGTGGAAAGTGAGCCTGCTTTGGCTATTAGCTGCAATCAGCATTCACCCTTCCTGTTTTAAATGAGCACGCTGCTCTGGGCTCTCCTCTAAATACAACGTTTTGCTCATTTTTAGGTCTTAATTGTCTTTCTAGTAAACAGGTACCTTGAGAATTGCTCAGTGATAATTGCTATCATAGTTCATCATTCCTCAAGACTCGGGATTTATGATAAATTTGTACAATATTTCTATAAACAATGGCTAATGTAGTTACACAAATGATCTTTTGTACTGAAGAATAGATTATTGGCATTAACTTAAAATCTGTTAGTTTATGCTTTATACATTGTTTTACTGTTTATGTTTATGAAGTATGACTGTAAAAGTCTTCCAACCACATTACCTTTGCCTTGCATAGCTCTAGGGAGCAGCTTACGAAATGATGGAACTAGATAATGACTCTTTCTAGCTCCATTCTGCCATCTTAGGGACTAAACTTAGCAAAATACTGATGTGTCTGGGAATTTCCTCTTAATAAGTGGGCTTTTGAGGTGGGAGAGTGACAAAGTAGCAGCACAGTGTTGGCCACCTTCTAACTCATGTCCTTGAAACACGATCGGGGAAATGCCTGTCAGCCACAGCATATCCCTTGCTGCAAGAATATCCCTCTGGGGCCGTGCCAGCCCATGATGTACCAGAGCAACCTCTATTAGATGGCTTTGTGCCATGAAACCGAGCCAATCTCTAGCTGAAGACGAAAGTCAGAGTGCAAAAGATTTATGGCCACTTTACTTTAACCTAAGCTGTACCTGCTTGAGTGCAGTTTGGAGTGCAGAGTTGCTATAGGAACCCACTGAAACGACGCAAGGTTCCCTTTTGTTCAAGTGTCATTTTCAATCCCATCACAAATACACTAATTTGCATGGGAAAATGGTAACCGGGCTGATAGGCTGTTGCAGTTAACCCCTGTTGGGAGAATCCACTGAAGTGGATTCGGAAAAGGAAGAGTTGAAAGGAAGAATAAGAGTTTGGAAGTGAAGGGGACATTTTTTAAATTTAGGTTTTTTAATACGTACTTTCTCTTCAGTGTTTGAAGGCAAGATAAGTTTAGTTAAACTAAAGGCAAAAATTGTAAAGTGAAAAAAACCATGATTTGGACAGGAAAAGAAAGGCTGTGCAGAACATCCTAACTACGAGCAGTGGGAAGCCGCTTTGCTGAGCCTTGGTGCCCCGGGACAGCTCAGGTAACATGAGGTGTCAGAGCAGAGAGGTTTGGACTGGGATTTTTAAACTAACTCATCTACTTTGCATTGGAGCAGATAAGCAATGCTCATTTGATCCACTTTGCTGCTTCACTGTAGTAAAGTCCAATGGAAGGTGAAGCACAGAGCTAGGAGTGGGAACTGCTTCAGAGGCACTGACAAAAATCCATCCCTCTACCACCATAGCCCCCTGCCCTTTATAATGCCTATTCCCAACTCCACTAAATTCTGACCACCATAGTAGCATCTGCGTCTGGGAATTAGGGAATGCACCATTTTGGTCAGCATCAAATGGGCCTGCTTTGGATTAAATGTTTACCAAACTGTTTACAGACAAAGGCACCGGAATAGCTGTCTGCTCCATCTTCTGCTGTTTGCACAGTGAATAACAGAGGCGTGCAGCTGCCCCCAACACAAGCAGGTGTTCTCAGTGCGCAAAAGTATAAAGTCTGGCTGTCTGCCTGCCTGGGCAGGCTTCTAAGACACAGACAAAAGTGAACCAGTGAAGAAATACTTAACTGTCAACTTCTACACTTCTGTGCTCACGTCACATTCAGAGAGACAGTTCTTCCACAAAAGGCTTGTTTTAGGAGAAGAGCAGGAAAGTAATTTCTTTCTGAGTGCCCAAATACTTTGGTAGGCTAAATATTAAGGTAGGCTTAGATTAATAGTTCTTATATAGCAAACAGTTATGGAGTTGCCAGGTTACATGGAGAGAAATATATGGCTTGCAAGTCTCACTTCTTTTCCTTTGTAAACTGAAAGTGCACCAGGATCAACAGGCAAAACTCACCATTTTTGCAAATGGCCTCAATCCCACAGGCTCAGAGAACAGAGTTTTTTCACATAATGGACCTCTGCCAAGGTTAAGGTCTACTCATCCCATGGCAAGCGTTAAAGCAGAAATAGCGGAACCCCTCAGATCAGCTCGCTAGCTCTTGAAGTGCTGTTTTAAAAACATGTCCTCAATCCTCAAGTATATAGCCAGCTAAGTCAAATCTGTGTCCTGAGCCAAAATTTTGTCCTGAAACCACTATTGTGACTAAGCTGAGGGTGGTATTAGAAGGTATTAAATATTTATTTGGGGATTCTGACGATGCTGAACATTTTTTTTTCTCGTGGAAGCTCCTATGCTAGTGACCATAAATGAAGAATAGGAGTTGGATGAAGCAGATGGTTCAGCAGATGGTGACTTGCTCCTTTTTTTAACCAGGCTTTTGTGTAAATGGAATGTGGCATGGATCTCTGTATGCTTTTTGACTTTGAGAGTGTGTATATGTGCTTTTAGGTTTTAATAAGTGTTTAATTATGAAACCATGTGTCATGATCATGATATGTTTTTTTTCTGGCTCTTTAAAGATTTTGGAAGTTCATGAAAATTTAATTTGTTCACTGCTTTCTGAAACCACCACTGTCTTTGTAAAAGGAGTATTTTGGTGTTGATTTTTAATTAAATGGGAGAAGCCACAATCCTTGAGTGTGGGACTGGACAAAGACAGATTTTATTACAATCTTTAATTTTTTTGCTCTTTTTTGGTTCTGTTTCTCCACTGTTAGGCTTAACTTTCCTGACTACCCAGAGCATTAAGTTTTCAATGAAACTGAAAGACAAAAGAGCCAAGAGGTAACTGAGAAGGGGTGAGATGCAAAGTTCCCTTTGCAAACAGTTCTGTCAAGCTATGGAAAGTTAACAGCCCCCAGCACCTACTTACCATCCCTGTGCTGAAGGTAACAGTCCCCTCAAACCTGCCAGCAGGAATGCTTGTGCATGTGCTCTCTAACCCATTTTTTTTTCAAAATTAGATGGATTAGTGAAAAAAATGTACAGTTGAACCATTTCAACTAATGCACCTCACTTAGACTGATACAAGTTAAAAAAAAAAGTCACGTGAGCAGCCTGAGCGCCAGCAGATCTGAGGCAGCATAATTGCTACCACAGGAAATTTGATGATTTGCAACAAAGATTAGATTGAGGGTGGCAGCGTATTGCTCTGGCACAGCTGGAACCAGAAAAGAATGTCCTTCTACTGTCTAAGAGTGGTTAAACCAATACAGTGTCTTCTGTCTCCTTAATTTTCCTGTAAGTTGCCTGTGAATTTGCTTCTAATTTCACATTATTTTATAAGGCCACAGAGTGGTCTTCTCTGATACACCTTTGTATGCTGGAATGTGATTGAAGACTGTCTTGTATTTCATTTTATGTAAATTCTCCTATCACCTAGTATCGGAGCGTCTTGTAGCCTTTCATTGGAAAAGGGAACTTTTTAACTTTTGAAGTTTGTTCTTTCGCTCATTATTTTCCCAAGTAGGAGATTGTGTAGGCAGAGCGGTGTTTTTACTGGCAGAGTTCACAGGTTTAGCAGACTGTTTTAAATTACACCAAAATGTATTTTGGTTTCTAAGCCAAAAGACAAGCTACTTGCAGAATTGTCCAGCTTAACTTTGTCTCCTGCTTGAAGTGTTTCTAAGCTGAATATAATGAAGATCTATCCTAAGAATTCCTAAGGGATCTCTTCATGCAGAATCTGGAACTGATCCATGGGTTTCCACACTTTAATCAATGCACTGTCTAATATTGATTTCCTGCAGAAGTCACGGCATTTTGTTGCCCTTCCCTGGGGGCTTTGGGTTTTTACCTTTGGCTGCAGTCCTTGAATTAATATGGAAATTAAGAATATCACTTAGGACTAGTCTCACGTGCAAACAAAACATGCAGTTGCATGGAGCCAGGTATCCTATACACTCTCAGACACTCGAATGACTGCTCTGTCTCCTTCTCTGGCAGCTGGACGACGCGCACAACTCTTTTCTCATGTCCCTGTAAGCTACTTTGTCTGAGGAGCAGAATAGTAAGTGACTTATTACTGATCTCTTTTTTTTTCCCCTTTCTTTTGATAGCTCTTCCTCATGTCACTCTGCAGCAAAGGTCAGCACAGTTCTCTCTGGAAATTTGCTTAGGCTGGTAAGGTAATAAGGAGCTGATTACCAGCCAGAAAGCAGCTACATGGAAAGCAGCCATCTCTCCCATCATTAATCCATAGTCACCTATAGGTGACTGTCTATCAAGCCAAAAGTTTCAGATTTGCAGCTAAAGCCTAATACCTTTCTTCTAATCAGCATTTCTAAGCTGCCAATAAGAATGATCATCACATTGCCTGAGTGAGGTTCCTTTCATCATTTGGCAGTGTCAAGGCAGAGTGGCTCGCATTTGCTTTATACCACATAAAACTGGAAATGAAATACTGGGGAATCAGATGTCAGTGTCAGGGTGTTCCGTGTTAGAATTACTTCTGTAAGCCTCAGTATCACAGAGGACTGTGGTGGGTTGACCCTGGCTGGACACCAGGTGCCCACCAAACCCACTCTATCACTTCCCTCCTCAGCTGGACAGGGGAGAGAAAATAGAACAAAAGGCTCATGGGCTGAGGTAAGGACAGGGAGAGATCACTCGGCAGTTACTGTCACGGGCAAAACAGACTCAGCTTGGGGAAATCAGCTTAATTTATTACCAATCACATCAGAGTAAGATAATGAGAAATAAAACCAAATCTTAAAAACACCTTCCCCTCACCATTCCCTTCTTGCCAGGCTTAACTTTACTCTCTATTTTCTCTGCCTCCTCCCCCACAGCAGAATGGGGGTTGCAGTCACTTCATCACACGTTGTTTCTGCTGCTCCTTCCTTCTCCTGGGGAGGGCTCCTCACACTCTTCCCCTGCTCCAGCGTGGGAGCCCTCCCATGGCAGACAGTATTCCATTAATTTCTCCAACGTGAGTCCTTCCCACGGGCTGCAGTTTCTCATGAACTGCTCCAGCACGGGTCCCTTCTGTGGGGTGCAGTCCCTCAGGAACAGACTGCTGCAGTGTGGGTCCCTCATGGGGGTCACAAGTCCTGCCAGCAAACTTTCTCCAGTGTGGGCTTCTCTCTCCACGGGGCCACAGGTCCTGCCAGGAGCCTTCCCACAGGGTCACAGCCTCCTTTGGGCATCCACCTGCCCTGGCGTGGGGTTATCTTCTCATCTTGTGTTCTTCTCATCACTGTCTCTGTGTGCATGCTGTCTGCTGAGCACATGTAGATACAATTGAGCACAAAGAAATACACAGCATCATGAGAACAAGGGCACTTGCAGCAGTATAGAGGTCATCAAAGGCATTCTTTTAAATGTGATCTTGTGAATTTGTCACAATGCCAAGGGAGTTGAAACAATTCCTCCTGAACACAGAGACATGAGTGCAGGAGTGATATAATCAGTTAGGGCCAGATCCAGCCTGATTTGAAGAGTAAGGTTCTTGGTGGTGTTAAGTGACAATCTGTCCTGAATTTGTCATGCCCATATGTCACCAGCAACAACTTACAAAACACACCTCTCATTTTAGATCCAAGTTTGCATCTGTTCCAAACAAAACATGTGCCATGTTCCTAAATATTCCTAGCAAGTCTATATTAGACAACACACGAATAAGCTGAAACAGGAAAAAGTCCTTTCTATATTATGGGGAAATTAATGGCAAATCACTGTCATTTTCACCTGGCTTTACATGAATATAAAATCTCAGGGGAGAAAACATCTCAAAACACTTCACCATATTTCAGTGACATATGAAAGGTTATTGTAGCTCACATACTATCCCGTAATAAAAAAAGGTATAGAAGTGTAGTAACCAGTGACATCACCACTGATGCTTCTGTTGCGAGTTGTCCATCTGTGTTTCACTGGTCCGTCATACGGGTAAAGGGCGCTTTAAAATAGGGATCCAGGCTGAGAGCAATCCACCCCTGGATACCGAGATGCCAGAGAGCTGATATGGTTTATGAGAGGTTGTAGCTTCAAAGGAATTGATTTATAAATGTCTTCTATTTTTGAATATGCAGCTGGACATCCAGTATGATTTACAAAAGCATCTGACTGGCTTATATGCTTAATTTTCGTTGACTAACAACCAATGTTTAGGTTCTTCTATGAATCTCCCTACTGTTTCTCTTCATCTTTAGGCACATAAATGCTTTGTAAAGGTGAAAAAAAAAAAAAATTAGGGTCTAATTTTCAAAGTCTCATATCTCATGTGGCATCAGTAGCCAAATTTCAAAAATGCTCTTTTCTCAGCATCCTGAACTTTCTCAAATTCACTGTCATACTTTTCCAGAAATTTTTAACTTCTAATTTGAAAACAATTAAGCCCTATTGCAGAGAAATCTGGAATCACAGAATATAAACATTTCAAAACTAATATTTACAGTTAAATGTTTTTTTACAGTTACAGTGATGCAGAACAAAAAACTTTTGAAGTATAATTCTGCTCTAAATAAATATTATTGGTGCTTTGCTTAGTCTTACTGATTTCTACATCAAATACATTCACTTTATGTTTTAAAATGCATTTTATGAAGTGATAGGTCAGAAAAAAAAAAGTCAAATATGTTTTCATAAGTCATTGTCAAGAACAAAATTTCTGAAGGCTAGATTCTTTAGACTTCTAGACCTATGCAACCCCAGTGCCTTGAGGGAGACTTGACAAAGCGAGGTAATGAAAATGTAATGATTCTGCTGTTGTACAAAGTAGTAATAGAAAAAATTTTCATCCTCTCAGATGCATCAATTCCAGGAGGTATGGGAGAGCAAAAGTTTAGTTTTAACATTTAAGTGAGCAGCCACATCAGAGAGCAACCTTGTTGAACAAGAAGGTGCCATGATTGTTTATCAGAACAAGGCTGCTTTAAAGGGTTTAAATAACTGTACTTTATTCAATATTCTGAACAGATTTGACTTTCCAGATATTTTTCTGATGACCTGGCACTGAAATTCCAAGTTTCAGATGTGAAGAAGCGTTTAGGATCCAATTATAATGAAAAGAAGAAAGCAAATGATGTCTTATAGAAATGCTGACACTAGTATAAACATAGTGACATTCCCAAGTGCTGCCTTTGCTGTTAATGTTCTTATTTTTCCTTATATTTACTCTTTGGTGGTACAAGGTCATGCCAGATACTAGTGGGACTTGGAATTGTTTGCTGACACAAATATTAATATCTTGTAGAGTTCCTTCTCTCCTTCCTTCTCTTTCCCCATCGTCCCTGCTTCCTGTTAGCATGTCAATGTGAGTCAAAATTAGGCCAAAAGGATTGGAGGTGATAAAACCTGAGATGAGTTATAATTAAAGTGGTAGAACTATATTGCTGAGCTCTGCTGTGCTTTGAAATATTTTGCCAGCTTACTGAAAGTGGATGAAATGCACTGTACCAAATTATTTGCTTTCTAAACTGCAAGTCTTTCTAATAGGAGAGACGTTACGAGTTCCTGGTTGTTTTACAAGGCTATAGTTAGAGCTGCGAGCCCCTATTTTTGGACACTTCAGTGACTACTGTGAGAGTGTGTGCGATAAGTAAGACTGGGAAGGCAAATTCACATCTTCCCAAATTAGCACCCTCTATGCACTCATTTTTCTGCTCTTTGTCTCATTTTGTGCAAGACCAGCTGCCCTTCGGAGGGTACAAAAGAAGGTGCTATCTGTATGTATGTAGTGTTATGTATTGTAGAATCTCCAAGCATCAAAATGGATTTCCTCAGCAAATGCTTCAGAGTGCCTAACGGTATCAGGGTTACAGTTATGCCTGTAATATATTCGGGTTGTTTTACCAGAAGTTTACTGGTTTTCTGCTGCTTCTTTAAAACTAGCATAAATACTTTAAAACCAGACAATATAATCAGAAAGATTTTGGGGAAAACTTCATAATTCAAGAGAAAGTAAGAAAAGGAAGTAAAAAAATCTGGGTTCACGTATTCAAACCCCAAGTTTAGATTTTAAAATCACAGCAATTCAATTTCATTTTATTAAGATTTAAGGATATTTTAAAAATTAGTAAGGATTTAGAATTGGCTTCTTGTTGAGATGCCAAGCATGTATAAATCTGACCTGATCCAATACAAGATTTCCTAATTCAGAATAAGCCAAATGCAATTTAAGCTCAATTATACATGAAAATTACTCAAGAAATGTACAGTTTAAAAAATGACAATAAATTATGTATGAAATTGAGTCATTTCACCATGTTGTTGTCACAAATGCAACATGTCAAGGACACTGCATTAAAAAAAAATGTGAGTGAATATAGAAAAAACAAAATATAATTAACTCTGCTGTTAGACTCACATTTTTATGCCATTTAATTTAACCCAAATAAATTTAAAATAATTGAAAATAATTCCCAGCAACCTGAAACCTCTTCCTCAGCTTTGTACGCTTGCTGAAGTTTTCTTCCTGTAGTTGTGCTGACTTCAAACTGATAATAGCTGTGATGGTTCCAGCAGGTAGATAGGACATTTTCATAAAGGTCCCAGTAGGGAAATGTGAAGAATATAGCCTTATCCCAGTAGAGCACAAAACACTCTAGGGGATCTCCAGGCAGAAATAATGGTCGGATGAAAGGCATAGTCATGACGCCAGCTCTTCTCACCCTGCCCATGCTACTTAATGCAGACAAAGAGATCAGCTCATCTCTACAAGTCTCCCTTCCCACCCAACTCTGCCTCTTGCGCTAAGATTGAGCTCTAGGTAGTTCAAAAGCTACAAGGGTGGTTCCGCTTACACCTCTTTTATAGAAAGGCCCAGTCACCTCTCCCTTCCTTTGGGAGCAGTTTCAGTGGTTTATCAGTGCTGCTCACTGGCACATGGGAGAGGGAAGAAGAGAGGTTTGTGGCAGAAACAAAACCACCCGCAGCTAGGACAAGCTGTAGCCTAATTAAACTTAACTGTCCCCAAGTTCTTTCTTGAGAATAGTTGCTCAAAATTACCTAAACTAATCCACTTTCTTAAAGCCCCCTGAGGTTTTGTTTTCCTCTCATTTATTAGGATTTTACCTTTCTAATACCCATGATTGTGATAATGTTGCTTTTGATTTATGCTGAGGAATCTGCAAGCAGAATTTGGCCACTTGGCATTACGACAGAAGTACTCATCTTTAGAAAGCTCTGCAGCCTGAGAATGTTTTCATCCCTTGCCCACTAACGTTAATCCCAGTGCTCTCCATCTGCTAGCAAGTAAGTTGCAAACTAAACTGTTTATTAGAAGTTTTTGAGAACAAAGTTAGCACTGAAAACAAAAGTTCACGCTGACTTGAACAGCAGATTCAAGGACCCAGAAAATGAAAAAACTTTCTTGTTAATGAGAAAATATAATCTTCTATTTATATAACTGCTTTTTATTCTAGAGAACCTCATCAGTTTGGGCTTGACCTTATCCGTCTCCTCATTTGTTCAGCACTTTCCTATTCTCTGTGCAGTGTCTCACAATTAAGGGGACTGTAAAAGCAGAATTAGGCCCTTCATAAGTGAGTAGCTATCTAACTATAAATGAGTAATAATCTACCACTTAACAAAAGCCTTTGAGAGGGCAAAAGAGCACTGCGGAGTTGTATAACGACTGTCAGAGTGGAGTTCAGGGCAGGAAGAGGAGATCCCAAACGGAAAAGGCAGAATTTAGGTGCATAGATGAAACAAGAAAAATGCAGTTTGGCTCTGCTGGCATTTTGATCTGGGCACATAATAATAAGAGCTCATTGGAAATTTTCTGGAGGAGTATGCTTCCTTTGGAAAATGCTGATAACGTGAAAATGTAAATGTTTGGCTGGACTGTGTGCTATGGCAGTGCCCTCCCCAGACATCAGGCAAGCCTGGGAGGGAAACCTGCCCGGTTTCGAGCACTCTGCCCACATGCAGCTGCTTGATCCCACAGTCTGCATTGCCCAGACCAGAGCTTACGCTTTGCCCGGATGGTTTTTTTCCCTGAATTTTAGGCACAGAGCAAATAACCATCTGCATGCCAGTGTACAGAATTATGATGCCTCCCATATCATTTTCAAGCAACTGGTAAAAACCCAATTTCGGTATTCGCAGCACAGTGGCAGGACTCTGGCCCCCATCTCCACATCATCACCAGATCCCAGTGCATCAAGTGTGCCTCTGTCGTGTAGCCCTAAACAGGTGGGCACATGCTGTGATGCTGGGCACATCCCACATGATTCCCCACCTTATCACATGTACTCAAAGGAATTGTGTTCTTGGGAACAAAGTTGGCCTGACACTAAGCTGCTGGCCTAGAGAGTCTCACAGAGACAAGCCAGACAGCTGCTTCTCAGTTAATAAAAAGTGGAAGGGAATTTCCCCCCATTTTTCTAAAATAATAATTAAAAAAAAGACTTCACAGGAAATGTTGAAATGTCTATTTTCGTTATGAAACTGGATTATCTTTTTTTTCCAAAAGAAAAAAAAATTTCTACAAGAATTATTGCTTTGGTCTAATACCACAAAATTGAGCTTCTCTCTGTTTTTCTAAAGCTTTCAGACTTTTAGTCTTTACAAAAATATCAGGGACCTTGACCGTGCATGTGTTTTATTTAAGTTTAAGAATAGAGTACAGTTTTTATGAAGCCTGATGGATGCATATACTTTGCCCTTGACTGTGAGTTTCATTTCATTGGTATTCCATTCATTTTTGCATGGTTTTAGTGAACATACTTATTTACAGCCTTATTTTTACTGCAGAATTGCACTAGTATAATTTGAAATATAAATTTAATCTGATATGGTTAAACTAGTACAGAACAACTATCTTTTAGTTCAATTTGAGTGTTTGGTTTTTTTTACTTTTATGTGAAATTGTTAGAAACATTTTAATCTAGTTGGCAACAAGCTACTCTTCTCACTAAAATAATAGGATATGCAAATTCATTTGCATTGATGTAATTACAATGGTAGGAAATCTAATTTATCTTATATGAATGCTACTTTCTCATATAATCATCCTATGTGCACCAAAAGAATTTAAAGATATCTACAGATTTTTCTTGCTTCTGTTGAATAATCTATTTGCAAACATTTGGCACTGGAAAATAATACAGCCTTAAAAAGGTTATTGTATCTGCTTGGCACTCAGTTTTCTGTTCAGGTGAATCTGAGTAGTCTATAAAGGCTGAGTTTTTCCATTTCAAACACATACGACAGCGGCTTTCTGGCCCCTTTCCTAAGCAATACAAGACATATCTAAGCATAATATTCTGCCCCAAGGTGTGGATTTATGCACAGAGGTGATAATTCTGTTCACAAAAGCAGAGCCTGGGGCCACCTACAGTAACAACTACTCTGCAATATTTGCTGAGGATGTTTGATGCAACTCATCGTTGTGCTGTCACAGCTGTGCTGTGGTGGTTACAGAGTTTGGCAACGGAGAACATAATGCAGAAGGTCAGGTAAAAGCAGTTGTGACCCTAATTGGTTTATGGGCTGGATTCTAGTCTTGAACACCCCTGAGCCCATTCAGTTTGCACATGTATAATGAACACTTTGTAGGAAAAAATGGAGATGAGAGTCAGAAAGAGAGTAAACACAGACTTATGTATCCAATAAACTAGAGGAGATTATTTTTCTATTTGTCAGCTGAATATAGCTGCATCGCACGAAATTCAGTCTCTGCTTAATGTGATTCTCTGCATACTTTGATCAAAACCACAGGAATGTACTGAAGTGAATACAACTCCTTTCCTGCACCCCCTGTTATTTTGATCGGCTTTGATCTCCGAGGCAGCTGTTACTTGAAAACTTTATGAAACACATATATAATTAATAGCAAGGGAGCCAAAATTGTGAAACTCTTAAGATGTAAGAAAGACTTTTTTATAACAAAAAGGACTATAATTTTACCTCTTCGAGGCAAACACTAATATTTACTAATTTTATATAACATACCTAGCACATTAGCTTATTCTACCTAGTTAAGGAGGATAACTTTCAGTAGCAAAACCAGATTCTTGGTTTGAGTATCTGGGTACTTCAAGAACCTGAATTTGATTTCCAGGTTAGGAATGAACCTGAATATCAGTAATTTCTCTTTGGAATTCTTCAACACATCAAGCTATTGCAAAGGCTTTGAAATCTGCTCTTTTCACTGAGATTTCTGACCCACTGGAGGAATTTAGGCAAGAGACTTCACCTCTGTGTACCTCAATTTCCCCATCGAGAAATTGAGGATAATCATATTTCTGTGTATTACTTTGAGACCCGTTGATTGCAAGTGCTGTATGAGAACAGTTCTACTTTTATAAGAATTTGTTTTGTGCAATGCCTCCATTTGATAATCAGAATAGTTTGGTTTTAATTCAAAGGGATAAGAAGAGACTTAAATGAAACAGGGCAGTTTGTGGATATATGAGATTCATTTTTTTCATATAAATTCTTTTCCATATGAATGTATGCATTTCTTTGGGGATTTATTGTATATAAAGTATTCCTGAAAAGTTCAGAGCTCTCACCTATTTAACTGTAAATTATTGCTCTGTGCAATATGTCAGACTGTGTGCTGCCCTGAGAAGCATCTAATGATATTCTTAGAAGCCTGATTTTAATTATTTCAGAGCATTGATACAATTTTAAAATCTTTTAAAGATACAAACTATCCCAAAAACCAGATATTAAAGTACCTAAAGAAAAATTGTATTTTCTGTCTCTAGCAGGCAATAATCTCAGTCAAATTCTAGCTCTGAGTCAGATAAAATTTACTCCATCCCTCTTCACAGTCGGTGGTGAGGGAATTTTTGACTATAATTAGATCTGAGGAGCTGGGTTCCTCTTAAGAGTTTGCTCATGAGCAAGAGAGAGGTGAACTCTTATTCACATCTTTGCCCACTTTTCACAGCTGGGGAGCCAGCATTAACAAGACTGCTCTGCCGATAACTAGTGCCCTGGTGACACGAGACAGAACGAGAACAGCGGCAGCAGTGTTGCAGGTGACCCTCCTCCGCCTTGGGCTCCGCTGATCAATCAGCAGAACCTCGGCGAGCCGGCAGCCAGGAGAGTGTCTGGCTCTTTATCCCCATGTGATGATTTCCCCTCCTCATCTTTGGCATGTTTGAGTTTGGACCTTGTTAGATATGTGATTGAAAGCATTATGCATTACAGTCCAGGCGTACAAGCATGTGCAATTAACAGTAGATTTATAAATGTCACTGGCTGGTTTCTTCATTGTTGTGGCACACAAAAGGCTGTTCTGAACTCTGGACTCCTTAAGGCACAAAATCAATGAGTAAAATTGTTTTAAAAATATATATCTATAGAGCTGGAGGTCCTTGTGCTTCTCTCTGGAGTAAAATGCATTAGTTCCCCGGGGAACTGCGGGAAATTACAACTGCTGTTCTAATTTTCTCAGTAGAAGAAAACGCGAGAGTCCTCAGCAAGCACTCAGGAAATGGCACTTTGCATTTGATACTTGATCATGATAAAAATATTTATTCAGTGGAAGAA
Source organism: Tetrax tetrax (assembly GCA_009806455.1). Classification (NCBI taxonomy): domain Eukaryota; kingdom Metazoa; phylum Chordata; class Aves; order Otidiformes; family Otididae; genus Tetrax; species Tetrax tetrax. The sequence goes on from WHYT01016369.1 coordinate 336,848, forward strand.
TAACTGTAAGAGAACATTTTAAGGGCTTTTATCCAGATTTTTCCACCCAAACTTATGTCAGACATAGGCCTGTCAATCACCCGAAATGCACATTTCAAAAACCTTTCCAAAAAGTACAATGAAATTATACTTTGAGAAACAGGAAAGTTCAGAGTTGGGTTTTCTTTTTTTTTTTTTAATGGTAGATTTTTCCATTATGATATTTGAAAGTTCAGATGTGACATTAATGGTTTGTGACGATGAACTGGCCAGTGATTCACAAATGGCTCCCAAATTTGCTGTTCCAGGAAATAGCAGGCAGAGGAAAGCTGCAGAGTCTGTCAAGAGTTCAGCTGTTTGATCTGCTGCCTGGTAAAACCTCCAGACACTATGCCCTGCTCTAACCTGTTTCTTATTATTGGTAGTTGAAGCTATTTTTGAGTTCAGTCAGCAATTATATATTGTGCTTTCTCTTTGCTACAAATTTAATTAAAATAATACTGGTACAGGATCTATAGTTACATATTTGTTTTCCTTGGACAAATGTTTGCCTTGGCTGAAATAGGGGTAACGTGGTGACCACAGAGTGAAAAATTCCAGCCCTACTTTGCCACCTAATATCATACTTCTGAGATTATCTTTTCTCAAGTATTTCTTTTGCTGTAAGCCACAGGCCTCAAATTCAGAGGTGAGCTGAAATAACTGCTGGCTGAAAAAGGTTATAGATGAGCCAGATATCCCCTGGAACTGGATTTTAGAGAAAACATTCAGGTTATACAGAAAGGAACACCAAATTATATGTCATTAGGCATGGGCACAGTTTCCTTTATATGTTTTGAAAAATATAGTTGCAGACTAATGCATCTGCGCTAAATTCACTGCTGCCCTAGGTGTTGTGACTTCAGTAGTGTTTGCTATCATGAAATTCTGACCTTCCTATATCAATATTATCAGAAAACTTGTGGAGAGTGATGTAGCTTTCAGAATTCATAGAGATATCAGCATGTTTTGAGGAGGTCCCAGAACACTGCAAAATACATTCAGGGTATGGTCACGGGGGAATGCAGAGGCCATTCTTTAATAATACATCCTTGTGGAAAATATCACTTCAGCATTTTCTTGGTCCAGAGGCTTACAGATTACATTGTCATGTATCCTGATTTCTCCTGATTTCTCTTGTCTTGTATGTGATGAAATCTGTACGTTCAGTTGTTACATCTGACCCAAAGAAGTACAATAGCAGAAGAGGGTGACAGGCAGGAGAGAGCTTCCCATGCTCAAGCGTCATGAAGGGCACATCTACACCGCACAATGCAATTGAGACCCATGTAACTTGTCTAATGCAATGTTCCTGAACTAATGAGCCTGCCTGTGAAGCTGGTATCATTATCTCAGCTTTTGCACCACACCAAAGCAGCGATGTTGCTGTCAAAATCTCAGTGCTGTGCGCACTGTCTGAATGTCCAAGTGCTGGTCAGCAGTGATGGGTTCTCCCCACAGTGCGCCTCTTGCCGTAGAAAGCTGCCTGCAGGATTGTTGTGTAAAAGGCGTAACAAAGTTGAAAGATACACCGTAGATCAGACCATATATTGACCCTGAATTATGTCACAGCCCAGGGAACTCATCAAACTTAAGTTGAATCCCTTATCAAGCCATAAGGCAAGGTGTTCCCACTGGGTGATGTGAACAACCACAGGTATCAGCCAGTGTGGTCCTGTACTGGAAGTCCACCAGCATCACGGCAGCTGCCTCCAGCTCTGCATAAGCTATCAGGGCCTGCCATGCTCTGAGATTTCTGTGCTGCATCCCTTAGAGGCACAGCGCAGATCACCATTCATTTTTCTCCCCTGTGGTTTGGCACAAACAAATAATAGCTGGAACTAAAATGGTTAGCATAGGTTTATTAACTTTGAGGGAAATAAATCATAAAAGAGTAAATTGAAATTAACTGGGTTGAACACAGGGTGAATCAATAGGATTATACAAGGGTCACAGAAAGGGAGGGCTTTCTTCTGTTCTGTGATGTTTTGTGAGGACAAGCTTGAGGAAACACATGAATAAAATAAAAGATTCTGAGCTCTGGCTAAGTGGCAATAACCAGATGTTTTTAGCCGGCGCTGTAAGGCCTGAACAGTGGGATTTTGCTACATGATTGCTTACTTGTCTAAATCCAAAAAAGGACTTAGACTAAGGCCAGAAAGATGCAGGTGGCTATGGGCTTTGCTTCCAAAAGCTCAGTGGCATCCCATTTGCTCTGGCGGGAATGCAGAAGGAAAATGTCTTCTCAACAGACAACTGATCTAAGAATAACTCCCTCAAATGGACTTTCAGGCTTCTCTTGTACATAAACAGAATAAATTCTATCACTATTGAGACAAATTTTGTTATTAGGGATTTGCAGAAAGGTCTCGATGATTTCAGTTCACCATCCAGGGCAGTTTACACTCTGGCTGCATAGTGTATTATAATAATGTCTGAGGCTGCAAGCTTGCGTGAGCTATTGCTGCAGGCAGCAGTTTCTGCAGTATCTACTATATTACTAGAAACTGATCTATGAAATATAAAATTATAATCTGTGCAGTGAATCATACTCATTTTCATAAATACATATCTGTGCATACATACACCAAAATTGCAGTTGCCTCCATTTCTGGAACATGATTCAATTGATATGATACCTTTTAATGTAAGCCAAACTGCTGTTTATTTCCTAAAGCTAATGGTGAGTCAAGAGTAACATCAAGATCCGGTTTGATAAATGGGCAAATGCTAGGTTAGAATAAGGTGACTAATTGTACGGTAGAGATCACTGGTAGCTCCTGGAAAAATACAGGCACTAATAACCTAGACAAAGAAGTAATTCACATATTAATGAAACTTCCTGACTGTGCTTTGCGTGTGCTCTGGATGAGTTATGAAAAAAAAAGACAGAAAACAACTGGGAAACAAATAGTCTGTTTCTTGGAGGTCTTAAAAACTTGATGAAATGCAACCAAAAATGGATTAAACCCAGGAAAATGCTAGATAATCTATCTCAGGAAAAATAATTCAAGTTGTACATACTTACTGTGATGGACAAATCTGGAAAGCAGTGATGTGAAGGACTGAGAAATTGTTGGAGTGTCTGTACCCATGCAACATGAATAAGGAGGTAATTGTTCATCTCCACGCAACTCTGACAGAATACATGCATTTCCAGGTAGCTCATTACAACAAACAAATTGAAGGTCATTCAGCGTAGAGCAAAAACTACTGAGGGATTTTTGAAAAGACAAAAGAGGGAAGATTGGAATGGATCAATATTTATAGCTTGGTCAAAAGAAGGCTAAACAGTTGAGACTCAAAGAACTTGCCAACAATCTACAAATGGGACAAGCAGCAAGAAGGAAGAGGAATTATTTAGTATATTCTGAGGCAGAAGGAAGGAAGAGATGAAACTTTAGGCTGGACACTGAGATAAAGACTCTGACACAGAAATGAACTATACAGAGTAAAATTCTCCCAGGGAACTATTTAAGCCTCACTGCTTGAAGACTTAGACAAAGTCTTGACTAAATGTATTTCAGCGAATAATTTATTTCTATTAGCATCAGGACATGACCTTCTCACAAACTCCCGTTAACTTCAGTGCATTTTGTGTGTGCCTTATGAAGTCGCAGCAGGGGCTGGGCTGGCTGTTAGCGCTTGGCTGGGGTACAGCAAGCTCCAAAGAGCCGACAAGTCTGTTGGAAGTCACAGGTAGGTGTGTCACCTAAAGATGAATCAAAGACGGATTTTCCACAGGAACCTTTGCAACCCAGTAGGATACTAGTGTGGGGGAAGATTTTGCTAATGCTACCAATGTGTTCACATGATGTCAAGAATAAGTTATACCTTTACATTCACATTATTACTAAATTTAGTAAATAAAAGTCTATGCGGTTATATTCCAAATCATTTGGGGTGGCTAGCATGAAGTAGCAAAAAGTACACCACCATTCTGTTGCTTTCATGTTCTAGGACAGATGGAAAGACCATTTTCACTGACAAGATCCTTTTAGTTTTCAAGTGTGTTTTGCCCTGTAGAAATGTCCTCTGGTGTGTTTTGGTTTTGTTTGGGTTTTTTTTTTTAATGTCAATATGGGAGTACAGTGTGTGCCTGGGAGCGAATAATGACTCTAAGATGATTAACATGTTATTATTAAACTACAGGATAATCACTGTCCTGTCAAGTGTCAGTGTCTGCATTTCATGAACTGATATGTGACTGCGGCTCCTGTGCTGAACTCCCAGTAGCTTTCTGTGATCTAAGGAGAATAATTCTCTTGGTCAGCTGTTGAATGTGACCCCTTTGGGACTGCAAAGAGTGTAAAGAACACTAAGTCACCCAAAAACCCAATACTTTTTATACCATTTGAAGTAAGCCTAAGCTGACTTTTCAGATGGCAATATTCTGGTGGGACCAATAATAGTGAATAAGCTGAGGCATAACAAAGTGTGAACTTCTCAAGAAGTACAGATAATTCTGCTTTTCAGACTGGCTGATGAGTCACATACAAAGCACCTGCATGACGGCATGGAGCCGTGCCATATGCTACAACTGCTTTTGCAGTGGTCAAAGTGCACAGCCTGAGTTTGTGCCAGTGCCTTGAGTACGTGCCCTTCTGGAGTTTAGTGGGCCGAGTTAAGAGATTTAGTGGGCTGATGAGCCCAAGATCAGCTGCTTTGCTGACAAGAACTACTGTGCAAAAACTAGAAGTGATGGCCCGCCCCTCCCTTCCCTCGGGAGCTGCTTTTAAGCAGATGGTTTACTATTGCTTTCCTCAAGTTACTTTGCAGCCATGTTGCAGCTGTGTCTGCACCAAGCTCTGACCTCCAAACTTGCACCTAGACCCAAACCCACCGGCTGGTCTTCCTGGCTTGGAGATGCCTCTTCACTGAGGACTCGCTGGGCGATCACTGGGCTGTGTCTGACCCTGATCGCTGGCCCCAGCCCTGATCCTGACATTGACTTGTTCACCTACATCCCGAATCCTTGGTGAGGTCACCACTCCCGCCAGCCTCCTCGTTGTGCTAACCAGCCAGCTCACCTTCCCTTCCACATGCAGGTGGCCCTTGTTTGTCACCTCATTGTACCGGAGTAACTGAGTTAACTCTGCTCGTTTGGGGAGTTCAAAATAAAATACATAGACTTCTATAGTAATTGCTTTCCGAGGTCCAGCATGTTGCATAGTCAGCAACTGAAGTAAAATTTTTAAGTAATGGTGTATTTTGCCCACAGAGATGAGCGAGACTGAAGGCAGAGATACCCTGTGAAGCCGTATGTTCAAACCACAGTTCACCTGCTGATAGACTTTAATTTCTATCATCCTGCTGCTGTGTCTTTTCAGCTGTGAGAGCCACTGTGCAAGATAAGAGAACAGTGGCCTTCTCCACTGAAAAATTAATTTGCTTTGGTTTTTGGGTTTTGCCAGGGAATCGGCATTTAATCGCTAAGATGTGTCATGCTGCTAACCTGCATGACGGCTTGATGCACCAAAGGATGCTCCCCACTGCAAATGTAAACTATTTATGCTGTATATTTTTCAACCTGAGGAACTGACACATTTTCACTAGTACTGCCTTTTTTTTTTCCACCTAAATTACAAAAAAGTGTCTGCATTTCCATTCTGGTATCAGTGAAGCTATACAGCTCTTGTACTCTTATCTTACTTTACAATATACTTTTCTTCTCTATGATCATTATTTTAAAGCATGAAGGCAATAATATGTTTTTGCTGTGAAAAAAAAAAAAGATTTATATATCACACTAGCCAAGCTGCCACTTTCTCCTGCTCTTTCTGACTTCTAAGGTAGCTCTTAGAGAGGCCAAATGACTGTTTCATCTCCCAGCTGCGCGAGATGCAATTTCTGGAGTAGAATGCAGAGGATTATGGCCCAGTTTAGGTACCAACAGGAACTGACTACTGCTCAGAGTCTGCAATTAGATCTCAGACTTCTCATTACAGCCCTTGTTATATTTTGAGACCTCCATTTGGCCCTACTGAACATACTATGTATTTTTGTCTACTTTTCCCCTAAAATTTCCCTGTCCTATATCTTCTCTCTACTTATTGTTGGGTTGGTTTTTTTTTGAGACCACTTTGCAACTAATGATTTGTCAAAGATTCCAGATAGTTTCTGACCACTGATACTGTAAATCATTTTCATGCTGCCCACTCTTTACAAGAAGGCACTGCTAGCTCTCGTTAGGGAAGACTTTCCTTCTGTCTTGGCACTCAATGCCAAAATAACCCTAGGGAAAACCTCTTCTCACATTTTGAAATTTCCAAACCTTTTCTGGATTGCAGGACTGAAAACATTGTTTGGATGCTGTACATTATTTAAATTTACTGATTTTGAAAAAAAACCTGTTCCTTGTATTTTTCAGATGTACTTTGTGATCACTCCTAACACAAGGCAGGCTTTTTCAGTTTTAGAGAAGCAAAGAACTGAATTTGCATTATGAGATTAAAAACCAAGTTAGAGAAGTGAAAGATAAAAATAATGGAACACTCCATTTAAGGACCTGACAATAATCTATTCCCCTAGCTGTCACTTACATTTCCCAGAGGGACATTGTGGCAGTGGGAGCCAACAGGTCAGCCACAGCTGCTTGAAGTGGTACTTTTCAGGACCAACGTTCTCCTGGACTATTAACCATCTCTTTAAACTTCTGATTGTGTGTATGCTACCTAGCACTAAACAGGCCTTGTAGTATTTTTGAAAGTGCTACATCATTTCCTGCCAGCTTCTCAATTTAAGGAAACATTGTATTGGAGCTTTGATTTACTCTCACTGTGAGTGAAGATACAGATGAGAACTTGACCAGACCAAATTGTGCTTATAAGGATTTTGTTGACAGCTTTTTATTGGCAGTATGTTGACATTTTGTACAGATGGAAAAATTTGGATTTCTTTCTCCCACTTACGGTTCTCCTACACACGTACACACAGTCCCTCATGTATATATTTGCCAGTTTTAGGAGGATCAGATCATCACAATTACAAGAGGGGAGTTTTAAACACCAGTATTTTAAATTTGTATGTTTATTCCTCTCTCACAATCAACACAGCACAGAGTTAAGTCTGTAATTAGTTGCGACAGCAAACAATTCTATTTGCATATGTAAGAACTTCATTTGTGGTACTAATTATCATCCTCTCTCAGGGCAGAATTTGCAAAGGTATTTACATGCCTAACCTACTTTTACAGTTTTTGAAACCTTCTTAGGCACCATTCTGTGACTTTAACTGCCAATACCTTTAAAAACAGAATTTGGTACCAACATCAGAGAATAGGCTATAAAAGACAGATGAATGGAATGCATAATTTTCATTTCAGTTTGTCTCTGCATTTGATTTGGGACACAATTTTAGAGGTTTTTCTTTAAAAAAAAAAGAGAAATTCTGGCTCTTGTACTTTTGACACAGACCCCTTACTTCTATTCGAAGACCGTGATTGTTACTTGCACACATACACATCTTTCTTTCATAGAAGTATTATATTTTTACATTTCAATCTACCTCCTCTTTTCTTGTCTCCGCTTTAGATCTTCATTTGTTTCAGAGCTTCTGTTCCCTGTGATTATACGTTTGAGTTCAGCTGCCTGAATAAGACATGAATCTAGAGAAAATCAACAGATGTATATTACTTACATTTCACCAGCCCCAGCCAAACAGTGTCTGGACTTTGACACCTGATTGCACTGATGTGCTGTGATTAATGCTTTCCTAATTGTAGACAAGCAGTGCAAGCACAGAAAGCTTAATGACTGATTTCTGACCTTCATGCTTGACCTGAAACCTGCTGAAGTCAATGGGAGCCCTCAAAGTCTTCATCCAAAATCCATCAGAGGCATTAAACTTCTCATTAAAAACAGTGGCAGTTGTTTCTGTCTCAGCCTTTGTGACTTCTTCGCTGAGCCAAAAGGCAGACTGGAACACCAAGCAACAGATTTTACTTACAGACTTAAAATATTTCATGTTACAAATTGGAAACCTCTAATAATACATTATAGACCTGATGATAACTATGAAGTTCAGAGCACATATATTTTTTTTCATGACTTTTTAATTTACTTGCAAATCAGTCCAGCTTTCTGGATTTAACACTGTGAGGAATTCACCAAATGTTTTTTAAAAACCTAATATAATATACATACATCAGTTTAGCATTTCTCTATTCCATTTGACCTCTGCTTTTGGTTGTTGATTGGAAAAAAACCCTGGTCTGTCAGGAGACTAATGAATGTCTGCACATGAGGGTTGCTACTTAGGGCTGTTAGTTACTGGAATCATACCATCCAGATAATAATGGAATTAACTTTTCTTTCTATTTGCAAAAGTATTTGTTAATCATTGTATTTCCAGACAATTCTTATTGAGATAAAAATTAATTGGAAATCCTATCACATCAACTCAGCTGATCAACTTTAATGGGAATTGCACCTGCTTAGGACAAAGCTCACTTTTTCTTACGTATTATTTGTTTTAAATAAAGGTATGCTCGTGCATTAAATGAGAGCAAACATGGAGATAATTAATCTGTATTGGGAAGCTGCCAACTGTTTAACACTTTATGAGTTAATTAAAACAGTTTCAACTTTTAAATTTTAGTGTCATTTAAATAGTAACAAATTTTAAAGAAGTTAAGAGGCTGCTAATTAGTTTCTGACAATGGTTACATGCCTGGTTCATTGCGAGCAATTAAGAAAACAACTTCTGATATTTGTTAATTGTTCTTTAGCCTATATTTATTATGTATGCTGCACTAATGGAGCAACTGACCATGAGATACAAAACCAAGTTGTTTTAACAGAATAGAAGAACTCCAACTGGTTTAGATCTTCAAAATACTTTAGAGACTTCTTTGAACACCTTTGGGAAGCTCACATATGTGACATGACAATTTAGAAATATGATAATTGCCGGAGAAAGAACTTTACAATGAAAACATGAATACTGATCTACTATGGATGAGAGATTTAGTAATTGAGAGTAGCTGCATGCTTAAAGTTAAACATTTCCTTGTACTGCTGACAGACTTGAGATCAAATATTCTGACTCTATTTTGCTATATACTGGAAATATAATTTGGGGTTATAAGTAATGATCTACTTTGCTGATTGGAAAGCTGCAATTGCTGACCGTAAGTTGCAATGACTTACTCTAAAATGCAGAAACCAGAATGACTCTCCCTTGCTATGAAGCAGTAGATACTACCAGTCTATGGAGCGTTAGAAGCTGGAAAATTCATTAAAATCCCACAAAAACCTGTCTGCTTGGCACACCTTCTGCTGAGTCCCTCATGTATCATGGGAATTTGCTCTGCAGGCAGTATTTCTAGATAGGTTGCAAGCTGTACAGGTGGGTGTATACATATTGTCTGTGTCATGATTACCACTCCGTTGCCTGACTGGGGTTCCTGTCAAATAAGCAAGCCTTCATTCATGACAGCCTGTTTTTTCATATGTAGGTAAAAAAATGTCAATGCCAATGTTTCCTTCGGTAACATTTTCAGTCTCACCTGAAACCTTCAAACACTTGTCACTAATCTGCAGGCACAAAACGCTGCACTAAGTGCACGAGCAGTAATCCTTACAGCCACACAAAGGCTCAGCAGTGCCGCTGCCTGCAGTCTGGCAGAAATCGCCAGAAGTCAGAGGGGGTTCTCAGCTGACATTTCTTAACTATTATTTCTGTTGTATTCCAACAGGGTCTAATTGTCGATTCAGAGCCTGGGCACTTTCCACAGTCTGCCTTTACATATTTATTACATGTGACTGACTATTCTTTGTCTACACATTTACAGAAAACTGAGAAGTACAAAGGTCCATGACACCACAAGCAGGTGCTCAGCATATTTCAAGGTGAGTCTACATGTCACTGAAACTGTACTGTCTCTCACAGACCATGCCGAAGCTGAACTTAATGATGAACTGGTTAAAAAGGGAAATGCTTGAATGGGCATGGCTTGGGTTGTTCCATCACTCTCAGGTTGGTGGTTTTTTCACACCTCCTCCATCATATTTGGAGATTATGCCTGCAGACATAATGTTTTCCTCTACGTAGAGCTACTAACTGGCTGGCAATTATTTTGTGCTGAGCTTCCCTTCATCACTCTTGAGCTAAAATAATATCTTGGATATCATTTCATCTTTGAACAATCCCTTTGCTGCTTCATAAATTAACAGAAAGTCTGGGCAGCAGGACTGCTTTTGGCAGAATTTGCCAAAAATCTGACAACACAGCTGGAAGTATAGCTCTTCATGTTAATTCTCATTAGTACTATTAGTTTCATCTTTCTGTGCTCAAAGAACATATTTAGTTGAACAAGTCACTCCCATTTGCAATAGGCTAAAATTTATCTCAAATCTGCCCAAACTTAGCAGAAAATAATACTTTGACAAGCATGATCTTGGAGGATTTAATCTTTTTGTCAGTGATAAAATGTGGCTCTTGAGACAAAATCTTTTCCGCCATGCGATTTTCTTGTAAGCTTTACCACTGACATCGGATACTTGGGAACGTTTGAAAAGCAGCTTGACCTTGTTGCATCCAAACTGTGCTTACTGAAGTTTGATGAAAATCTGCTTAATAGTTCACATATCCACTTTGGAATTCTATCATGCCTATCAGTTTTTGGGTTGCATCACTCTGAGTTTGACCCTGGGTTCAAAGCTAGCTGGGTGTAAATTCATAAGCTTTGTATTATGGGAGTTACAGGCTGCACGATGGACTTTGGGAGCTGCCTTTTATCATGCATTGACCTGAACCACTAGAAAATTTACAGCAAACTCCTTGAGATATGTCTGGTTTCAGAGTATCTGGAATGCTCCTCTTCAAGTAGGGCGATGTGGGGTTTATTCCATACTGTTCCATTTAACGTTAGCCCTGCCTGAACTGTGGTGGCTGCTATATCCTTTTATTAAAAAAAAAATTATATATATTTCCTATTGGATAACTGAAGTAAAACAAGCGAAAACAGAAAAGAAAAAAAATAAGTCACCACTGAAAACATGCAGAGACATTTTGAAAGGCACATTGGATATCCAGGTAGTATCCTATGAAAGAAAAGTATGGCAAAGGCTTGTGTGTGCCCTGAGTGAAGTGGAAAAATGCACAATATGCCATAGCCTTGCTTTGCTTCTGAGTTCATTACTATAACCTGAAAAATAGGAAAGAAAATTACAAGTTCATGCTCACATACCCTGCTCTGGCAAAGCTATTTCTGAAGATTGAATTATTTGGAATATTTTCGTTCGTTTGATTAGAGCAACTTCAGAATCTGTTGGGCCCAGTTAAAGAAGGGATTACTTTAAATATGAAGTTAACCCTGATGTTCAGGGGACAACTAATCTACATTCTCTGTGTTAGTATGATACAAATCACTGAATTTCCTAAAATGCAATTGATTTCCACTTATAGAAGAAATGTCTGTAAGATAAATCCATGATTATAGGCGGTTCAGCTTTCGTCATGCTTTTTTGCTGGCAAGTTAAGTCCAAAAACCATAACACATTTGAAGTATTTATTTGGAATGTCTTACTTGTACATTGTGTATGTGTGTATCTGCATATTAGACTGGAGAAATGCTTACACAAGCAGAGTTTGTGCTTCATCTTTATTGCTAGCTCTTTGTATTTGCTAAGAAATGCTAATTAACTCTTCCTCAAAATACCATTTCTTCAAATAAAACTGCCATTATTTGTAATTGTGCAACACAGTTCAGGACATTGCACTTGCAGTGTGATTCATTCAGGAAAGGCTCTCTTTCTGCACCGGATCTTTGCAAGTGCGTTAACCTTCCCGTGTCAATCTGTCTCTAATCAGCCTTAATGTCTAGAAATTTCCATCTAGTGTTCCTGGCCTTTTTCCACCATAGTAACCAGAAATCTAAGTACACATCTGGTCTTACATAGATCAGGAAGACTTTAAACCAAAATCCTGACAGCTGTTCTATACATAATAAGTGTTATATCTCCTTTATCTTTCATTATATTAAAACAAGGGGACACAAAATGAAAATAAAATATAAATTTGCCCTTCTAGTGTCTTCCCCAAGTCTGCTACACCAGTGATATCCCTGCTGGCTTTGAACTGAGCTTCTGAGACCAGTGTCTTTGAAATGATCCTTGCCCTCTCAGTCATGCTGCTTCCTAGAGGAGTTCGTGTCACTGATCTGCTGACAGCCAGATTGCTATTTTTTTCTTTAACATTGTACTGAGGGTAGAAGTGACATTATGCTGTTTGCAGTGAGTTTTCTTTTCCTCCCCACCCCTCCTCTTTTAAAATTAATTATTAAATGCAGTGGCAGGGACAAATTATTCTCGGTGACTGAAGAACTGGGATCTTTCTAATAGACTTGGATTAATTCCAGCTGGGTTTAAGCACCTTTCTCCATTAGCTAGAAGAGGTAATTAGCATGAAGAGCCTCCCGAGTTAAGTGTCTTTTTAGCATTTAAAGTTCACTCTGGTAAGCTGAACCACTGAATCCCGCATTAGGCCTGTTTTAATGCTGTCATCTCGGTGCGTTATCTTTTCCTGAGATATCTGCCCATTTTCCCTTTGTTTCGGGAGGGTTATTCTGCCAGACCAAGGCAGAACCTCTCTCGCCCGCGCGCTTGGTTGCGGTTGTATGAATTTCTGATGGATGCCTGTCAGAGGAACAGTTCAAAGAAACCGTTATGAACCCGGCAGCCGCACACAGCAGGGGGGGGGGGTCTGAGGTGCCCGTTTGTTTATTGTTTCTGTCGTAATTAAGTGCAAACATTTAAGAACTGACTGAGGGCCAACAGAGAACTTCTCCAGAGATGCGTTTCCCCGGGTCTGAACAATCTCTGCCTTCTGCAACGCACACGCTTCAGTTTAACGTCCAGAAAAACGTATTTCGCGGGACGCACGCCCTCCTGCGCCAGCTCAGAAAGGGACAGGGCGGCGAGGAAGCGCTGCCTTTCCTCTTCAAAATCCGCCTGGGCCTCCCGCTGCCGGCCGGCGGGGACGCGGGGCGGCCTCAGCCCCGCGCGGCGGGGGCGCAGCGCCCTCTCCCGACATGGCCGCCGCGGGCCGCGCCGTGCGGGGCCTGCCCACCCTCGGCGCTGCCCAGCCGGCGGCAATTTACGTAGCCGCCTCCCACCTGCGTAAATTTTACCGGTCAGCTTTTATCTTTTATTATTCTCGCAGTACTTTTTAAATACAGGCGGGGGAACACTGTAGTCGGGCCCAGCCAACAGGGCAGGGACGGTGCCTCACAGCCCGGTCCTCCCGTGCCCCAGGGGGCGCTGCGGCCGCCTGGTCCCACCGCCGCCCTTGGCCCCGCCCACTCCGCGCAGCGCATGCGCGTTGCTCCCTCTTGTGGCGTCTGGCCGGCCCTGCGTCCGGTCCCGCTTCCCGTTCCGGGCGAGGCGGCGGCGGCGGCGGCGGGATGGACCGGGAGTTGCTGCGTCAGGCGCTCAGCTACCATGGCCCCGCGCTGCTGTCCCTGCTCCGCGCCGAGCAGCACGACAACCCCGACTTCCGCGGGCTGCTGCCGCCGCCAGGGACTGTCTTCGAGCCGCCCCGCGGGGCCCCGCCGCCGCTGGCCGCCTGGTGAGGGGCGCCGGGCCGGGGCGGTTCTGGGGCGGGAGCCGTGAGGGGCCCGCAGGGTGTTTCTCACCGCGTTCTCCTTCCCCTAGGAAAGAGAGGGCGAGCATCGACACCGAGATAAAGCGCTTCATTGCCAAAAAAGCCGATCTCCTGTTTGCGCACTCGTGGAAGCCCAACGGGCCTCTCTCCGACACCATTGAAGAGAATGAAGGTAAGGCCGCTCGCAGGGAGCCGCGGCTTCTCTGCATGGGTGTCGCTCTGTAACGCCCGAGGGGCGCTGTAAAGGCACTGCGCCTCCATTAACAGTATTTTAAAAACTGTGGGATAATGTGCAAATTATTGCTATTGCTCCTGATAGCCTGTGCATAAGCCTCCTCTTAGTACAAATAAATCAGGCTTTAACCTGATTTGCTATTGTGAGGTATTTTGTGTTTTCAGGTTGTAGCTCGGTCGTTTTGTAACTGTGAACATTTTGTATGTTGCAGAGTATTATGCTGTTATGCCTCCCCTGGAACGGTTCATGGAGGTTCCCAGGGAAGAGAGGAGAGAATTATTTTTTCAAGACATTGAACGTGGTGATATCGTGATTGGGAAGATTACTTCTATTCGTGAATTTGGCTTTTTCATGGTGTTGATTTGTCTGGGCAGTGGTATCATACGGGAGATTTCAGATTTGGAAATCACTGTAAGATATTTGATCAATATTCCTGATAAGTACTAACTTTTCAATGTATTAGCTGTCTCTTGCATCTCTTAATGGAGTGGTATGTGTGAGGTGAAACTGAACTTTGGGATGGTGAGTGGTGGCTGAATTTGTGGACAGCTTATAATGCTTTGCAGAGCCAGTAAATGCTTCTTTTTATGGCTCATACTCAATATTTATTGCTTTTGAGTTGAGAAGTTCATTGTTCATGGATGCATAAATTTTTATTTTTAACTATCACAGCTCTGATGTGCATAGAGATTAAGCTGATTATCTTCTGGCTTAATCTTGGGGAGAAAAAAAAAAAGAACTCCTGGTTTTGTTGATGATATTCCTGCTGTCTTTTATTGCAGGCTCTTTGTCCTTTGAGAGATGTGCCTCCTCAAAGCAACCATGGAGATCCTTTATCTTATTACCAATCTGGAGACCTTATTCGAGGCAAGTAGCTGCAAAAGTTGTCGGGAATCTGTTTGTTTTGATTTTGAGATGTTTTTGTAATTTTATCTTAACTTTTATTGTTTCTATAGCTGCGGTCAAGGACGTTGATCGTTACCATGAGAAGCTCACAGTGTCACTTTACAGCTCAGCTCTTCCACCCAATCTTTCCAGTACAAAACTAGGCGTAATTACTTCCGATGACTTCCCGTTGCATTATAGGTAGGAATATGCTATTCAGCTGTACCTGCTAAGTGTATTCACTGTGTCTGAAGAGCATTTTTGACAGACTGTTCAGTGGTGTTTCTGGTTTAATTGGATGACTACATAGTTTTTGTCATTCGTCTCGTTAACATACCTGTTTCTGGATATGTCAGGTGCGGTTGGTCTTTTAGCATCTTTCCCAAAACATAAGGAAAGTAAAAAGCGGAGTGAGGCATCGATCACTGTAGGACTGTGTTAACAAAAAAACCACACCCAAACCAAAAGCCAACAACAACAAAAAAAAACCAAGGAAAAACCTTGGGAGACTGGAGTATGAAACTTAAAATTTTTAAATTACCCTTAGAAGACAGGAGGACATGGCTATCTGTGCGTGTTTCGTAATGGTGTTGTATGTCCTGGAGATGCATAGATGGGTGCCAGAAATAGATTTCAAAAGCTCACTTAGGCTAAAAAGATACAAGTGTTGCTAAATAGTAGGAAAATATATGCCTGTAGAAAAGAAGAGCTTGTGAGCAGTAGTAAACATCAATATAGGCATTTTTATTCTAAACAGGAGCATCATAAAATTGAGTGTGGTGTTTGTGAGGATGTTTGTGTACATTGGTTTGGGTTTTTTTAAGGCGAAGCATGGAAGTTGCAAATACAGGAGAGACATTTGAAGAGGTTTTGCATCGTTCCCCAGGATTCGCTAATCCATCGTTAGTTGAATATTTAGCAGAAAAACTGGGACTAAGTGAAACAAATCCACCTTCTTTGCTGAGAAGTCTTCAAATGTAAGTGATTTTTACGTTGTTCGTACCCTGTAGCTTTGTGGAGATTATTCTAATCCATTGAAATAGACTTGTGAGTGAAGTCCTAGACCGCTTATACTGAAACCTTTTTCATTTTGATTTGCATGACTGTGGCTTACGTGTCCTTAAATATTTTAAGGCAAATTCCTCTAGAGTAAGAAATCTACATTTGAAGTTTTGTTGCTCTGAGTAAGCAAGACACCTTCTAGTACAAAATGTTTGATACCAAATACACTAGGAATTTATTGCTTAGATCTCGCCAACATCTTTGTATTGAAATGTAGGATGTTTAAGTTTTAATATTTTCATCGGATATTTATTCACCATGTTTATTTTAGTAATAAATCTGACCTCTTCAGTAAAATAGGGTCTAACATAAGCAATGATTGGTGTTGTGAGTCGTGTACGTATTAGGGCCCAAAGCAGATGTGACTGTGCTATATTTTTGTTAAATGGATTGCAACTGTACCAGTTCAATTCGGCACTTGTAGCGTGGGTTGGGAAAAACTGCTTTCAGAAATGTGAAAGAACATCTCTGACTGAGGTAGAGCAGTAAGGCATTGTATAAATAATATTTCAGCTTATTTCAACTGCATTACGTATTGTAAGTTTAATTTTGTAGACTCAGAAGGCCAACTTGATGTTTTTGTTTGTTTTATCCTTAAAGTAAAAATTTCAATGAAGAAGATTTTGCCCCTGCATTGAGGAAAAAGCAGTCTGCATCTTGGGCCTTAAAATGGTATGCAATACTTTTTGCTGTCAGAGCTTTTTGTTAGGTTAGATTAGGTTACAGTTTACATTTCTTAACAGAAAATACACATTGAACCAGTTTTTCCACTGCATGTGTAGTAGTGTAACCAGGAAGATCTTGAAAGTAACCCTGATTGCTGAGTGGATATGTGATGGATAAAGTCTCGAGATTCAGTTCCAAAATATGTGTCAGGTTTAAAGGGGAACTTCTTAGAATATAATATAAGTCTTCTTATAATGTAAGTTTTTTAATATAATGTAAGTTTAACGGTGGTAAGTCACACACAGACTTCTGTGCAGAAAAGTGCTTAAATATTAATTCATTTCTTAAATGAAAAACAGTGTAATATAGTAACACCATCTGCAGAAACGCTCGCCAGTGCCCTACGATTTTGGACTAAAGACAATGTCTTGTTGTGGAATTCTGTCAGTATTGCATTCATTTGAAATGCCGGTGTTACGTACGGGATAACAACGTCAAGTTTTATTACCTATCACTTGTTTGGAACCATAATTTGTGATTCATTAACAGTATAAAATGTGCATAGGCTAACTGTGCGTAACACTTTCTAAATATTTTTCTCCAGTGTGAAGGCTGGGGTTGATTATTTTAAGGTTGGGCGCCATGTGGAAGCCATGAACGAGTACAACAAGGCTTTGGAAATCGATCCACAAAATGTTGAAGCTTTGGTAGCACGTGGAGCTCTGTGAGTCTGCTTGTTTCATTGGTTTTTCTACTTTGTGAAAGACGAACATCCGTAAAACCTGTGCAACTTTTCTGTTGTTCTAGGTATGCTACGAAAGGAAGTCTGAACAAAGCCATAGGTGATTTTGAAATTGCTCTAGAAAACTGTCCTACCCACAGAAATGCAAGAAAATACCTCTGTCAGACACTCGTGGAAAGAGGCGGGCAGTAAGTGTTGGGATTGTGTTTTTGTTTGGTTGTTTACTTTTTTTTTTTCTCATAGTATTCTTTTAATACCATTCTAGTTAGGACATAGAATGGCATCTGTCATTCCTGGCTATGTGCTTAAAAATCTTTATTGGGAATTTACCTGCTTGTGCAGTTGGCTTACACTTTTTCCTCTGTCCCAGATAAAATCCTGGCAAAACATTTGAGGTTTAATCCTTGATATCATTTCACTGTTAGGATACCAGGCTTGCATAGTCTTGTGAAATGTTTTAATATATTCAATAGGTTGTGGGTTTTTTGAAGAAAGTATTTGTGACAAAGTCATGTTCTATTACTCTACAGAAATACTGGTCAACTGCTGTTACACAAAATATTACTTTTGAATATTCAGGCAAGAGATTTCTTTTAAGCTGTATGTTGAGAAAGGGACAGTATCTTATTTAAAATTGGAATTGAAATTTCAGAGTAGTATGGTCGTGGTTAGAAGATAACGTGTCAGGAATAACTTTTATTTCTTTACTGAGGTAGGCTGAGATGATAGAGGGGGCCTTGGAGGGATGCAGTGTTAGTGTCATAGTGCAAATAAGAAAAGTAGTCCTAAAAATAAGGAGGGGAGGGAGGGGGGGAATAAGTTGTCAATCTGTGGCTTAATTGTACATGAATTATCACTTGAATTTTAGGTTGGAAGAGGAAGACAAACTAGTAAATGCTGAGAATTACTATAAAAAAGCCTTAAGTTTGGATGAGACTTTTCAGGAAGCACAAGAGGCCTTAACGAAAGTCCGTAAGCATATGCAGGTGATTCTTTACTTTCTCTTCATAGTGTGCTCTCAATGACAATAAATGAATATCAAAACTCATATTAAATCTTTGGAACGGAGAGAGATCAAGTTGATCGTTTGTCTTACTCTCTGCTTCCCTTCTCCACGGTCAGTGTCCTATAGTGAGCATTATGGCTGTACCTACCAGAACAGTACCTCTTGATGGTTCCGCTGTTTTGAACAAGATAGTGAAGAAATGCCAAACAGTGGAGACAGGGAAAGAGCAAAGCCTGCTGACCCTGTCAGCTACAGCAAGGATAAGAATATTCCATCACTCAGGCATGATTAGTAATGTCAAAGCGTTCTGTGAATACAAACATGCAGAGGGTAAAACACTTAAGCAAGCCAAATAAACATTGCACGCTATCGTACCAGCCAGATCCTTGTTGTTTGGGGTAATTACAGAAAGATAGAGTAACACCAGCCAAAGCCAACACACAGGAAGCTCAGATGAGAGGGGAAATTAAGAGGTGATTTAAAGGAAAATAGCAGGAGCTGGAGGGCAGGTGAGCAGGCAGTTTTGAGTATCTTAGCTCTCTTTCCTGCTGTCTGGGATTTTTTTTCTCTTCTCTTCTCTTGCACACAGCATGTTTCCCAGGTGAGCCTTGGTAGGTCTCCATGCTAATCTGAGTTGTCATCTTTTTTTCTTTTTATTTACTTCCTTTCCTTGCGCTGTCTTCCAAAGAGGATCAAAGAGTAAAACAGAGCACTGAGAACAGGCTTGCTTTGTTCTGTGTCTCTGCACGTGAGGAAGTACATAGACTGGGGTAGATGGCCCCAGATCAGCCCTTTTTCAGTTGGTGCAGCCATAATGCTGACAGGCTGTGTTGAAAGAAGAGGGAAGAGGAGATATGACAATCTTTAACAAAACTGAACTACATCGTAAATAAACCGTTGTATGGTATTTGAGCACTATCCACATTTGGCTACTTCAGAAAGAGATGTCAGTCTCAGTTAAAATAGTGAAGAATATCCTCAGCAAGTAGGAGATAAATCGTACTCTCCTTTAGCATCTTCTTGGTATAATGGGTCCTTGATGTAGCACGTAAAAACTATGATTTCTTGGTTTGCATAGCCTTAACTGCAGTTAAGGATTTCCTTTATTGTATCTGTTAACACAGTGGCTAAGTTTTTAAAACAATAATCAGACTTTCTGAATATGAATGGAGCTACTCTTTAGGGCTGTAGATGGCTGAAATCTGATCTCTAACAGACTTAAGAAGTTTAAGGGTTATTCATCTGGTGAGGTGCTCTTCTGTATTTACATGTATTTTAATACATATGTGATACTATCACTGCTGTGCTAGAATGGCTGAAACAACCCTGAAGTGTGTTTTCCTGTAATACTGATTATGTGTTTTTCTCCAATGCATTTTCTCCCGAATTGGACCGTTGTTGCTGTATCTGACATCTGGTGCTGCTCATCACCAACAAACTCTTGGAACATGATTTCTTACATAAACAATGCATCAAACTGGTCTGTGAAATTGTTACAAAACGGTTTGTATTCAAACATGGCCAACCTGAATATATTTTAAAATGGGTTTTGCCGTGTTTTACTTGTTAACTACAATAATGATACTTTTCCTCAAACCTTTCTCTTTTTTTTTTTTTTTTTTTTTTCCTTTCTTTTTTTTTCCTCCCTCCTTCCTCCTTTTCTCCATGTTGGTAATATTGTGTTTTTCTTGCATATTCTATCTGTACCTTTTGGGCTCCGTGCTTCATGGTGTGCTGGATCACGGATACCACTGCAATGGGCGGTCAAATATATTTTTTTAATGGAATAAAAACTGCAATATGGTCTTTAACGTAAACCTGCTTATCACAATGGCCAATGCCAAACTCCTTAACAATATTAATTCTTGATCTGGGAATCCTGGTAAAACATCCCTGGTGTAATTATACATTTGAATGGGGTTGGGGACATGGGGAAAAATACCCATGTTAACACTTCTAATGTATATTTTTTTTATGATGCTTGGGTTCAAAAAAGAAATCTTTGGAAATGAGAGAGAAACAAGCTGCCAAAGAAGAGAGACAGAAAGAAAAGAAAGTAGAAACAAGTGCAGAAAAGTTGCGTAAGCTCTTAAAAGAAGAAAAAAGGTAACTTTGTTAAATTCAGTATACTGATTATGTGGCAATACATGCAGATAAGACTATGAACAATCCCTTTCAAAACAGGTTGTCCAGCAGTAAGTTAGGTAGAACTTCTATCTAGGTAAGCTGCTTTTCCTCCAGAATGTTTTTGCAGGTAGTGTCCTTTAGTGCATATAACCTTTAGTGGAGATACATGTGGAAGAGAGTTGCAAAGTATCTTTGGAACAATGTGAAGTATTTGTGAAGTGTAATGCCATTCTAAGCTGTGAAAGATGCCTTTTATAAAAAACTGGTGGATTTAATCTTAATTTATTTATAAAAAAAATGATACTTGAAATTATCTTGCCACGTCAGGCTCAGTTTCCATTCATGCCTTACAGTCCAATCTCAGACAAACTCTCGGGAGTACAGATTTGTTTTCTATATATAATTTTTGCCTAATACTGAAGATTATCTCACAAGCTAATTACATTTTTTAGGTTGAAGAAGAAAAGGAAAATATCAACCTCCTCCTCTTCCTCCTCCTCCTCCTCATCAAGTGATTCTTCATCAGATGTATCAATTTCTTCTTCCTCCTCTTCCTCTGATCACAAGAAACGTAGGAAAAAGCGTCGGAATAGATCAGAGTCTGCCCACAGCTCTAAAAAATGCTCATCTAGAGCTTCCTCCCGTTATAAAGATCAGGTTAGGAAAGAGGAGTGGTATTCGCCTCCGGCTGATACATCTGCTTCCTTTCTTAACCAAAATTTTGAAGTTGAAAAACTGCTGGAAAGGCAGGACAGCTTAGTGTGTCCAAAAACAGAGGTAAAAGAGAAAGACAGACAGTATTCTCTTTCGAGGACTTCAGGTGATGATGAAGACGCTTTTGGAGGTAGGTCTGAAGATTCAAGAGATTCTTACGGTAGCTACAGAACTCTGCCAGGTAGTAGCAAAACTGAAAAATATGGTAAAACAGATAGATTTTATGATGAAGACACTTTTGGAGGTAGGTCTGAAGATTCAAGAGATTCTTACAGTAGCTACAGAACTCTGCCAGGTAGTAGCAAAACTGAAAAATATGGTAAAACAGAGAGATTTTTCTCCAGACCAGGGGGTTCTTCAGGTTCATATCATAGGTCATACGATAAACCCAGGATGCATTATTTTAGGAAATTAGAAAGGGATGTAGAGGGGAGAAGAGAGCAGTTTAAAAGACATGGCTCAGGTCAAGACAGGTACTGCATGTCTCCAGCAGGGTCTGACTATTCTGGCAAGTCAGAGGGAAAGTATCGATCGTATTCTAGCACCTGCTGCCGTGACAGCGATCGAGGTTATGATAGCGATAGGCACGTGTTAAGTCAGCATAAAGAGGAAAGTGAGTATAAGAACAGGAGAACAAGTTATGAGGAGACTAATAAAACCCAGGAACAGGATGAGGAAATGTCTTTAAATGGTACAGCACAATCAGAAAGTGGCATTAAAAGAAACCTGCCCCAGAACTTAGTTAACATATTTAATCAGATAGCTGAGTTTGAGAGGGAAAAAGGAAGTAAGCAGAAGAAACAGTCAAGTACCTAAGAAAACACCATTCTGGTGAGTGTGCTTAAATGAACTTTTACCTGCGTATCTCTTGAGGAAATGCATATGAAAAGTGAAGAAAGGCAAAATTGTATCTTGCAGAACATCAAAGAATTCTTAAGGTAAAGTTTGTATGGTGGAAAGAGATGCAAGTGTATCTTAAATGAAGCATCAGTTATTTATATCTTAAGTTTCCTGTGCTCTTAGCTTGGGCTGTTCCTGTACAATAGGCTCTGTCTGATGGGTTGAAATCTTTTGACACCTCCAGACTGCAGTTGTGTAACTCATATCAAATATGCACTTTAACAAGAGAGGTTTTGTTGTTGTTGGTTTGGTTTTGTTTTGGTTGGTTTTTTGGTTTTGTTTTTTTTTGTTTGTTTTTTTTTTTTAATCCCCTGGGGTACTATTGATATTTTTGTATCAAACTTCACTTCCAGCTATAGAAAGGGGATAACTGAATGAAAGTTGTGTGCCATCAGTGTATATAGCTCATTTGATCATTAAATTTTCTTAATCTTTCTTAATTTTGTGTCTTGATCTTTGTTAATGTTGCTGGGATGTTTCCTAGTGGTGCACTGGCTATAGGTGCTGCTTACGTGAAGGGAAGCCAAGTGTGTCATATTCTTTATACGCATCAAACATGTTCTTTAAGTAATGTGAAAAAAACCCCAATGGAATTAAGAAGAGAGTTTTAAAACAGCGTTTATTGTCTAGGTAAGTTCAAGTGTGGAATCTTCTGGGTTGGGGGGGTTATTGTTAGGTATTTGCTTTACAAGTAGCTGGAAGGCAGTGGTTGCATTGCTGGGGGAAAAGTTATGCTCATTTACAGCCAGTTCTCTGCAGATGATTGGCAGAACACACTAAGGAGCTAACATCTGGCAGACTATACAACACCCATTGTACTTCAGCTGCAAGTTTTCCAAGTAATTCCATAGATAGAGGTCAGTTGCAAAAAAGGTACTGTGTAATTTTGAGTAGAAAAAGTAGTTTTACTGACTTTAATCATACACTGTCATCTTTCAATTAAGGTATGATCAGAGATGACTATGATTAATAGTCAAGGTTGATCTCGAAACAAAGCATACGTTTTCTTGCCTAGTTGTTGCAATGTAATCTAAAACTATTTTGACAGCAGTGAGATATCAGTTTACTAAAATTAAAGGCTTTAATACAACTCCTTTTCATTATATGAAAAATGAATTAACGGCTTCTGAAGAGTTTTACAGATCTCTAGTTCTCCAGCAGCAAAATGAGAAAAAAATTAAAGGTTATTTTATTTTATAAAAACATATGCTTAACATTTCTCCTAGATAATTTATTGTATACTGTAGAAGAAAGTTGAAAGATACTTTTCTGATAGAAATGAATAAATTACAGATTAATCAATTAAGAAGCCTTAACGAGCATGAAGCCTTTATTTAAGACTTGCTTTTGCGTTTACAAATATCGGAGGTGCTAGCTCTGCTGGATGGCTGTGAACCCACAGCAGCTGCTTCTGCAGGAGCGCTGCCAGGCAAGCTCAGATCTATAACTTTGAGTGATGTCTGACTAGAGCCTGAACTTGTGCTTCTGGAGGATCTGAAAGACAAAAGTTGACTCGTCAGTGTACAGAAATCCCTGTAGACAGAACGGAGCTTCTGGTGGTGGCTTGCAATAAAGGCACCCAGCAGCAGTGCTTAGTCCAGGTGAGATGCCCTACGTGGATCTCTGCAGGCACTACCCACTAATTGCTTACGTAACCCGTGGGAATGGTAACGTGATGTTACATGCACTGTTAGTTGAATATATGTTGAACAGGGGAAGAATGTAGCAGTAAAAGCATACGTCTCTGCCCTATTTAATTAGACAAGGGAGCTGTCTGAGCTCGCGCTACCAACTGCAAAATGTAGCTGGAGCTCAGACTTCCGCTTCTGTAACGTGAAACCACTGTAATTGGAGCACAGTTAGCAAAAGTAAAACCAAAGCTAAAAAACATTGCTAGCACTTACCTGCTAGAAGCTAGTGAGCTTTGTGTGGATAGGGATCGACAACTTTGACTACGTGCAGCAGAAGCAATTGTAGGAAGCTCCAAATTGGACTAGAGAATTTGGAAAGAAAAACCAAGTTAACCTAATGGTTGTATAACAGGACTGGGTACACCAGGAGGGTTTATGATCATCTGTATTTGAAGAAATGTTGAAAGCAGATGAACACTTTGCTGTTTTACTCTAAGTATAGTTTATTGTTGAACTTAGGAGTTGCCTTTAAAAGACACTCATCAGTAGATGAGCTATCAATCAGGATTTTGGTGGCAGTTAACTAGAAAGCTCACCTGGTGAAAGTACGCTTGAAAGGGTGTAGTTAAATCAGGATTTGCTTCTAGAATATCGGCTAACAATTTGTCAATGGTTCTGCTGAAGCTTTTCAGTTCACGAAGATCAATGTCTCTTTCTTCCTGTGTTTCTGTTTTAGTTTTCTTCAGAGACTGAATTTCTCTGGATAGTCTGGAACACTTTTAACACAAATATTTTCAAAGCATTGCTATTACGAAACTGCAACACTTTTCAGAAACCTGATAAGTTTAAATTCTGTATTTTAGCTATACTACTGTCTCTCTATATAAAGTTAGAAGTTGTCTTCAATGAATATACAGACCTGTTTTGTAACTCTTTCTAGTTTTGGCTTCTGTTCCTCAATGTCTTTGTTCAGCTGCAAAATAAGAGCTTGTTTTTCCTTCTTTTGCTCTTGGAAGAGGGCCTCCTGCTTCAGTACTATAGCAAAATTTTTTTCCATACTCTGCAAATTCATTTGAACAGTAGTTTTAGTTTATAAAGCAGTTCTGATATGCTTTCACTTTTTGTATTACTTTGTGGTGGGAGAGCCTGTTACCGCTACTACTTATTTCTAAATATAGCTCAAGCTACATTAGTACGAAGGATAACACAACACAAAACTTCCTGCCTGCCAGACTATTTAGTGGATAAATACCTGGACAAAGAGACCACCAGGCAATTTACCTTTCTTTAAAAATTACTTCTAACTTCATTAATAGTATCTTTAAAGTATGCATTTTCAGATGTGTCTGTGAGCAGTGTCTACGAAGGATTTACTCAGCACAGTACCAACAACTGCAGCGCCTAACTTACCAGTGCTTTCTTCAGCTACATTAATACCATTTAAACTGAAGCACCCTTAATGCTAATAAAATAGAATATGTTCTCCTAGAAAAATCCTGGGACCTGGATGCCAGAGAACATACAGTGTGTGGATTTTCATCTCTGTGGTACTGGACAGGATGGTACAATATTGTGATGCATACTACACAAAAATATACCTGCTTGCTTGGATGTGGAACAGAGCATCTGTCAGTGTGCACGTAACATATGATTTTGAAACTTCTAGCTGTATGTGATTAAAAATCCTGAGGTTTCATTGTTATTAAAGAAAATTCAAATAAGCATTTGGTTTTTGAAAGGAGAAGTAGAGCTTTCTAAAACATCATATCCATTCATATAAAGCATAGGATATAAAAGAGAACGGGCAAAAACTTGTCCTAGCATTTCTTATTCTTTCAGTAGGATGGTTTGCATGGATTTCACTCCATACTGCAGCCTTGTCTGTTTCACTGGAACTTTTGCTTCTATTTTACCTGGAGGTTTTCCTCAAGTTCCTTGATCTGTTGTCTTTTGTATCTGTATTTTTTATCAGCAGCCCGTTTTTCCTCCTCTAGTTTCAACTTTTCCTCATACTCTTCACCTGTGATCCCAAACAATGAGGCTGCATTAATGCTGGACAAGCAGTGTATACAACTCAATTTTCACTTTAAAGTAATTGCATCACAGAGTATTACTGCATTAGTGCTGGGAGTATTAGCAAGACCTCAAGGTCTAAGCTTTTTTAAAATATTCTACTACTAATTCCAAATACCTGTGAAAAACTAACTGGCTTCTCACTAACATGTGAGAGAATGAATTAAGAGCTACTGTTTCCAGAGCCAGCAGAGGGCACAAAAGTTAAATAAACATAATTCTAGAAAATATTTGATTATGTAATTTCTCATGGTGATGCTTCTTTTTATAAGCTAAACAAAGAAAGTTCCACTGAAGGAGAGCAAGCTTATGAGTTATAAGTGTCAATGGAAACAACAGAGTAAGACATTTTCCAGAATTCTGAGGAATGTCCAATATACAAAAATTTGTAGTTAGGTAGTCCATATTTTAATATCTGCTGGCACTGCACTAAAATAGCGCAGTTTAAGTTTTATTCTTCCTTATCATTTTCCCAGATGACAGGTTACTACTTTTTTCTCCCCTTCTATGTGAAAATAATGGTGGTGTAGCTAAGGGATCAGTCTTCATCACTGGAGTACAAGTACCAAAGCTGTCCGTGTGGTTGTTCTGGGCACAGTTCTGTGCCCAGGCTGGCTCAGTGTACCCAGAGAAGGCCAGCAGAGGCACAGGTTGTTGTAACTTGAATTAGCACTACAGAAAAAGTACTGCTTTTGTACTATCCAAAATTTTATCCACTAGACCTATGTACTTTAGTGGGCACTCCTTTCTCCTTGTAATGACTTGTTTCCCCCAGTAATCATCTTATGCTTTGCTGCTTCTGAATGCTCCTACTTATGACTATTCACAAAAATTATATAGGCTTAGAGAGTTTCACATAACTCAGATGTAAGAATGTAAATGTTAGTTAATGGCTTTACTGCATTTCTGTGCCTATTCTGCTGAACTATTCCCAGTAGCCTGTGACTTGGACTCCCTTCTGCACCATGGAATTTCCCCACTATGTACCTGAGCATATACCTGTAACTCACACAGCAAATAGCAATTTTACATACTTGTCTCAGTGACTTCCTTGAAAGAGTTTCTGTAACTGCGGTTGCAGTTATTAAGTACACACAAAGTGTTTTCCAGAGCTGTAATTTCTTTTTCAGCTTTGCAGATCTTTGCATCTAAATCATCACCTTCACGTTTAAGTGCTTCCTTTTCCTGTGCAGCCTGAAAAATCAAACTGGCATTTTAGGTGACTGCATGCATGCTAAAAATATTAGGACAATTATACAGGAAAAAAAAAAAAACCAACATTTCGTAACATTTATGTGTTAAAATCCTAGGCAGATAGAGAATCATAGAATCATAGAGGAGTTTGATTGGAAGGGACCTTTTAAAGGCCCTCTGGTCCAACCCCCCTGCAAGGAGCAGGGACATCTCCAACCAGATCAGGTTGCTCACAGCCCCGTCCAACCTGGCCTTGGATGTTTCCAGGGATGGAGATCATGTGGGACTCTCAAACTTGTTTATAGCAGACTACTCCCTGACCAGGACTTCTTGTCTCTTCGTAATTCATGAGCACTGAAGTGAAATTTTTTCAAAGTGCTCAAAATTAAGGCCCCACTGACGTTAGGACTGACCACAGAGATTCATGTGAAGTTGCCATGTTGTTCAAATAACCAAGGTTGTCAGATAATGTAAAATAATTAGACTGAAAGTAAACAGCAGGCAAGGAGGTTGTCTGAGTTACTTGAAGAGAACACAGGGAAACCTATAGCTTAAGTACCTGAATTATAATGAATTATGTTAATATAATACCTTAATTACATAGTAGGTCTGAGTTTTTTCCTCTTCTCCTTGAGGTGGCATCATGACAACGGTAAGAATTTCATATCTGCATCTCAGTTTATCAATTTTATTTAGGCGATCTTGAAATTCAGCACTGATTTATTTTGAGAAAAAAAAATAAATAGGTTGAGAAAAGTGTTTGGTAGTGCTTTGTGGGCAGTTCTTGTTCTAGCAGTTTAAATCACTGGTGTGTTACTCTGGCAGTGTGCCCATGTACTAGGAAGGCAGGCAGTGCAACAGTTGAGCTGCTGTTGGGTTTTGTTGCTTGCTTTGTTCTCCCAGCCACAGTCATCCGTTCTTCTGGTTACCTATGCTTCTCCTGTAGTTCTTTTCAGATGTGTCTTATTTTCATATTCCAGATCACTGCATCCTGGGAGGCTGTGCCACAGTCCTCCACAAAAATTTTTAAAGGTTTGGCATTTAAATCGTACAGCTGCACAAGCTGCCCCCTGCTGATATTATCTTAATATTGCCACTACTAGATGAGCGTAAGCAACAGACCCCAAATCAAATTACATGGAAGTATCAATTAGCTGTGTAGTTATCAAAGGAAAAAACCCACACAGTCTGCACTCTTGGTGAGCCGTTAAGCTTTAGTCACACTAAATCACTCTAATTTCCTGTTGTGTGGGGTGTGGTTAGCAGAGGAGTGAATAAAAAGCCTGCCAGATTTCAGCAGTGTAGTTGCTGAAGCGTTGATTTTTGGCTGGATATAGATACTGGGATTTCAGAGCTCAAACTGTCCCAAATACTTTGCACTGCTTATTACAGAAGGTGTAAGTTATTTCATGTATGTTTGGTTTATAAGAGGGTACATACATAATTCAGAAGACTTAATTTTGTTATATAGGACACATAATGGAGAGCTCATTTGTTAAAAAGGAAGAAAAACCCAAACCAAACAGACTCACTGCATGAGGCAAAGACATCACAGTTTTATTAAGCAGTTGAGAGTGAAAGACTCTTTAAAAGCAACTTTTCTGTTTTAAAGATCTTGTTATACCTTCCCAACTCACTGATTTAACATGTCCTGATTATTTTGAAAAATGCACATGGCATTTACTTTAAAAATATGTCTGCAGCTGAGGTTTCCTCTCAGTACTGTAGAGGATGGTCACTAACAAAATAGAAAGTAATGTCCTGTTCACCGAATTGTTAAAGCTGTAGGCTGGATTTCAAAGAAAGATCTCAGTAGCCTCAACAGCCTCAGTATGGAACATTGAGCAAGGTTTATTTCATCCTTGATGTCTCTAATTAGTGAAACTGGGTAAAAAAAAGAGCTTATCTTTTTCAGTAAGTCCACATGGTAAATACACTCAGTAAAAGTTAGGAGTTTAATTTATTTAAGAATATTTACCTAACACGTTGCCGTTCCTGATCCACCAGTCTTATCTGGAAATCCAGCATTGCCTTATGCATCTTAATTTCCTCAGTTCTTTCTGCTATGGCTTTCTTTAATTCCAATTTTTGCTTTTCCAGTGTTAGAACTTTCTCTGTCTTATTAAACAGAGTATCTCGAAGACGGTTCAATTCTAGTTTTAAGAGATTATCTTCAACTATCATCTCCTAATAACAAAAAGATCTCAAAATAAGAAAGCATAATTTTTAATAAAGATATTTATAACCGCTAATAAGTTGTGGGGTTTTTTTTTTAAATTAAGCATCTATTATTTTGTCTTTTATGTATACAACTGTAAGACTCATTTTGCTCTGCATTTAAAAATGTTCTCAATTTCTCATTTGCTAACAGTTCACATGGTGAGTGTGGTAGGGGTAGATTGTATCGTGAATGATTTTCTACAAATTCATGAGACTTTAATTCAGACTGAGTTATGGGTTGTTAGACGTTTTCATCTACAACCCTCTTTCAGTTAGCATAACAAATATAAGACTTTAAAGGTGGTTTCAAAGAAATTAAGCAAACCTTACAAGGAACTTTCTGAAGCAGTTAGTATCTCACTTGAACCATTATAACTGTCTTGGAATGTGTTCTAGATTCTGTAGGGCTATAAGTCATGTTCTTACGTGAGCACATTTATATATACCAAAACTCATGGCAAGCGCAAGTGGTGAGCTTTATTAGCATGCAAACATTTTGAAGAATTTCTTTAAAAAAAAAAAATCTTATGGATTCCTAACTCTGTACAATATCTCCTCTGATTTCTTTTATGCCATCAGCTTCTTTGTTTTGTTCCCCTCAGTTTCATCCCCAAAGCAAAGTTCCAGGTTAGGGAAAGTTTTTATTGAGAAGCAAGTGCACCAGTTAGGCTGATAGCAAAACTTCCCCCTGCTACTTACACCCTGTATTGTTCTACTACCTCACTGCTTCTTTTAGGAAGGCTAGAGCTTATTGCAGGAAAAAATGTGCAGTAATTTAGAAGACTGGGAACTGTTCTTTTCTGTTTATCAAAATATGGGGAGAAAGACTTCAATTTTTTTTTCTAATATCTTAAATTGGAATGTAGATAGATCCAAACCATCTGCTGCAAAGAAAGTCCTGCAATTTAACAAAAAACTGAGCCAAACTTATTAGTTGGCATCACAGATTGAGAATGAAAATTCCATGCTAGGTAAAGATGTTCTTTAAAATAGAAATGTGTTTACTATTCAAGGCACTCGTATCTCAGAAAAAAAACCCCACTGACCAGGTGGATAGTGTGGTTTAAGCAGTGTGTGATTAAATTGATAACCCAAAGAAACTTTATGCTGCATACGCAGGAGAAGCAACACTTTGCCTGTTAAGATAATAGTGACAAAAGTGACTTCAAAGTTTGGGAAGGAAATTGTAAGTCAAGAAACTACAAAGGGGATTGTTGGGGATTTAATGATATAGAACATGTGAGGCAGACAGCAGCCTTCAGATCAAGTAATGAGTGTACGTGTTTTAAAAAACAAACAAACATGTCATGTATTAGAAAAGTTGCAAAATAATACTGTACCTGCTTAATGGCTTTAGCTTTTTTTAACTCCTGATCTGATCTCTCATTGAAAAGACTTAGTTCATTTATCTTGATCATCATATCACTTGTTTCTTCTCCTGTCTTATCCATTGCTTTCTTGATGAAATGGACATCGTTCTGGTTTCAAATTAAGTTAAGTTTAATTTATTTCAGTGAATATGGTTGCATCAAAAGCTACCAGTTAAGATTAAATGAGATATTTTTAAGTTGTGGAACCATCATCATCATCTTGTGTCCATACACTGCTCTGCAAACAGTGCCTAGAGCATTGCAGTCTGCACGCAGAGCGCTGTTGCAATATTAATGTCATTGCTTGTTTTATTTAGAGTATAGTAATTGTTATTTATAAAATATAGATCTTTCAGCCAATAAGGCAACTCTAATATAATAATGTATTTTGGTCTACATAAAAAAAAAAAAAAAAAAAAAAAAAAAAAAAAAAAATAATTAATAAATC
>WHYT01016369.1:367763-437470 GCA_009806455.1 Tetrax tetrax
TATTTTGTTATAAAAAAAAAAAAAAAAAAAAAAAAAAAAAAAGAAATCTGGTATGTCTGACCTTTACTTTGATATTCGTAGTTCATCTTCATAAAACCATCTGTCTTTGATAATACTCCAGAGTATGAATAAATTCCTGGAGGTGCGTTTCAATGCTTGGTTATACTCACTGCTCAAATTCTGCCACTCCTCAAAATTGAAGTGTGGGCACCAATTGCACAACATTAAATCTTGTTATTGCCTGGATCTCCACTTAAATGGCTCTGCTATAAACAGTTTATTCCCCTCATTAAATTGATCAATTTTTTTCTTAACTATCACTATGAGAAATCAGTTGTCATGTTTTATTAAAAACCTGACTTTAATCTTGGCATAGTTTCTCTTTGAAAAGAGATTTCAAAACATGCTAAAATGTAGCTGATTAATAAACAAATGCATTTCTTATAAAAAGAAATTATAAATTTGCTACAGAATAACTGACTGGTTCATTGTCTACAAGAAAGGTAAGTGCAATATTTTAGAGAATTAATGATGGTCACTGGATAGGGGAAAAGCAGAGAACAAGCACACATATGCAAAATTCTCACATGGGAATAGAGACAGAAAAATAGTATTTCTGAATTACATACGAGGATAGGGTCAGCTAACTCAAATACTGTATCTTCAATTCAGTAGTGTTACTTTGTACAATTTTAAATGCAACTGTACTTATAGTTTTATTAAAAATACTGAAGTAGTAGCATCCCAGAATAACATTCTCCTATTTCTACATGGTCCTAATGATAAATTCAGACGTTTGCAAGCAGTCAGTCACATTTTGAAATGAAAGCTAAGCTTGCCTTTCTAACATTTCAATGCTTGTCTTCCTGCTAAGGTGCCTCAGTTGTGCAGTAATGACTTATTTTTCTGGAAAATATAGGGAACATAAAAAGTTTTCCACACAGGTTACACAAAGTTCAGGTATCTTTTAATCTATCACCGAGTTTATTAATAAGACACAATCTACTTAATTCACTGAGGTTTATAGATGTTACACAGTCAACTTGATGTTCTAAGGAAGTTACCTGAAGTTTCTTGTGCTGTGCATGTAAAACATCATATGTATTTTTCTTTTCTTCTAAAGTTTTCTTAAGTTCAGCAACTTTTGCTTCCAAAACTTGTTTTTCATCTGCATTAACCTCTCCTTCTAACCGTGACAGCCGTCTCTGTAGTTGCTGAATATAAAAATCCTGTTAAAATAATTAAGAGAATTAGTAGTCCGAGATAAGCAATTATAGCCTTGCTATAAAGCTAAAATACTGGATATAAATTTGGATCTAAATATTGGCTTTAGGACAGTCACCCAATTAAGCTATTGTTTTATAATAATTTATGGCTTATAGACCTCATTAGCAAAATATTCTTAGATGACTGATGTGCAGTGATGGTTCAGGACTAATCTTCTAGAAGAGTAACAAAGCATGCTCAGCACAGCCTGCTGTAGGGAGGCTTACTGTGGAGTTGCCATCTTGCTGTTACCAGTGGATGCTGATATAAAAGAGCAAATTTTCAAAGTGGTGCAGAGGAAATATGCGCAAAATCCAATTAGTAAATAACAGGATTTTGGCATGTACCTCTTGTATTGCTTTAAAAATTTACCCTGAGGTGTCTGTGGTTCAGAGGGATCAAAGTAGAGAACTGATTTAAGAAATTAGTGGGAAAAGCAGCAGTTGAAAAAAAAAATAATAATGAAATACACAAGTGCATAATGCAGGTAATACTATAGCAAGTTGCAGTTATTTCAATTTTATCCATACATCTAGAGACAGAAATAATGCGGACTTCAAATTATACTGCATGGTAGTTCCAAAATGGTAAGATGTTGACAAAGATTATATAACTCAAGCAATTTACTCTCAGCAGACCCAAGAAATCATAGTATGAAAGTACATTAATCTTCTACCTGGTTATATAATAATTCTTGTTGTTTTAATGCATCTGCATCAAGTTTGTGCAGTCGACTCTTAAGATTTTTAAGTGATATTCGACTTCCGTCAATTTCTCCTAGAACACACTTCTCCTTATCCTTCTGCACCTTCAACTCTTGAGTCTTCTTGAAAAGCAGTTCTTTTAACTGGTTCATTTCTGTTTCTTTTTCCTGGTGACAAATTAATCATTAAGTAGTAAGAAATAATTAATCACCTAAGAAGTAATTTCTGAGGAATTATTTGACTTTATCAATTATACATAGTAAGATTTAAAATTTTAAAATTTTCAATACTATATCCATTAACATGAACACAGACTACCATAGGTCTTCAAAATGGTTGTGACTTCAGGAAAAAGTAATTTTTTTTTATTTAGGTTTTTTTAACTTGAATCATACCCTTCTATTACATGACTTTTTTTTTCCATTATGGGAATAATACTGTTTTCAGCCTTTCAGAAAAGTAAATCCCAGTGATCCTTTCAAAAAAAAAAAAAACCAAAAAAAAAACCCCTCCCTATCGCTTCCAGCATATATGAATATTTGGCAACATACAAAGTTTTCAATGGTTTATTAAAACTTGTAACTCTGTGTACGCACATGTGTGTGTTTATAAAAGTTGGAATAATTTTGTTTTAAAAAACACATTTTTTGTTTTAAAAACCACATTCTAAAAGCACTTCCTTATTCTCAGAGGTAAGTTGCCATTAACACCTAAATTGGTGCAGAAAATGAGGTTTTAGTAAGATCTGTTATAGTAAGACAATGCCAAACATTTCAAGTAACCTGAAATGTACTGAAAACAAACAAAATTGAGATTATTTTCTTTTTACAACCCTAACAAGGAAGACAACTTCATTTTTTCCCTCCTTCCTTCCACTCCCCCACCCAAATAACCAAAGACCTTCCAAAGCTCAGACCATTTAACATGCTAGTTTCCTGTAAGGTTCATCTCTAAAACAAGTTATGATGCACATTTAAATTAATATAGCAAAACACCTTAGAATTCACTTTTCTATATTGATTAAAATCATGCTTATTCTTTATTTTATATTTATATGTTGTGAAATTGGCTTGTGAACCATCTTGCTAGCTTTAATAATAGTGAACGATAATTTAACTCCTTCTCTAAGAGTTCATAATCACATTCTACCAAACAGAATTTTTTTTGTAGTTGAACTTGCTGTAAGTGCAATTCCAAATCCAAAACTCTGCAAGAAAAAAGCCAAGGGTAAATTTAATATGAAATTGTTATGGCCTGTAGCATTTTACACTGATGTCAGTGGGCTTTCCATTTCAGAAGTAAACTGGTTTTATGCATGTTCCCAGTTCTGAGTTGTTTTTGTGAAGCTAATGATGATGATGAATTCATCTACCAAAACTGGATCATGATCTGACCTTTATTTTGTAGTCTTTCTTGCATATCTAAATTCATTTATTTAATAGAAATTGTTTCCTTTTAAGTGAGGTTGTTAATAGAAGATACTCAGTAAGCTCCACTGTGCAACAGTGTTTTGCCACAGATTGAAGAGGGAGAAGTATCACAGAACTGAAGTGCAAAATGGTGACATTTCATCCACATTGTTCCTGTAAATATCTCTTCACAGTAAATTAATAGAGGCAGCAGAGAGCCGTGTGTCTAATGGTGATGGAAAGTGCGCTTCTGACTAATAGATTACCGACATTGTTCACAAAGAGTTCATCCTAGCTAAAGTATTGCCCCGAAGCTGCGGAGCTGCCAAGCTCAGTGTCATCTTAGGTTATCCGCCAGAGATGCAAGTGAGAAACCCTGCTAATGGTTTAGCCACCCTGGTAACAGTCTTAAGGGGAAGCAAATAAGGTTTTCATTTTAATGAAGTGTTATATCATTCCAACTTGTTTTCAAATTATCTGAAAAATCAAAACAGTAAGGCCTGTAATTTAAGAAACTCTCTATAAAGGAAAGACATCCCCTCTCTAGTTTCTGTATGTATATTTAAATTGTACAGTTTATGCCTGTGGAGTTAAAAAGTTAGAAAAATAATGCTCAGTCTACTGCAAGAGTACATACATGCTACAGGAAAAAAAAACAGTATGCAGTGGTATGCACAGATACAGCTTTGTTCTCACTTGTGCAGGAACACCTGCTGTCACATTTGTTTAACCTGGTCATCTTACAACAAAGCCTCAGCATATCCAACATTCAATTATCCAGCAAAATGTAAAAAAAATATTTGTATCAAGTTCTGTCAGAAGATAAGTGGCAAAATACTTTTAAGAGAACTAATAGCAAAATGACAAAACAATAGAAACATTTTCTGAAATGCAAGAAAGTTCAGTTGATTGCGTTGCAACATTGCATTTATTCAAAAGCCCTTTGCAGTTCATCAGATGATAATGATTTTGGATATTTTTATTCCTATTCTTAACTTGCAACATAGGAAGCAGGGTTTGAATAAAAAAAATAGTATTAGACATTAAAAAAATAGTGACCATATTACAACTTGTACACACCACTTCTCACATAAAAATCTTTATTCATCATGAAAATGAAATCTAAAGCAAGCCAGTAATTTTTTAATAGTCCACAACAAATGAGATGTATCAGAGTCATGCAGAATTAAAATAACGAAGAGGAGACTAGGCCAGCCAAATCTGATTAGAAGACTTCAAAATCTTTTTTAATCGCAGTTTGCCAAAATCATAGCTCTTTGCAGGTTTATAAGTTTGGTGGTGTTTTACTAACGCCAAGAAGTTTTCAGTGGCAATGTTACTAAAAATTAATCTTGACAAGATTCTTGCTCCTTAACAACCTTATTGATGGGAAACTGAGAGAAGCTCAAAGACCCTTGCTCCTCAGCAGCCCATAAAACAGAATGTTTGGAGACATGAACTCCCAAAAACAGCTAAGCAAAATACAAGATTTTGAATTTTTTTTTTTTTATCGTTACAAAGCAGAAGCAAAACATTACTATATTTTTATAACAAAATTTGCCATATTCCAGGAAATAACTTGCATTTCAATCTAGCCAAGAAGTTGTAAGCAGCTTTACCCAACGTGACAGGTAAATGCCCTGTTCAGTACACTGATGCAGGCAGAATACTGGGCTTATGTCTGATCTGTCCAATGACAGTTCCACTATCCGACGTTCATATATGAGGACACCATCTTCTGATTTACTAGGACCACTTACCTTCCTCCAGAGTTTTCCAGAACAGACACTGATGTATCTACACGCATGTTACTTCATTGTTTGATGAAATAGCTACATGTCATATCAATACTTATATTCCATCTCAATCCATAAATATTTGCTTTAGATAGAGCTTGCAAATTCAAATGAATCCTCATTTGCAGAAACCATGAAAAACATTTTACCTTGACAATTTTCTCTTCTTCCTTTAGTATTTCTTCCATCCTCAAAGCTTTCTCTTCTGAACTGAGTGTCTCCTCAGTCACAAGCTTCAGTTTATTGGAAAGACTTGCATTTTTTTCTTCAATAATGCTTAATCTAAATAAAATTACATGATTTAACAAGTTAAATGTATGTTGCATATACAACATTGCTAAAACCAAGCAGCATACCTTACTGAGGAGTTGCAGATTTTTTCATGCCCTTTAAAAACAAGGATTACCAGGAGTATTTCCTAAATTGTCCAGTGCCAGAAACTATGCAGGACATGGAGTAACCAGAAAGTTGGAGGCTTTAATCATCAACATTATTTAAGGTTCTTTGCTAGCTCGAGGATTTGATTATATTACTAATCCTTACAAATGATATTTTTTAAGGTCTGTTTCTTACCTGTCTTGTTTTTTCTGAATTTCTTTCTTCAGATTGGTTACTTGTGTTCTCAAAGACTCCAGATCAGAAGCAGTTCTGTCCACAGTGGATTTCAAAGCATCCAGCTAATAAATTACAAAATGGAGCAATTGAGCTCTTACTTTGGTACGTGTTAGGATATTTAAAATTATAAGGTACCTATTTATTGTAAATTATTTAGTTTCTTTTTAACAGTGTTTTCCAAATGAGAACTGCTGCAGATTCTGAGGTGCTGTAAATGGGCACAGCTAGTAACTCAATAGACTCATTTACATAATCTGAATACTGGGACAAAATACTTAAAAATACAGAAAGAATTACGAAGGTACTGTGAGATGCAATTCTTGTCCAACAGCATCTGTATAAATGGAACCATGGTTTTATAGAGCACAGCTGACTTTGATGAGGTTCTTTGTGAACATGGATACCCTTATGTATCTACTAGATATTTCTAATTCAAACTTTGTTGGGTACATAAAATTATTTTGACTAAGATAAGGGAACACTGACAAAAATACACAGACATTTAATTTGGTAAAAAAAATACAATACAACATACACTCATTAAAGAGGATAGGAATATTTCACAATCAGTAGCTCATTAGTTTTTACAGTATTACTTCACAGTGTAAGTGTAATTTTCTTCACTTTTACAGATGAAGAAACCTGAGCAAGGGTATAGATAGCAGGTC
The DNA here is from genome assembly GCA_009806455.1 of Tetrax tetrax. Classification (NCBI taxonomy): domain Eukaryota; kingdom Metazoa; phylum Chordata; class Aves; order Otidiformes; family Otididae; genus Tetrax; species Tetrax tetrax. Next base: position 374,222 of record WHYT01016369.1, read on the forward strand.
TCTCTCTGTACCAGAATGAGAAACTGGGAGGTCACAAGCTGTCAGTTGAACTGTAAGTGTTTCTTTCCTTTTTTCTCACTTGCATGCCACAGATGTTCTAACACCTAATAGTGGAAGACTGTCCTCATTATCACATTATGTAGTACTAACTGTGAAAAAGGTCAAGCAAGAATCTCACAGCTTAGACATAAAAGCCTACCAATTCTGTGAACCCTCAAGTTTGCATGAATTATAGGGTAATTAATAGCCTACACCTTGTTTGAGCTACCTACAGTTTAATTAGGATATCAGTTTGTGAACCACCTGCAACAAAAAAAGCTATGCAAAGTTAAGGCAACAGCAGATGCAGGGTTGGTTCGTTGTTTTGTTGGGTTTTTTGGGTTGGTTTTTGTTTTTAAATCACCAAGCTTGCTGAGTAGCCCAGTGTTACCTTTTTTCTTGTTAAGAGACAACTTATGTAACACACGTGTATCCCTTCTCAACAGAGCCATGAGACTTGAATTACCTCTTAGAAATACTTCTACAGGCATTTATGTAATTAAGCAGTGCAGCTCATTCCTATCTTTAAGCACATTCCTATCTTTAAGATTAAATGTAGTAACATAAAACATAGTAAATAAAGTAACAAAGTATGGACACCATCAAGCACGACTTGTTCACGTGGCAGCTCTATCCTACTGCCTCTTGATTAGAAAGCCATGTGAAAGTGTTTGGGTCTTTTTTTCCAAAAATTTTAACCTGACTACAAGGCCCATCAACACTCACTTCTGAGAGCACAGGATAGGAATTGTTTGGAATCGAGAAGAGATTTCTCATCTCTATACAATACTACAGTCTATGCATGCTAAAGGCAAGACGTGCCTCCTTCTGAAGCATCTAATAGTGTTACACCATTCAAGAGAAAATTCATCCATTTTATACAATCGACACAGAATGGAAGCTCATCTCTTCACCACTATCAATGACAGGATTAAGTTGAGGGTTCAGATCCCAATAATCATGAGTAGACTAAAAAGAGCAGATTTTTTTTTTTTAAATTATTAAGAGTCTAGTATAAAAATAGAGAAAAGCAAATGCTATACCTGTATTCCCTCCATCTAGTCAAAACTTAGAGTTGAACGGTTTGGTCATCCTTACCTCATCCTGCAGCTGAGCTCTGTAAGCATCCCGAGTCTGGTACTCATTTCGGAGGCTGGTAGCTTCCCGTTCAGCCAAAGAAATTTTCTTTTCATATTCCATATTATTAAGAGTCTCATTTACCAAAAAGGCAGTCTTCTCTTTCAGCACCATTTCTTTATTTCTGATCTCCTGCTTTATCTCTGTTATTAGCTATCAGGATAAAAACATTTTAGACGTGCTTGCGTTACTTAAGATGTATTAGATTACTAAAGGGTACAACGAGAAGTTAGATTGCTGTTAAGACTACTCTTTGCATGAGACAGTCCAAATATCATATCATTCTTAAATTACTTTATGCCACTAATACACCACCAAATACAACTGGTCTGGATTGGAAACTTTGAAAATACTCCAATAAATTTTTTAAAAATTACACTATAAACTTGTATATAATAAAAATAAATTTAGATTGATTGAATTGGAAGGGGGAAAGCTATGTGACCAAAACTTCAGATAGACTTGAAATGGAGGAATTGCAAGAGGAAACTTATGAACAGTAGCGATGTTTACTTTAGCTGACAGATTTATAGCTATTCAGTGAAAACTGTCTATTTTGAAAGGTTAAATAAAAGATTAGCTACTGGGAAAACTATACTGTAGTTCTAAGGTAAAAAAAAAACCAAAAAACAAAAACCAAAAAAAAAAAACCCCACCTGTTTACAAAAGCATCAGTAGGACTATTCTGTGAACTACTAATACATGGAAGGTTGGCCAGAGCTGGGGTTTCGTTGTTGTTTTTTTTTTTTTCTTTATATCTGAATCTGACCTGAAATACTATGAAATCCAAAATATTTCAGCTAAATTAGACTATTATATTTTATGTTTGGTAGTAATTCTTCTAGCTTGTCATTTTATATTATTACATTTTTTTGGTGTTGTATCTTAAGCCTGTTTAAACCATGTTTCTGCTAAGGGTATAGCTAATACCCATCTGGGCAACATAACAAAGCTGATACTCTTTCAGCAGGAAAATATCCTACTAGCAGAGCTAAGGATTTGGGTAGACTCTTCCTGTATATATAATTGTGCTTTTTCCCCTCCTTCAGAAAAAGCTATTGTTACTTTGGAATCCACGTTTATAAAGTTTTTCTCTACACTGATCCTTCAGGCTTTTTCTGGTGCATCTGTTCTATTGCCCTGCAGAACTTTCCAAGGAGTTCACACTTCTTCTGACAAAGTTCAGGATAAAGTAAACTTTATTTGCACCTCTTGCCATTGGACCATCTGTGCATAAGACACTGGCAAAACCAATAGCCTTTAGAAATTAATACCAACTCTTAATGCCCAGCAGGATCTTTTTTGAGTTAGAAGAGTGCTGTTGCTTCTCTCCATTTGCAGACTGTACTTAAGGATCAATTTTTAACCTTAATGTGATTATTTATCATAATTCTGACATAAATGTTAGTCAGGTGTTTGTTCACAGAGGTAGCAATGCTAATTCCTTCAATAATAAATGTTCCGTTTTCTTTTTATATTGCATCCTAGACACAGAATCTCCTACTTGCAGTTGACTGTCCTTATACGCTAAGAAATAACACCACATCTTCTTGATTCTTAGATTCTTAGATCACAGGAAATAAAACACTGAATCTGGAATGCTTTGCATTTTCCAACGACCTTGAGATTGAAAATTAAACCTGGTATAGTATCAAGCAGAGCACCGTTACTTACACTGAGAGATACTGCTTTCAAAATAAATTCTGAATATATTTCAGGAATATCTCAGCTTTGAAACACCTTCATAAAACACAGAGGTAAACAAAGAGAACACTGAACATCTAAAAGACCCAATCATTCTATGTGCAACTGGCAAAATTCCTATCAATATCATACATACAAAAGTAATCTGATATACTGATATGGATCAGTTACAGCAGTTTTACCAAAGCACAATGATCAATCTGTTGATCTCTTTTCTGCATTTGTTGTATTGCATTCTCCCACCGCTTGATGACTTCTTGCCTTTCCTGATGAACTCTGCGAAAATCTTCAGCTGTCTTGTCAAGCTCTATCTGTTTAAAAGACAGCATCCTCATGATGTCTGATTTTAAAAATTTTATATATAACAAGATATCTTCAAGAATGGTAAGCACAAACCTGAGCTGTTAGGGTTTCTGTAAGCTCATTATCAAGAGCTCTGTGCTTCTGACTTGCTTGCACAGTCAACTTTTCTACTTGAAGGGTTAATGCCTAAAGTGAAAGGATACAAAAATTATATTGGTAAGACTGTGTAAGATAAAGTTTTTGAGCTAAGTATTTAATGAGTAAAAATAACTTTTCTCCTCCTTGTATTTAAAGGCTTAAAAAATATTAACCAGGGATACTTATCTCTAAATTAATATTATACTGGAGAACTAACCCTTATAAAGTCTGAGCTTGTGACTGAAGTGTCTATGTATACCATCTTTCATTATTCTTGGCAGCTTTACTGAAATAGCCATACTTTGTTCTCAGTAATATTAACAAATTCAGTTCTAATGGGAAAATCTACATTATTTGTCCATATCTGGCATGCATTTTTGAACAAACTCCTCTCTTAATTCAGTGGCACTGTTTTCTAGACTTTATTATCCAATTGTGCACTTTCTTAGAAAAATTCAAACAAGTTTTACCCAGATGAACAAAAAAATTTAGTGTCTTCAATTATGTCTTTCACCTTCTGTAAAACCTGTTCTCTCTGACCTTTAAAATTAACCTCATATGGAACTGCACTGTGCTGCTAAGTGGAAACCAGTTTAAAATTGCTGTTGTACAAAATCTCGTCTCAGTCTTACCTGACTTGATAACATAACAAAGGCTTCAAATGCTAAAACGGTTCTCTGTTTTGTTTCTGAGGATTGCTGTCATTTCTACTTACTCCTAGTTTCCCTTCATCTTGTTGTGCATACTTCTGGATTGTGATAGTATCATTATCTTTACGATCTGATTCCTTTATCCAGCTCTCCAGAACTTCCTCATCACAATTCATCTGTTGTTTTAAGTCTTCCAACTTCTTAGTGGTTTTATTTATATTATTCTAATAAAATTGGAGTTAAATTAAAGGGTTAATATTAAATGTCTAATTTTTTTTCTTTAAATAGTAATTGAAATAACCTACTGCAACATGCTACTGCAACAAGTTTACGTGCATCTTGTTGCTTACAAAATTGCTAGTTTTCTTTTTTGTTAACTGTGTATTAATGAATGAATGCTAATACACATCCTTGTCTTAATGGACAAACAAGACAGTAAGTTACCACAAACTTAAAATGCAAACAAATTTTAAACAGAAAAGTCAGCCTCTGGTGAGATACCCACATGCAGGATATTTATTCCACATAATAAGCTGATCTGAGGCATCACAGAGTAAAGTTTCTGACACCAAGGCCCAGTTCTTAGATCCTTATCGCATACCAATTTACAAATGGCCCCTTGTGACTGTAAAGAGACCTCCTGAGATAAATATGAGAGAATCTGGATCCAGCTGAATAGCAAGGATATCTTCATCATCCTACCCATTATGAAAGACTGGAGATTACAAACAGACTTAATGAGAAGAAAGGGAGCAAATTAAAAAAAAACCACACCACCACATAATTTAGATTATTCATAGAAAGAAAAAAGGGACAGTTCAATTAAACAGAAAACCACCTGGAATTAGATGGTATTAGATTACTTTTTTAATGTAAAGCAAATTTTTAATCTCAAAATCATGCCCCAAGTTTATGTGGGGAAGATTTCCCACCAACAATTTATTTTTTAATTTTTAAACCGTAAAGAAAATACCTAGATGGTGAAAGGGATGCGTGGCTGTGTATCTGGCATTAAGAACATTAAAAGCTGCAGTCTTTCAATATCTCGTTACTATTTGCTAAGTCTTGACCAGTCTATACAAGGAGATCCTCAGTGTCACTCTATTTGCATACGCAGGGAAAAGCACATCCAGATCATTTATTATAATTTATAAGATTTAATTATAATTAGCTGTTCTTGACTTATACTATTATTTCTCTAAATGCAACTAAGGACAAGTCATAAAGTCTAATTGCAATATGAGTCTTCTCGAACAAAAATTTTAAACCTTACTTCCTGACTGTTTTTCTTTTCTCTTAGGGAAACTATCTCATCTTCCAGTCGTTTAATCTCAGCTTTCAGATGTCCACGTTCTCTCTCAGCAAGGGCTTTGAAGTGTTGTTCCGTTTCAATTTCATTCTCTCTGGCTCTGTAAAGAGACTATAAAATAATATAGTTCAGCATTTTACAATAAACAAGAGGCATATATCAACAAACCCCCTTATTTTACATACAACTAAATCCCAAGTCAGAGCTGGTACGATTTTTGTCATGTAAATACAGAAATTTTCAGAGCAACTTTATTGCTTGGATTTTCCTATCTGAAATATAGGTATTCTTTTATATCTGTGTTTACACACACACCCCCATTGCATTGTATCAGATATCCACAGATCAACCATTTATAGCCCTAAAAACTAATTTCAAAATACATTTGACCCAAGATCCACAATCTTAATCTTTCATCTTAAATCCCTTGATCACCAGTGGTTTTAAGTCAGATTCAGGAGGCACAGCAAAATAAATCATTTTGTTCTTTTGTGCAGAGACAGACCACTGCCAGGCTGGCCTATAGCAGTATCTATATTGTCTAATGTGTCTGACAAAAGTGATTTCTTCCTTGTATAATAACAAATTATTACTTTACTAGAAGCTTCTTTTAAATAGAGACTCTTATGTTCTCTTTCTTTGTGTGCAGATTAAAACTTGACTCTAGCATAAAAAAAAAAATTTAAAAGTTGTTCAGCTACAGGGAAGTTTCTTAAGACTTTTTCAGCTGGGATATTTTAGCTGAAAGGTGTGCAGCTTTGACTTGGGACTCTAGAAATCTAAACCACCAATCTTGGCCACTTATCTCAGAGCATAAGTGAAGACTTGCACTTGCACCATCTCACTTCATTCTTCATGTCTGTGAATTAACTCTCCGCTAGCATTTCACAATTAACTCTTGACCATTATAAAGATTATACATTTGTTTTTCCCTTACACTGATTTTTATTTTCCTTGACCAAATTTTAATTATCATCTACAAAAGCCTCTATTAATAAAGAATTCTAAAATGTATCCTTCTTGGCTTTCTTTTAGGTACAGTTCTCAACTTGGATGGTCTTTTTAGTGACCATCACATAATACCACTGAGATATATAATTTAACTTTTGTTTCCTGTGAAAGTCTTGACAAATCTCTAACAAAGCTGGCAAAATATACAGAGATACCAGCCACAGAAGGATACTCCCATCACAAGCCTGCCTGACAGCACGGATCTGCTAGAGGCCGCGATTTACCTGAGTGAAGCTGAACTCCTGTCGCACATTTTTCAAATGAGATGTCATTGCTTCTATACGCTCCTCAAAGCTGGTCAACTCATTTTGCAGGTTTATTTTTTCGGTTTGCTTCTTCTGTAGCTATTTAAGAATTAGAATTGTCAATTAACCGGTTTTCGTTGATTGTTTATTACCCGCAACTACTTCAAAATATAGTCATTGCAATTACTAATACAAAAGTGTAAGAAGTATGCACTACATTCCTCTAAAGCAGTGAAATGGGACATTTCTGAAGAAAAGATAGCGGCAAAACCACTTTGTGCCATTAGGTTCTGCTGCCCCGCACCGGCCCCTGGAGCGGAGCGGGGCCGGTCGGGCCGCTGCACTCCCCCGGCGGAGGGGCCGGGACCCCCCGGCGCAGGTAGGCGGCTTCCACGCATTTAGGCGCGGACCTGGCTGCGTGTTTTCCCCCCGCGGAACTGGCGGGTTTCTCCTCCCTCTCTCCCCGGGCCCCGGCGGGGCAGGAGGCCGGCGGCCCCCTCAGAGCCGAGGGGCGGGTGCCGTGGCTCCGCGCCCCGGGCGGCGGCGGGGGAGACGAGTTCCTTCCCCTCCCCGGCCGCAGCGCCGCGCTCACTTCGTCCTCCAGCGCCTTGTTCTCCGCGTTGGCCACGGGCACGGCGTAGCCATCGTCCCAGCGGAGCTCGGCCAGCACGGAGGCGGTGGAGCGGCTGCCGACGCTGTCCATGGCCGCTGGCGGCGGGGCCGGGCCCGGCCTGGCGTCCCCAGGCCCTTAGCAACGGCGAGCCCCCGGCGAGCGAGCGAGCGAGGGGGAAGTCGCAGCGGCGGGAGCCGCCTCCCGCCCCGCCCGCGGCGGCCGTTGGCGGCTTCCCGCCCGGTGAAGGGCCGCGGCTTGGTGTGGCCTGGGCGGACTGAGTTTGGAAATTTCTGGTGTAAGCCCCTACATCAGCTCCTAAGAAGGGCTGCTGTTAGCGGCGTTACCAGAGCTGTCTGGAAACAATGGCCTTGCCTTGCAGCCACTGGTGGCTGTGCTGAAGTGGAAGGTGCCAGGCCCTGCGCCTTCGGCTGACGCCTCAGAGGCCCCCCGCTCCATGGCCTCCCTGTCAGAGCACCGGTCTGTGTCACAGCTGCAGCAATCTGGGGCCAGCTCACCTCTTGCTGATAACAGATGCAGATTTCTAGGCGGGCACATGCTACATGTCCTGTTTCTGAACAGGCCTTCGGTGTTACTTCCCAGCGACAAACAGGTGGGTTTCCTGAGCCAGAGATTGCATTCAGGTGACCGTAAACGCTAATGCCATATCCTTTATAAACTTAGCTGTTACCTTTTTGAACCCATCTATACTTCTGGGATGCAAATCATCCCATGCTGTCAAGTTACATCGTTCGTAGATGGAAAGAGGCATGCCAATCTCAGCAGGAAGCATAGTCTTGTTGTAGAAATCCTCTGTTGGTGACTGCTGTATTCTCTGGCTGAAACATCTGAGCAGCCAAGTTCCTGTATCAGCACAAAGCCTACTTTCAAACAGGAGAAAGGAGGAGGTGAGGAAGAAGTACCTGCAAAGACCCCAGCATGAAGAAGGATATGGCTTCACATTATCAGGAAAAGGCGTCCTGAGAAGGTTAGATGGATATTGCCTTCAAAGGGATGAAAAGACATTAAGGGAAATAATCAAAACATGATTAAAAAGTGCCTGGGCGAAACAGCAAGGAGTGGTGGCAAATGGTTAGGAGGTGGTTTGGAGAAGCGAGGACTTCACAGGGAGTTTTGTTATAAAACAGGTTGGTGGCTTAGCAGCAACACTGACCATAGCAGGAGACATTGATTTTGTTAGATATCTGCAATGTGTTATGGAACAATATCTTCAGAGAAGAAGAGTGCTGAAGAACAGTGAAAGGCAGGCCTGAGGAGAATGCACCGAAATGGCAGTTTGCTGTATTCTGCATATTATTGCTGGTCTTCAATGGTTGGTTGCTTCACTGGTCATCCCCCTGAGAAAAGTCTCAAATTATTCTTAAAAACTACTGAAAAGGAAAAAAAGAAAAACAAAAAAAAAAAACCAATGTGAGGAGCCAATCTAGTTTATTAAAAATAGAGGAATGGTGCAGGGTTCAGTGCCTCAAGCTACCTGTGAAACAAATACAGAAGTTGTGAGGAAGATCTTTTTGCCTCTGTTGTCTTACGTGGCACAGTGATCTATGAATGGTTCTAAGATGTGCTGAATAATATTTTTGAAGAAGCAAGCTTGGCAGTCCTGGTAAGCATCAGGAAAATGTGGCTTGAGACAGTAATTGGCAACAAACAGCCTCCTGTTACCTTCCTGTTTGCCCTCTGGGATGTATGAAGTTGTGATAACCAAATAAGTCTTTTTTGATCTCCTTGCCATACGCTTTTAGAGTTTGCAGCTCGGTGGTGATGTCTGTCTGATGCTGAGAATGATGTGCAGAGTACAGCTGGTATTTTCCAGAGCAATGTGGAATTATTTGACCCGCATCACCAGTGTGGACAAGACAAAGACGGTCATCAGCAGGAGGATAAAAGATAGCTGAGATATATGGCCATTAAGAAGGGAAATTGCTATTGGCAGAAAAATCAAGCTGCTTAAGATATATGTATTCGTGATTCTAGGATATGTGGTGGAGGCTTCTAGAAGATTGGCATGTGTAAACTGCTGGCTTTTCAAAATGAATTCTTAGGACCAGCAGCTCTCAGCACTGTATCAGAAATGGGGATGAGCACAAAAGGGAGCAGTGCAGAGGTGATGCATCAGTGCGATAACAAGGTGGAAGCTCCAGCTGTTTGGAAGGTGTTGGGTGAAAGGGCTGCCTGCTAAGTACTGTGCTTTTTGACCGCTGGAGGGTAGCGTGCCAAGATCTAGATATTGCAGAGTGCAGTTAGGTGACCTAACTGAATGAAAAGGTTGAATTCCAAAGACACTACAAGCTACTAGAAAACCAGCAGAAACTACAATGGCACATCACTGTGTACGTATTAAGGGTCCCTTCCTTCCCTACCCAAAATGAGAACCTCCTTTGACTCACTATGTGAAAAATAAATGCAGCTCACCTTGTGGGGATTTTAAATTAATATCTGTAATGCAATGTGGCATTGCAGTGATGAGCGCCTGATAATCTTGTGTTATCTAAGCAGAGCTTGTGTGTTCAATAACACATGAGACCACACAGTGCATGATAAGAAGGAAGCAAATTATTGGGAAGTTGTTTGTTATTAGGTGAACAGTCAGTTCTATTCATTAAGCAAGGCAGGCATCGAGTGAAAAAATGGTAATTTATAATCATGCACCATAATGCATACATGCAAGAAATAAAATTATATCAATCTTCATTCAGTTTTTTAAAACACATACACAACTTCTGAATTTTTGTAATCATAACTGTTCTGTTCATGTGGTTTTTTGTGAGTTCAGTATTTATACATAGTGCCTGAAAAGTATAAAGTGTTTTATGAGTAAAGAGTATTGTTTCACAATTTTCATGGAAATTCCACACCCCTTGATTTTTCTTGCCTGATGCTGACTAAACAAATCCCCAAGATATGCTTTTGTTTGTGTGGCTTTTCCCGTCTGTCTGTGGTAGCATATTCTGGAAGTGCATAGCTGTCTGCCAGATGTGCTGATCCAGCAGATGGTGCTGCATGTCTGTGCATTTCAGGGGATTTGGGGGTTTTTTGTTGTTTTGGTTTGGAGTTTTTTTTGTTTGGTTTTTTGTTGTTGTTGTTGGTTTTTAACAACAACAGTTATTGACTCTTCAGTTAAAAAGGAAAGTATAATTCCTATTCTTAAATATATGTACACAGAACAGTGTTTTCTTCTAAATCAGCTGTGTTATTTTTAAAGCTGTTAGAGAAACAAAAGTAATTGTAACATGACAAACTATTTTCCTCTGTTAACATTCCTTTTGGATTGAATTTTCAATTATGTAGACCACTGTGCCCATTTGTTCAAATTACATATATGTGAAACCACTCTTTCTGGCATTAAAAGACTTATAGCCGGTCTTGTACCTGTTAAAAACAAACAAACAAACAAAACAAAACAAAACATATATATATAAATCTGTTTGTTTATCCCCAAGCTCCTGAAATTATTATCTGTGTAAGAACAAAGATTTCAATTGTGATTTGTTTTCTAAGAAGTGATATTTTTATTATCTAAAATATAGGAAAACATTTTTTTTTTCTGACTGTACATCTAGCCATCTACTGAAAAAAGACTAACTTAAAGGGTTATTGGATTACTTATAACTAAACCAGTGTAGCCAGTTAGTGTCATTTAATCACTATTTATAATAAATTTCCATGTGAACCTTTTCCTCTGTAAGTCACATAATAGAATGTAACGGGACACATTGCATCTTTTCTTTCAGATGGGTGCACTAAGACTGCTAACACAATGGAAGAAGCAAAAATAAGAAGAGAAATTGAGGGGACCACGCAAGTGAGTATGACATCAAAACTTGCAGGAAGTCAGAAGGATGGAGAATCTGGCATGATAATAACTTATGTATTGACTAAAAATCTGATGTCTTTATTGAAACCTGGATCTTCTGACTTAGGAGAAACACAGTTGCATAAAAATGAAATTTAATAGTAATCCAGGTCTGATGTATTATCGGTTCCGTATAGTCTATTGCTAACCAGTGAATGATAAAAATTGACATCAATTTTAATACATTGGTCTTAGAAAGGAAAAGACAACTGTAAGCCAAAATCAAATACTTCTGAAGTTCGAGGAAGTTTAAATCTGTCACAAATAGGTTCTCTTTGGCCTCTTCTATACTTTTTGCATAGTTTTGCTGGTGAAGGCTGTGACTTGCTGGTACAGTGCTGTGGGCACGGGCTTTTGTTTGGTGGATATGGGTGCAGAGGAGGAAAACCATCTTTTTTTCTGGAATATTCCTTTGGAAAATTGCTATTAGCCGTACCAACATAGGGTAATTTATCTTACTTGTACAACCTGCGTTTTCACTGAGAGACTCTAGGGTAGCTGTGACAACAAATCCTATCACATACAGACAAAAGCTTATTTTGTGTCTGTGGCGAAGGGTCTGCGCAGCCCCTTTGAGGATCAGCCAACAGAGGGCACTGCAGCCAGCGGTCTGGATGGTGCCCAGTGGGTTAGGATGTACGTTTTCAAAACACTGTTCAGAAAATGTTCATGTAAAACCATTACTAGGTTTTATTTAATAACCTCCTAACCCCCTCTCTCTCCTCCTCCTCCCCTGTGTTCCTCTAATGCCTTTTACAGCTCTTGCTGCACAGCGTGAAGCCTTAGAGCTGTATTCATCAATGACTCACACCCTTGCTTAGGGGCCAATTTTCATGGAAGCTATACAGGAAAATCTTGAAATGCACCTATCTCATGCAGGGCACAAGATGATTTCTCTATTCATTACTATTCCAAAAGGACTTGTTGCCCTTTGGAAATGTTCAGATATTACTTACATTTGTGTGTGCATGCATACGTGTGCAGAGCTAACTTGCCTTTAGATTTGAGTGTTCTAATAATAAAAACGTATTGTTATTATCATTGACACTGGTCAGCTGAAAGGTAACTAAGGATCTGCTTACATTGAGTGGAAGCAGGCAAATGCAAAAGAAAAAGCAGTACTGTGCTTTAAATGAGCAAATCCTATAGACTCAAGCACAAAACTTGTTAAAAATCACCCTTTTGTTTGATGCTATGATTAGGAGCCTTCTGATGAATTTGCAAGTAAAGCCAAGGACTTACTCTGAGAAACAAAACTGCGCTTTTGCCTCTAGAAGTCATTTGGGTAGGTCAAGGTGATAGTACTTTTTTAAAACCCTAGAAGAAAACATCTGCCTTTCCCTTAAGACATCATGTGTTAACTCAAGCTTTTAACTTTGTGGAGGAGAGGGAGATAAAACCATAGAAATTGTTAGCCAAAATGATCTTTATGTTTGAAACTCATCTGACAGGAAGGGAGTCTCTACTGCAGAACTGCCAGTCATAGAATAATAATGTTCTGAGGGGTGGCTAATTATAACCAAAATTACTTTAAACAGTTTTGGGGAAGAGACTGAGACTTGCTACTTAGCATAAAGCAGTTTTATTTACGTATGTACAAAGTAGTTTACATCCCTACAGGATTAAACTAATTGCAATATTTCACTGTAAGTTGTTGTAAAAATTGTGTCATGCATTGGTGAATCAGAACTGGTAAGAAAATGAGGGTAAAATATTGTGCTGTAAAATATTGTGCCATGACAAATATACTTTTGCTTTTCAGAATTTTTTTAATTCAGGCATTTCATATTGTAATTCTAAAACCAGCATTTTGCTTCTCTTTGTTTCTTAAACCGAATGGAAAAATCTCTTTCTGCCCATCAGGGCTCTCCAGTGACGTTAATTTCTACTTTCAGTCTGCTCAGCTGAGTTCCTCAAGAATGTGTTCAAACGTTATCACATTTGTTTTTTCCCTGTTTGTGGATATTGTTTTGCCTAAGGGAGATTTGCTAACATAACTTTTTGCTTGATAGATCAGTTTTTCCATGGTAAGATGGCCTAATGAGAACACTGTGTTACCAGACTGCATAGAATTACCACGCTCTATGTGTATGCCACACATAACGGAAAAATTAATGACACTATCAGATCCAAAAAATAGGCAATGAGGGCAGTAATGTGATCCTTGTTTCAAAGATGACGAAGCAGAGGCACAAAGAGGTTGAGTGATTTGCCTCAACTTGCCCAGAATACGAAGTAGAGGACGAGAATTTTTTACTTGTGTTTTATTTTCAGACTCAACTTTTAACACCTATATGAAAGTAATTGCTATTTTGTTTACATGGGGTAGCCTCTATCCAATTCTTCCTTTCTAAATCAATTTGTGCTGTGGAGAATGTGTAGGGATTGTGAATGTACCCATAAGTAGCATTCCACAGTTGAACTAATTGCCAGGCCAAGCGAGAGACCACAGTAAATGGGTGAATAATTTGATCCAAGATGGATTTGTACTGTACCAACACAGCCTGAAATCTTCTAATGCTTTGGGATTTGACTGTGAGCTGTTCATTGTTGTTTGCGCCTGTTCTTTTCTATCACCATATTTTCTCTGGATATCATTTCTGTGTACCTTATCTTTGTATAAAAGGCCCCATCTTTACCATACTTCCAGGAAGTAGTCCGTAGAGGCATACAAAATTTACAGCTGTAGACCAAAATATGGCAGATAAAGGTAGTGCATTACAAAGTTCTTGCCCTCAATCATGCAGAAGGCTCTCTATGCTTCTGTGAGCAGTGGCACATATGTGGCTACACGGTAATGGGAGAAGGGTTAACAGCAAACCAAGATATTTTCTGCAGCAAAAGCAGAGGGAATCTTCTCTAAGCAATTACCTTTTATGTAATAAACAATGTCAGTGGTCAATAGAGGGAGTTTTCCTACCCTAATCCCCTTCCATTTAACTTAAAATAGAAATGCTATTACTTTGACTAGCTGGTTGGTGTATCGTGAAACCTGGCCATACGTGGTTGCATGTTAAATTTAACTGCCAGCAGAAGTGTTACTACAGTAGCCTTTGTTTATTCTTTCCTTGAATAAAATACAATAAACAATAAAATGCATGCTAGAGTTTCAGTGGTGTTAGATGCTTTCAGCAGACATGTCTATTGATATACTGCGGTCTCTCTGGAACACAGAGTGCATTGCTTTTTAATACAGATTCTATTGGCATCATGAAATTGCAAGTAGCTTCTCCTGTACTTTTAGCTTCTATTGACTCTCAAAATCCAGCTCTAAGTACTAATGGATACTTTCTGAAATAATTTCATTTTGGTAAAGGACACGCATAACTTGTTATCATAGACATCTCCTGGCAATACAGAGAGCTTGTGCTTTGACTAACCCTTAAAGGAGGGGGAGGTTTGATAAGAGAGAAATGCCAAAAGCCATGGTAGTAGTTAAGGTAATGAAGAATTTAATTATTTTGACAGGATATCTATGTTTCTGCATACAAGCTTTGACTTTGAATGAATGTGATTATAGTTATCATATTTAGTGATATATGCTTATAGTTTTCTCTGCGTTACATATAAACAGCATCTCTGTGTACTGTTGTTTCTAGTGAAGTGCAGTTACTGTGATCCCTTTCCTGACCATCAATTTTCCCATGTCCTCTTTTTTACTTCAGAAATACACTTGAAGTGTATTTGAAGTTGCACTTAAAAATAAAAATGGGGCACAAAATTCCAGATAAAGTAAGTTAGTCCTATTTAATACTATGAAAGGTTATATGCAAAAGTAGTGGAAACTGCAAATGGAGCCTTTTAATATTTTTATTGTTTATCACTTTCTTCATAAACAGTGTAATGGTAAAGCAAGGGCAATGCCATGGAAGGGTAGTGGCCTTGGGGTTACGGAAGCTGATCAAAGAGAAAAACCTTAGCCAGACCTTAGCCATAGCTGTTCCCAGTGTTTTGCTAAAGTCTTGGGGAACTGCAGTTTCTTCTCTTCCCCATTTGTGTCTGTAAATCCTCCGTGCTTGAATCCTCCTTCTTCTGGCTTATAAAATCCTGTGTCTGTAATAAGATTCTTCATTTGCTTCCTCATTTTGGCAGCACTGAGGGAATCAGAACAGATTTGATTGTTTATTTCTTAGCAGTTCTGTTTTTTGTGGAAGGAAATTGGCCTTTTTCCTACCGGCATACATGGAGCCAGAGAATGCCCCAGAGTTGTCAAGGCAACAGCTTTTGCTTGGGGAGCCGCAGAAGAGAAAGTGACAGGAATGTCCTCCAGGGAACCAAGGTCTTTTGTTGTATGTCATAAAAACATGTGCGTGATGCCTTTACTGCAGACAGTATCTACTTCTGGGTTAGTAAAAGCAGAAGTTATACACAGTGCAACGTAATGAGATGGAGCTTATGCTCTGACAAGAACATTCTCATGTATATGCAAGTATATAATTGCAGGCCCAAACTGGACTTCTCTTCAATGTATTTGTTCTGTTGTGCAAGGTCATTACATGGTCATATACTGGCATAAATCAATTTTTTTTTAGCCTTTTGTAAGGGAAAAGGAGTTTGGTTTTCTTTACTACCTAGAACTTTAAGCACGCAGAACTTTCTACTTACTATTTCAATCACTGTTCAGTGCTCCAGAAGACAGGAGCACTTGGTCTGAACTACCAGTCTTGGTCTGAACTACCAACTGGATTCTTAGGGTGATATTGCTTGCCTTCACTGGGACTGTTTCTCATGCTGGACAAACTTTCAATGCAGTGAAACAGATCCTTGAGCTAGTATAAAGCACGTGGCTCACGTGAACCAAGAGAGCTATGCTAAATTTTGTCTGGGGCAGACTGTGGACTGCATGAATTAAACACGGAAAATGCTACTGCAAGAGTGCTAGAAATGTATGTAACCTAGCTAAAGGACCTTCATTCTGTCACAAGAGCAGGATCCAAGGATTCTTTCTGCATTGTAGTATTTCTGGCATTTCTACTGCCTCAACAGCCAACAGTTAGAAAATCTTTCATCTATGTTTTATAGTTGGAATACGCAATACATATTTCTACGGAGCATGAAGAATGACCCATTTCCCATTAGACATACAAGGAGGCTATCAAGAGTATTAAGAGTTTATTTTGTGTGGGAGATCGGGTGCTCCTAAGACTTCTTGCCGTATTTAGTATTTGGTGCGCAGTGTTACCATCTCCATGCAGTAGTTACTGGATGTCTCTAAAGTGCCTATTTGCTGTCATGTTACTGCTGTATGTATGGTAAAATACTATATAGGACATAGCATAATCTTGTTTGATATTATGATCCTGTAATTTTCTTTAAAAAGATTAATCTTGTAAATACTGTGAAGTTATATTAGTAGTTGCAGTAAGCTGTTTAAGATTTATGTGCAGCAGCATTATTTATATTTATAGTCAGTGACCTTGCACTTACAGTTAAGTTGACATTTTTTTCTGTTACTTTGTTTCTTTGTTTTCTTGGCCTTGGTTAAAAATAACCAAAACACTGACGTTTTATTTTTGATTTACAAAAGAGCTTTCAAACTTTTACAAACTGTGATACATGGCAATTTTGGAGCTATTTTAACATTTACTCCCATTTCGTGTAGTCATTTATGTCACCGGCGTGTGAGTAAGGTACACCTACAGATAGAAAACATTACCTGTGAATTAGGCTCTTTGAAATGCATTTCATTGCAGTATCAGTCATTGCAGAATAAGGTTCTGAGCTTAGGAGTACAGATGAAAATAAATACAATCCCTTTAAAAGATAGAATATTTGAATTTAGGTTGTAGCATAGACCGTTGCATGAAATGATGTCTCCTGACATGTCAGCTGAAATATCAGAAATCCTATTTCTAATCCCAGCATGTAATATGGGATGGGGACACAGATACATATCAGCCATATCGAGAAACACAGTGTTTCAGACGGACTCGGCAGGCTGCCTCTAATTCAATCCCCCTTCTCCAGCCTCTCCACCCACCGGTTGAGCCTCTTGTTGCCCTTCCAACACCTAATGCACTCCTGACACAATGGAGGGAGGGCAGGAGCAGTGTGGTGAAAAATCAGACGCTGCAGACAAAACCTCAACAGACTGTCTTTCTCCTAGTCTCACAATATGAACTGGCCAAGTGAAAAATCATGGCCATTATCCCGTCTCACTGAGTGAATTAAATGACTTGCAGCCACATGCAGAGAAAGTTCTTTGGACTATTTCCACGGGTTTTTGTTTGTTTTTTTAAATTTAATTTGCATGGTAAGACGTACAAGGTAGGTTTTTATAGTTTAAGCAGCTTCATTTTTCTCTGATGCTTGTGTAAAGTAAGGATAATTTCACTGAACTCATTGGAGTGACTTCATTATCAAGTGGATGCTGCGAGAGCACTTTCACAGCCCGTAGCAACTTTCCCGTTGTTGCTTCTCTGTGCTCGTCACAAGCTCCTATTTACATCTTCCCTGCGGCAGAGGTTTCTAGGCACGCTGTGCATTCAGGCAGCACTCTACTTCTGACTTGCTCAGGAAAGATGGCTCTTTATGAGTGGTTTCAGTGTTGTAAAGGTCATAACATGAGGCAATATCCAGGAGCCTCATGCACCCAAGCAGCTTCTATATCGCAGCGATTGGGAAAATGTAGGTATTCCCATAAGTACAGTGTTATACCTTGGCAAACACTAGCTCAGGTTCACTTGAATGCTTGTCTTTGACATTCCAGGCTAGTACCTATATCCTGGGATACCGGCCAGGCCTCTCTTTCTTACCTTTGTCAGAAATCCTGTCTTTGACTTGAGATACTTTTCCCTCTGAAAGTTTCACTAAAATTGATACACTCCTGAGAAAAGTTTCAATTCTGAGAAGAACAGTTTTCTTGAAGAACTCCAAGCAGGTTCTTTACAAGACCTGTGGTAAAATTAACTGTTCTCTGCCTCCATGTCCAGTTACTTCTGCTAATTCAAAAGCATAGCCATGGACTTGAGAAGAGCAGCTGTATGAGCAGAAGCAGCCAGAGTCTAAATGTAAGAGGAGAGGAGAGGAACAGAGAGTTGCGAAGTACTGTAAGTGTTATATCACGTGGGAATTTGAGCCACAAAACCTAGCTGTGCCCTAGTGTGTGCTACAGCTTCTGTAACCTGGCCTGACCAATAAATCCTTAAATTACTTACCACTGGGGCAACTGAAGATGCTGTTTGTCTTTTATTTATTGTTATTTATTACTAATGTAATAGTAATACCAGAAACTGCTTTCTTCCCTTTGCAGTGGAAATGTATTGAGCTCTCTCTCCCCATTTATTATTTCTGAGGAAAGCAAGATCTTACCACAGAATTAGCCAGTATTTCATATACCTGAGTCCATGTTCATTATTGCAGCAGCATCCCACATCTTTTCTCCTTTTCTTCTCTTCTCTGGAACTTGTGGTTTGACAGAGCAACGTGTTTTCTCAAACTGCATTTTAAAAAGTTGTATCTTTTCCTGGTTGTTATTATTCCAAAAGACACATACTGTATTTTGTCTGCTGGTATGAAAGTAAAATAAAACCAAACCCCTGCTGCAATGAATATAAAACTATGAAAGTTAAGAACTTGAAATCCAGTGAAGGAGTTCTGATTCCACATTTAATATGCATTAGAAACATGAATGTAGTTTATAGTAAAATCTTATTTTTCTGAATTCTTACTTGCAGAAAAACAAATAATAATCTGTGTACTCTTTCTTTTTTTTTTCACCGTTGTTCCAATATGCTAAAACCATTTTTTTTCCTAGTGTAGCAGTCCTGTTGATGAAGCCTGAAGTACATGAAAATATGACTGAAATTCATTATCAAGGAAATAGTGTAGTGAGCTTTGCAGCAAATCATCACAAAGTAATCTTGCTTTTCTCTCTGGCCTTACTCTAGATGTGATTTGCACTCTTATGGAAAGAGGACCTTGTGCTGTTTTTGGCGTTACATACAAACAATTTTGCTTTGTAAAATTTCGATTATGCCTGTTTATGTTTAGTAGCTGTGTTATTGATTCAAGCTGTACTGTTTTTGAAAGTAGAAGTCTTTAACAATAAGCCCCTTCAAAGTTTCTCATAAATTTGTGGTGTTTTTGCCAGCTTTACTCACAAAGCAGCATCGAGCTGTTGGAAGGAAATGCTTCAGCTGCAGGAAGAAGTGGAGCCAAAAAGTAATGTCCAAATAGAAATTATCCAGTTTGTGATTTCGCTTTGATCACCAGATGTTTGTCGTGTGCCTTCAGCATTAGAGAATACGAGAGAGGAGATAGTGGATGGTGTGATGCTTAGCTTAAATCTAACACAAGAGCTCATAGCTCAGCAATAGATATACACAATTATTGGCTTTATCCATTTTGTTGAGAGATTCCTTATTTTATCATGATGTGGATTACAGCAAACAATGTCCTCGTGCAAAGTTTTGGTTTCGTTTCTTAATTCTTTAAACTCTGAAAGACAATGGAAGAAAGGCTAGGTACAGTCTGGATTAATCTATTTTGATTGGTAATTTGACTCTATCAAGAGCCTAACTGTTCTTTGTGTACTGGTTTATAGTGACGTTAGTAAATTATTCAGAGTACTATTCTCGGCTCCTAAGGGTTGCAGAATTAGATTTGTTTCTTTTTCCTGATTTTAGAATTGGCATTAATTTGATTTTACTTCCTCCAATACAGTGTACTTGAAGAGCTTTTTTCAGCTTCTCTTAGTTACGAATTAGTTGAGCCATTTCAAAATGCATAAAACTGAAAGAGCACTTCAGTTTCCAAGTCGTAACCCTTTATGATCTCTGTCAACCACCATATAATGAAAAGCTCAGTCTAAAATCTCCTTATGATTTTTGCTCTTATTAACCTCACAGGAAGGCTGACCACCACAAACTTTTGGTGCTCCAGGGATCAAAAAGTCTCTTGAACTGTCCATCCTAAACTTATTCAGGATCTGTTTATAGCTACTTATTCTCATAAGAGAAAAATTATATGATTCATGCCATAGAATTTCTAAGCAAATTTGGATAAATGACTTAATCTCTATGTTTGACTTCTCCCAAAGCAGGAGTCCTTCCCCTCCATCCTCGCCCACCTGGCCACACATTTGTGTCCCTTGCTGCCTCAGGTATTTGTCAGTTCCTTTACTGATCTATGTCAGTACCTTGGCCTGGCAAAAGTATGTTCAGTTTTGAAGGGACAGTTTTATTCTGGAACAGTGAATTAAAACAGCTCAGCAAGTGGCCTAGGAAGCACATAGAGAGGAGAGGACAGAGGCAGGGCCTGGCAGTTACATTTCTGGTTTAGGTTGTTGTGGAACTATAGCCTCAAGTGTAGATCGATAAAGCTGTGATAATTCTTTCTTTTCCAACATTTTGTTCATATTATCTGTTTAGTTTTTAAGCTTTCCAGATCAAAGACTGCATCTTTTAGTGAATTGCACAGTGACAACCGCAGTGGATCCCCACATTTAGATAACAAGACAGTACTGATACAGGATCACAACAGAAGCAGCATGCTTTATTTGATTGCCTACCTTCTATCACACTTTTTGTGTTGTGCTGCAAATGTATCCAGCTCTGCTGAAAACAGATTATATTCTCTGCTGTTCTAGTATTTATGATTATAGATGATATAATGTGAATCTTTAAGTAGGTGGGCTTTGTTTTTCAGTAGCGAGACAGCATATGTTTCTTTGCGCATACACATAACCACTTGTCTTTATAACATGAAGTTTTTTACTTGTGAACTTCCTCGACCTACTTAGCAGTCCTAACAGCAAACAGAATTGAACTTTTTTTCTCTATTAACCTCTGAAGTGTGTGATATGGGTTTACAACATAAATTTTAATGCATGAGAAAATAATGCCACCTATTAGTTTGGAATCTAGAAAAAAAAAATGTGTATTTTGTAATAGGTGCTTTTATGTAAAACAAAATATTAGCATTTTTAACAATTTCTGACTGTATAATCTCCACCCTCCACTGTAATATTTTGCATACGCCTGATATTTCTGCATCTGTTTCTCACAGCAGTGTTGAGAAAATTTCATGCTTTCACATTTTTCAGCTGTAATACTATTTACTTTGAAGAGAAATGAATATCCTCTAGTATTCTGCAAGGTGCCTCTCTAGACTTCCACACTGAGGTAGTTTTATTTGATCCTTTTATGCCAAAGATTAAATTTCCTTGTGTTGTATGGTGAGATACCAGTGCTTATTTTCAGGAAATAATCTTATGTACAGTTATATTTTCCAAATTATTTGCACCAAAATCCAAAATGCCAGCAGCCTTTGTTTCAATAACAGAATATCTAATTTGCTCCCATGCTTCCAGAAAAAGCCCATTTCCCAGTACTTACCTATATTCTCCATCTTCCATTATGGGGCCAATCCCTTAGTTCTTACTTAGAAAAAAAAATAGAAGCACTTAAGAATACTAATATTTCAAAGATAAACGGATAAACCTACACAGAGTCGATTGATGGGAAGGAATTGACTGAGGAGTTCATGGGACTGGGGTGTATGAGTTTGAACTATCCTTATAACATATCTTCCAGAATTGTATGCAATTCAGTAATTCTTGACCTTCTGAAATGTTCATTTAACTTACTATATAAATGCTATAGGTGCTTCAGCGTCTGATTGCACCATCTGTGTTCAGACAAATACCCACTGTCTCCAATGGGGAATTTACATCCAAAGAGGTTTCCCCTGTGATAGAAGTTTTGCCTGGAGAGAGAAAGCTGGATCTGTCCCATATGTTGTAGAGACTTAAAATCAGGAATTAATATGCAGTAGGGCTATGTCAGTGGCTTTAATTCTACTCACATTAATTTTCACTGTTACTATTAATTAAACCCTGAAAATCAGGGATTTAATGGAAACTCTGACAGACCTTTAATTATAGCATTTCAACAGTCTTATAGTATAGGATGTCCTCTACTAGTGCACAGGACATTCTGTACTTGAGAGGGTACAGAAAGAAATCATAGTTTTTGGTGTTCTTTATGTTCAGAATATTTTTTTAAGTTCGTGAGACTTTTACTCAGTGTTGTCTGTTGCATCTGCGTAAGTTATATGAAGTGAATACTTTAATAGTTGTGTTCAAGAACAATTTGGAAACAGTTTTAAATTTTTTTTAATGCTCATTGTTCAAAATGATCTGTAATTGTTTTAGGAGAATGTATTTCAGTTTATGGATTTCTCAGAAGCTATTTATGTAGCATATTGCATTATGGTCACAGATATGTTTATATTATTTAGATTGCAAACTTCTGGCAGGACCTCTTTTTCTCTGTTAGTCTAACATCTGTCATAGAGAGGTCCTGACCAGAATTCCTGTGTGCACCCATAATATGAGCCATCAATTGCAGTATATTCATCACAGGTGATTTGTATCACTGTGTCTAAAGCCTTTGCATTGTGTCTGTTCCATTAAAGTCTCAAGAGGAACTGTTTAGGCTTTGGCTGCGTAGGGTAAGAGTCATGTCAAAATGTATGGTGTGATTTACAGATCCTGAATTGTCAGGAGGGATAGGAAACTGCAGGGAATAATCAGATGTTGTGGACAGCAGTGTTCTGTAATGTTCATCGTCACTGCATTTCAACTTATTCAAACATACAACCATATAGTATGTGTTTTTATGTGTGAAACACATAAAACCCTACCTGCTAATTTTTACAATTTTATCACAGATTTTTACAACACATACTTTCCATTTAAGAACATTCCTGGATTCATGTGATCTATGATAATTGAAATTGTTATCGAAGGCTGGAGAGAGATGGATGCAAAGTTTTAACACTGGAGACTATGAAGGAAGTACAGTCTAAAAGTCTCAAAACCAGAGACTTTGGTGGGAGCTGGTGGAATGGAGGTACAGGATGAGGAGGACGGCGGCCCTTGGTGGCCCTTAGATATGCAGGGG
The DNA here is from genome assembly GCA_009806455.1 of Tetrax tetrax. NCBI lineage: Eukaryota > Metazoa > Chordata > Aves > Otidiformes > Otididae > Tetrax > Tetrax tetrax. Next base: position 397,148 of record WHYT01016369.1, read on the forward strand.
TCTGATGTGAAACAACAGCTTGAGAGCTGCCAGCATTGTGTGTCTCTAGTCCTCTGTGAGAATGCAACATGAAATAAAATAATACCTATGGCAGATAATAAATAAATATGCATTTAATGTAAATTTAGTGAAAAACTCCTCCAAAATAATTGCTTCAGGTCGTTAGGAAAGCTGCTTTAGTACAAGAACTACAGAGACTTCTTAGCAGTGCCAGCGTTGATTGGCTGGGTTTAGCAAAGCGCCGCGGATGTCAGCTGCGGACAAAATTGTTGCTAGCATTAGAAAACTGCCTGCTGTGTGGAGGGGCTTAATGCACTATTCTGTGGTATGGATGCAAATTTAATGGGCTTGAAAATAGTGAGATTGAGCCTGAAACCTGTAGGGCATGTCCTTGGCCCAAACTAACCGACACCACTTCTAATCAGGAGTCAGTCTACCGGAGTGGAAGGTGTTACACCAGTAGCCGATTAGAATCGGGACCCCGTTACTTAAATGGGAGCTGTGACTGGGCAGGTGACCACAAAGGCTTTTTGATTTTTATTTTTTTTTTTAAAAGTTTTTATTTTTTTCAAGGAGCAGAGTAGCTATCAGTTTAAAAGCACATGAAATACAAACCCAAAGTGTTAAAATGACATTTAGAAATAGCGTAACAATAGAGACAATATTAAAAGAATGCAATTTGAGGAGGTGTCCTTCCTTTCTCACTTAGTAATGGGATTGCCACTGCTTCTCAGTGCTCAGCACATCACAAGAAAGTTTTATCTGAAAAGAGCAAAATAATATCATTAACAGAAAATTAAACTTAAAGTCACCATGAACTATGGACTTAAAAGACCCTCAAGAAATGAAAACCAATTGTCTGTTGGAAAACCAGGAGGTCAAGTAGTCATTGACCAACCAAAAGCTGCACCGATTGCTGAAACGTACAGTACTTTCAAATCCAATTAACTGTTTCAAGCAGACAGTCCTCATTTTCTCTTTCATCAGGAAGGGAAATTTGCAATCATATATTCCAATGAAAGTTAAGTTGTTTTGATCTGATAATTGTCAGATGTATTTATCTTAATTTGTAAGTTTTTAATGCTAAAGCTCCAAGCTGTTCAGATATAACAGAAGTACTGGGAAATGAGGTACAAAATGCTGGAATTCAAATTAACCAATAAATATATTTTAATATATATCAGCAGGACTCTAGAGGATTCCATTAATGTTGAAAAATAGAAAGGATTTAGGTTAATTTGGTAAGAAGGCAGGTCAGAACGTTTACAACAGTGGCATAGAATTGTATAGAGATGCAAAATTTTTCAAGAGAGCAGAATTTTTTCAAAAACGCTGACTCTAGCTGTCACAGCCCTGCCTTGGTTAAATCCAGTGGAGAGATATGAGGACTTTCTAATTTGCTTTCCCTCTATTTTAATAATAGCTGTGCATAAGTAATTTATGAAAGGCCAACCAGGCAGTGGGCAACAGAAAATTAAACTCATTTTATCTGAAAGCAGGTGGATTTCTATATATCATTAGCATGCATAGAATTCTCACAATGTTATTTCTCATACTGATGGAATGTAACCAAATAATATATGAGTTTTTTGCTTATGCACGAGTGAAATTTTTAGATAAAAGTGCCAGCCCCAATGGCAATTTTCTGCAAAACGAAAACTAATTCTGCGAAGCTTCTTATTACTGGGAAGACTCATTTGGCTTGCATTAGAGACTGACATAAGTGACTTTAGGATTTTACTAACAGATTAGATGAGATGTGCTATATGCAGTAATATCATTAGAGAATGTAGCAGCAAAAGCAGAAGAGTTTGTGGCACTTAAGGACACTGGCACAAGTAAATTGTTTTCATTTATGACAAGCTTTTAAATGATTTTTTTTTTCTCTCCTGATGAGAATATGTTTTAGTTTTAGGTTTCCCTGACCCTTCCCTAAGATGGAAAAAAAAGCTTCTGCCTAAATTATTCCTCATGTTATTTCACCCACTGATACTAAATCTACTGCACATGCCTGCCTTATCACCTGTATCGCCTCAAGAGAGGCTGGATCTTTATAAAGAAAACAATACTAAAACTAAATAAATGTATTGTCAATATTATTCTAATCTAAATAAGGAGAGAGAGGCAAACAACATATTTCTCTGCTTGCTGTATTTTCACTATTCATTAACATATATTTGTGATTTATGCACATATTGTTCAAAGTATTTTAAAACAGCAACAAATATGCTACAATCATTTGAATAAACCAAATGGAGCTTTCCTTTTCTTACCTCATAAAACTTTAAGAGTTTTTTCTTTCAGTACCCAAAGGTACATCCTCCATAAGGCCTTTTTCCACTCTTACATCTTGTTTAACAATAAATGTCATTTACCACACAGTATTTTTCTCTGAGGCAAGGAGAAGGAATAAAATACTAAGCTAAATCCATATCTCATAGAATATTGTATCATGTTTTACAAGGAGGATGAGGGAACAGCCAGGTAGTGTGTCTCAAAGCAAAACTTTCCATTTTATTTTACTTTTTAATTCAAGAAGCAATAGTAACAGCTACCAGGAGTTAGCAGTAACTATTCCTTTAATGGGTTGTATTAGTTTGTACAGATTCTTTGTAGTTGGCAATATATTTTGTTCGCATTTGAATTTCAAAAAAGAGGGAAGATATGACTGTGTTGTTGGAACCAATAACACTGACCCAAGTCGTGTGACGGAGATAGTCCTTTGTAACCCTGACCCGTGTGAGGAGACTGTGGCCAGCTGTTCTTCAGCTGCTTATTCAGTTTCTTGTATCAGCACTCATGTATGTCACACGTACATGACTTTTTTATATTACATGACTTTTTTATATTACATGACTTTTTTCTTGGTTTACTGTGATAGCAAAGTTTTTATTGTCCTCCATATTCAGTACTTTTATAGAGCTATCTTGACTACTAAAGGCCCTAAGAAAGAGGGAAATAAAATCCTCAGGTAAACTGCATGGGTATAAATGTAGAATGGCCATGTTTACTTCAGCGAAGCTAATCTGGGTGTACACTACTCTACTTAAAAAGATATTAGAGAGAACCGTGAGGTCTATTTGGTGGAATGCAAAATAGTTCTGCTGAAGTCAATAGATTGCCTTCAGACTTTGCTCAGCACAAACAGGGACAGAGTTTGGCACTGTTGTGATACAGACTCAGCTAGTGTATTAAATGAGAGTGATTAGAATTCAAATGGCAACAGTCAAGCAGATAGATTGCAAGGCTCTTCACACACTCTGGTTTATGAAGTCTCTCCCTGTTGCAACCACTTGCTGCTTTTAGCAAATGTGTAAAAGAAAGAGAAGAAATAACTGAAGAAATATTAAAAATCTGAAACTTCTGTACTGAGGTACACAGACATCTTGCCACCATCTGCTGAGATCTGGCTCCTGCTAGCATGGGAGAGCTGAAATATAAGGACAGGTATATAGAATCCTGAAGTGGTTTGGGTTGGAAGGGACCTTTAAAGGTCATCTAGTCCAAGGAGTAGGGATATGTATACAGATATATATTCTCATTGCAGATCAGCCCTTCTCCCTTCTGTGTCATCTTGTACCTACCTCTCTATCAAATGATCTGACCAGTGCTAGTTTTTATACGGTGCTAACACCTACCATAGAAACTTAGGACAAGACTTTCAGGAGCATCTTAGATCACTAAATCTGTTTCTTGCAGTCATAGAAATGTCACTTAATTCTGATCATAAATGTGTGAAATTCCATCTTACAGCAAGTTAGGTTCTTTGCCCCCACATTGTCCAGTGGAAAGCTGATCCAAGACCTCCTTCCATGAGAAATTTTCATGACAATCCAAATGTAACAGCAAGTTTGTTCTTGTACTGTCTTCTATAGCTTAATTAGCTGATCTCCTTCTTCTGTTATCTCTGTTTTAAATCCAATATTAATTAGGGAAGACCTGCACAGTAGACCTGGAGCTCCCTCCTGCTATTTCCTAATCTGCCCAGATACTTCCTGAGTCTCCTGGCCTTACCCAATTGTACATTCAAACAAGCAATTCTTAGAAAAGCCAGTTCAGCATTTTCAGTGCTAGGAAATGCCTTTTCCTGTGCAATATTCCCATTACCTTTGATGCTTAACAGATACGTATACGAAGTGCTCTAGCACTTACGGCCTTAACCATAAGACTTCTGCAGGGTAGTACAAAGTATTTAAGTTGATTATAACAGCGATTATAGCGTAGACAAAAGATAGAAGTGAGAACAGAGAAATAGATAATATGGTGGAAGAACATTAGAATATTTTTTTTGTTGCAAATAAACTAAAAGAAGGTGTACTTTTTTCTCAGTTTGCATCTTATTTTTTGTCATACTTTATTTCCTACTTAGTTAGAACATTAAAGTCAAAACAGATACATGGATATGTCTTTATTTTTCCCCCATTTTCATTTAAATATACAACATTTGAGGGCATTCAACCATCTGCTTTTTATTTGCAGCCAGCAATCAAAAAGTATTTCCACTGTATTATTAAAAACTGAAAAATAAATATTATATTTTTAATCTTAAGCGTTTTAAAAATGGAAGGAGATACTTTCCAGTAAGTGTCAGTAAGTCTAGCTCTAAGTTGCTTGTGTTGACATACTGCTGAAGGCTAAAAACAGCTTATACAGATTTTATTTGTTTATAGGGCAAATTATAAAATGTTCCACCAAAATAAGTAATGACAATTTTTGTCTACATAAATGTGCATGTAAATGTAATGATGTTTGTTGTCATTTCAACATGACTACCATTATTGAAATAGAAGAGCCAGTACTAATTCTTGCTGTCATATTTCTTAAAAAATGAAAATAAGGCATTTAAAGAAGCGTCAAGGTTTTCAGTGTTGATCATTCATCTCCTGCATTCTCTTAGAAGAACACCCTCAGCAAAACAGACAGACAAAAGCTCACTGGAGTTCTGCTTTCTAATCTCTTTAAGAAACATACATTTGAAGCTATTTTCCAACTTCAGAATGTTCTGAAACTCAGGGAGACCTTAATGAGTAAGATGTGAGGTTTTGTCATTGTCTTAAATGTTTTATAACCTAGGCACAGGGTAAAAACCTCCAAAAGTCTGCCTTTGTTCTCATCAGCCAAATGAAACCCTTCTCTTTTTTAATGTAATACTTAGAGGTTACAAACTGTCCTGTGATGAGGTCTCACGGGTGCCCATCCTCCAGTAAGACTACCCACAGGATAATAACTGATAACAATATTCAGGCTAAAAAACTGTCACCATTGAGCTTATATTTGATTTGAACACAGCAGTGTTTTTTCAAACTCCTTGGGAGCGTGAGTTCCTCTCCTCACCTTCTCTCATTAGTATTTGCGCGCTGTCCCCGGTCGGCAGTGGTCCGGCGCAGGCAGGGGAGGGGAGCGGTACTCACTGCCTACAATTAGGTACGCTTCCTTTCATGCTCTCGAGAAATTTAGTGCTGCTGACTTAAGAAAAACTGACAATGTGGCAACTGATACTATTTCAAGAAGTTTAATTTCTGAATTTTGTCATGATTCCTACAGCTGTCACCAGCTACTCAACCTGGGCTGATAAGGCCTCGCGCTGGCCCCTATCTGGAGATGCCATCCTCTCTGTGGGAACGTCTTACTGCGGTCTTTAGGGTTTCCTCTGATTTGGGAGTTGGCTACAGTATGATCAGGAATGAGACTGAAAAGTATAGTTCCTAGATAAGAATGACTATTTTAAGTAGGTTTTATAGCTGAATTGATTTAAGAATTGAGAAATCCTGAATTCCAGTCTTGCCTCTTCCACCAAAGTGGCACGTGACCCCGAGTGCAAAGGGTCAATGGGAGGGATGGTGTGACCTGTTCTTTGAAGGGATTTCTAAGTTTTTGTGCCTAAGTTGTCATGCCTTTAAAAGGTCTGAGTATTCAACGTACCTTGAAAATAATTTCATCTTAAAACTGCAGTCATGCAAAGTCTTTGAAACCAGATGCCTCACATGTTCCAGAGAGCAAAAGCTGGTTTTGAAACACTTCAATTTCTCCATGCCTCAGTTTCCCCCCGGTGCTACTGGGATGAGATGGAACCTATGATGTGAGGGTAAGAGGGATACTAATTTATTAATATCTGCGAAGTACCTGGAATATGTAGATGATACTAATTATTAGCATGTGCTTTTCCATTCTGAGAGCTCACCAAGCATTGGGCAATGGGACAGGCTGAAGTCGCTGTACCACTCTGTGACACAATTACAATTACTGTATCCTGCAGGGTAGGGGCTGCCTTTTTCCACTGACTTTCTGGAGCAGCAGAGCGTGGTCAGGGACACTCATGGAGTAAAACGTGGAAAACAGAAACAGAAGGCTGGAACTGTAAGTTCTATGCAGGATTCTGCCTAGCTAAATAAAACAGACCCTCTGCTAACTATAAAACACATCTCTAAGAGAGAGGCAAACACAAAACCAGCAAGCTACACAGCATTAAGCAACTATTTTGGGGAAATAACTCTCATATAAGTCCTATACAGAGCTCTGATCATAACACTAAGGAAAATATTAGAAAACTTTTATTATTCCTTTTTAAATTGATTGACTCTCCAGATACTGCTTTAATTATTCATGCTCATGATGCGGTATTTTGTTCAGCAGTTTCTGAGATGCCAGCACCACGGTATGCTCACCGATTGTACTGTCGTCATAAACTTTCCCACCATCTTTCGTCTTATGTAAATTTAATTCCAAACACACCACTTCATGCTTTATTATCTCACAACAGCAATTGCATTTGGCCCTTTGATTCATCTGTGGAGAATGCATTATGAAGCAAAGCATAAATATCATAAAATGGTTAGTTCATGGGGCTTCTAATTTCAGGAACATCACAAAATGCTAATTTGTAGTCTTCATACTTGCACAAAAAAATGTATTTCAGTCGATGTCGTGAGGGTAAGTCCCTGCTCTCGTCCTTCACTTGGAAAATGCTGCAGCTTAAAGAAACTTAAAAGCTCTAATAAAACTTAGAGCAAACCAACTTCTGGAGTGTTCATCTACACTTCAGTGTATTCTGAGTATAAAAAAAATGTGAAGAGCCTTCAAAATATTCTAGGATGGGAACTAAAGTAATGAAAGAACAGGTTGCATTTTCTTCTCTTTTACCCGCCGTATATTATGGGGTGCAGTTGTTCTCCCATTGGTGTAGTTCATCTTAAACAGTGGCAAAGCTGCACCTTCAAGGTAATTTGCTAATTGTAATGGTACTGAACCATAGAAAAATCAACATGATTTAACCATATGTGGCTCTAGAAAGAGAAAAGCCAGTCCATTTGGGCAGAACTCACAGGCGTCTGCGTGCAGTTTCAAGCAAGGAGTGTATGGCAGAGGTGGGAAATCTGGGCTGGGAGAGAAGAGAGCATAGTGAGTAGACAAAACATGCAATACACTGCTTTCAAACCTCACTCCTGTTACAGATGGACCAGCACATGGTGCTTTTTCACTTTGACACATATGTGTGAAAACTTTATCCATAGATGTTGCTATATCAATTTGTCCCTATTTTCAAGTATAATTCATCTTGAAGATTCATGGACTAGACAGATACATAGATTTATTTTGGCTTCTATTTAACACCATAAGTAGCAGAAAAAGTTTAGACAAAATTTCACAACCGCTGACTTAAGTGTGGGGTGCGCCTGTGTGAAAGAACACGAGGAGGACTGAGACAGACTGAAAAACTGGCCAGGCTGGCTGTAGGCAGCTCTAGCTTGTGTGACCAGCGCTTACACAGCAGATCAGTAGGTCTCAGTGCCTTGTTAGAATTTATGAAGCTATCTTTGCAGAAGATAATTTCTTTTTCAGCAGTTATCAACCCAAGGTGCTGAATACTATTTTTCAATTTTCTGATGTGTTTGCCTGTAATTCCCTTTTCTCCATATTTTAACAAATACGTTGTGTTGTTTGGTGTCCTTTGTATCTTTCCAGCAGCAATGAGCAGTCATTTCTGAGATCATCAGAAGCCCTGTGCATGTTGAACAGCTGAGTACGAGCTAAGTGAATGTGCTTACCTAAGAAAGCTTGAATCACTGAGACTCCTGGCTGCTGCCCTACGGTGCTTTGAAAGAGCAACCTTTAGAGCAGCCCCCAACACAACACGCTCCTCGTGTCTCCTTCGGTCTAGTCGCCTGCCTCGTCAGCTCTGTGTAAGAGCGCGCGGGCATATTAGAGTATGGGCTGATAATCTGGGCACAATAAAATTTGTTAGGTATCCTTGTCTCACCTTCCACATCATGGCAAGTTCAGCCCGCTGATGTTTGTATGGATGTGGTCCTTTCAGAAAAAAAAAAAAAATGCAGGTTCACCTACTTAGTTTATATTTCCAGTAGGCTAAAACTGCTTTTAACCGTAATTTTCAACAATAAAACCAGCATTGTTTTGTAGCTCATGCTCAGAATTACTTGAAAAGTCATAAAGTTGGATTATCGGCTGGTGCAAATTCAACCTACTTTTGCTAGGATGCAGAGAGACATATTGATTTATGTCAGGATACACTTCGTTGTCTCTCAAGGCTGTTTATGCAGCAGGATTATTGTATTCATCAGTAGGCATTCTGATAAAAGTGCATCTACTCCTGCTATTCTGCAACCAGTTGTAATTATATCTGTGTGTAGGAGAACAATAGCTGCTCCAATTATTTATTTATTTATTTATTAAGTTGGGAGGATAGCAATTGGAATATGGAAGAAACGGGATCCCTCACCTAATAGAGGCAGTGCCATTTTTTAAAATTTTGGATCGTGCTTGCTTAGGATCAGAACATTTCTTTGTGTAATGTGGCAACCTTGATTTCTGTACTGACTATCAAAACTGTTGAGTTTGTGATTTTTATTCACTGCAAATCATCATTATTTACCCTTAGATGAATAATTTAGATATGTTATTTTTACGAAGACTGGAAGGAAAATTGGGTCTGTATCTCCAACACCAGCAGAGAGTTTGTAAATTGTATTAGGATGGAGTTTCTGAAATCCGGTCAGTGCTGTAGATTATTTTATATATGAATGGAAAGGAGTAAAGTATATTTATTGCAAGGTGCATTTAAATTTTCAAACCTGTAGGTAAACTTTAACTTCTTAATATTAATAACATTGCAGTGGAAGGAAAACAAACTTGCTCACCTTGTGTTTTTATATTTTCTTTAATTTTGGATATTACAAACAACATAGGCATGGAAAGCTGTAATAGCCCATGATTTCTAATATTGGGTAAAGCACAAATATAAAATATACTTGAAGCTCAGCTCTAAGTAGATTATAAACATTTAATATAGAATGTTATCATAATATTCAGAGCACCAAATTGCAGACTTCTGTCACCCACTTTCAGGCATGCTTCTGAAGATCATAGTTAATTCTGCTGATTTATGGTAATGCTGTAGCACTATCATATGCAGCATCAGAAACCACTAACAAGCTTAGTATAAGCTTGGACTGAAATGGTTTGAGGTTTAAATTTCTGTAACGATTATAAACTAGAGGGAGTGAAATCCCACTTCAGCAAAAAAATAAAAGTGTCTTGTTACAATTCAATATTGCATCCACTCTCTCTCCCCCTCTCATTCCAACCCCCCTTACTTTCTCTTCTCTCTTTAGCTTCTCTGAGGAGCCATATTTGAGAAAAGTAATTTTAAATTGTGACTGGCATTTTTAAATTTAAAAATAATCCTTTTTGTATGGTAATGCACTTTATAATTAGGAGACACAATGTTAGCATTTATTGGAAGTAGAAAAAAAGCTAGGCTGAAAAGTATTAAAATCAACTAGATTTTTTTTGCCCATTTCATTTGAAATGATAGCTATTTATAAAACAAATCTGATGACTTTGCCAACCCTTTCCATAAACATTTTAATAATGTATGTCACATTTTACTGTCTCACGGATACTATGGACTGCAGTTACCATAAAATCTGTTTCAAAACTAACTCCAAACTTAGGGCAAGGATGAAGCTAATGAAGGTGTGCAAAGACAAAACATTATGAACCAGAACTTTAAAGGATGTAAATTGCAGTGCTGTTGCTTCATAATGAAACCAAAGGAACTACAGTAACTTACAGTTGTTGGGAATCTACCCTTGCGTGGTTCTCCTTGTACATTGGGCTCCTCTCTCTCCTGTGCCTTTATGAGGGCCGTGCTCAGTAGCCAGTTTTGGCAAATGGCCGACACTATACTACAAATAAAGAAATTTAGGGATCTTGTTATTAGTTTGGGCAACATATTGCCATTTTCAAATTGTAGATTTTCTACTCCCATCAGCCAAAACTGCTTTTTTATCTCTAGCCTTATGAAAATGTAAAAATTACCCAAGATTTTGAAAGGATTTGAAATGTTTACTTTCTGGGTGTTGAATTTGACGGCAACAATCAAATGATTATATCTGAGTGTCAAATCTTAAAGAAATATGGTTTTAAAAGTTATCTCAGGTTGAGTAGGTAAAAAAATTATAAACCACCCCTGCCTCCCCCCTCCCAGCCCACTGCTGTCATTCATCAAAATTAAGGTCAAGCAAAATAATGCACAGAAAAGCAGCTACATTCTTCCTTTTTTTGAGAAACTTGTACTGAATTGTATTACCTCTGTGCAAGCTGTTTGATTTTGTAGAATTCTGTTACTTGTTTCCCATCTCTTAGAAAACAAATAATGATGAAGCATCAATGAAAACTTTATTATATTGGGGCAAACACAGGTAAACTCGTTGACTTCAATGGAATGACAAAGTTTTTTAGGGCAAGAAAAAACTCACTAACCATTCTTTGTAATTTATTGAAGCTGAGCCACGTCTTGTTTACAGTAATCCTAATTGTACCTCCATATTGCCTTTTTCTTCCCAAATGCTTAAAAATAGAAATTGTGATTTAAACAAAACTCCTGATCATTTTCACTAGCACCTTTTCCTAAGTAAGTTCTGCACAATTTGTTATCCGAATCCAACAGCATCAAGACATGGTACAGTAGTTGATTGTATGGTAATGAGTTTTACCTTCATCATGGGGAAATTGGTGCTGCCACCAAACACTCATATGATCACTGTCCACACAGAATCATGGGCTCACAAACTTCAGCACATCTCCCGTTTAAAGAAACACATGGAATCCACAGCCTTTTTGTTGAAAAGCTGAGAAAGGAAATCAGCTCTTCTGGGATCTGAACCTGCATCTCCAAGTTGTTCAGCTGTTTTGCATCTGCTGCCAAGGCTACTGATGTGGCCAATGGTCAAAGCTTTTTATTCTAAAAATGGATCTAACTGATTCTGTTTCTTTTTCTCCATCAGCCTAGCAGAGATGTGAAAAGGAAGCCACCAGGTTCTGTAAGATTTGGGAGAGCTCATCATCCGGTGTTGAAATACCGACTCCACATGCTACAGCTTTCTTTTCAGGATGTCACTCTCCCGCCTCCACACTCACCACCAAACAAACATAGAAATCTACTACTGTTCTCCCCATGCACTCCATTTTCTTCCAATCTGAGAGCCATTTGTGTGTATAATTGAAAATTAGCAGTGCAGCTGTTTGAAGAGAGTAATTTATCACAGCACATTGTTCGCTCCTGACACTTTAGACCTGGCTCTAACAAGGCAGTGGTTGCTGGGGGTTGAGCTGCAGAAAGTGATTCGGCTGTAATGCCGCGTTTCCCCTGCTTTGTTGCTAATTGTAGCCTCTTTTTCTCCATTGAATTGGGAGTTGAGTAAAAGAGCTTGTTTGCTCTGTGCGACGAGGCTGCCAGGGCCGCTTGGGCTATTATCACAAGATACTCTTGATCTTTTGAAAAGCAGGAAATAGAATTTTTCTCCAACAGGGAAAGTAATTTGCGATGCGTCCATTAGTTCTTCATTAAAGCAAGATTAAATTGCACGGCAAATCACATCTGTGTTTGGATGATTAAAGGGTGGCATTTTAGAGGCCAAAACTAATTACTAGCCAAAATGAATGGGAGTGAAAAAACAGTCATGTTTTTACATTAGATAGTGTGGCTTGTAATTAGATTCAAGCTAATTCCACTATTTCTTCTCATTTAATGAGATGAGCCTGTCCTCATCTTTTTCTAGGCCATGCTAACAGCCCCAAATGTATAATTTTGATAATACTGAGAGTTTACTTTATTGAAATTTCTTAGCTACCTGCCACAAGTGACTGTTCTGTCTAGTGGTACTTCATTACACATCAACACAAGCTACTGTGCATGGCCAGAGCAAGCATCTCAAGCAATCTCTATACATTTACATGTATGTATATTTACATAACTATGAATTTGTGTGTCTGTATATAAACACACACATATAAATATAATGCCCATGATACATGTATATATTTTTGTTAAATTAATACAGAAATATTTGAAGGAGTATTGAAGGAAAGGAAGATAGGTCTTTGCGTATCTGGAAAGTACAAATCTCCAGGGAAAATTCCTTTAATTAGGGAGACTTGTAGAGATTCAGGCATGAGAAGAAGGAGGTAAATAGGTGCATCAAGTGGTGAATTATTGAAATAACACAGTTATTTCCTAGATTTTAAAAAATGAAATTCTGCTAGTTGTTATTAATGCAATAAGTCTCAGTAGATGCTTGAAACTGACAGGTGTTTCCAAATAACCTAGTAATTAATTAACTTTAGGATATATTCTATTCCTAAGATCAAAAATTCTCTTTCTCATAAGCAGATGCTGCTAATGAAATGTGGTACTATTTCTCCTTTCCTTAGGTTCCTGTACTGAGAAGGAAGGAGGTGTAAAGGGCCACCAATTGGATGAATATGAGGCCCAGAGAACAGCTGGTGTCCCTTGTTTCTACTCTATGGGGATCCTGTGGAAAACAGTAGTACGGAGGTATGTTACCTGTTCCATAACTTTTCATTGCAGTTACTTCCTGAGACAGACATAGACACGGCCAAGTGTTTGTTCACGGGAATTTGGGAGTAAGCCTGTAGCTAATTCTTGAAGACAGGAATACTTCTCACTTCTCTGCTCCCAGCTCTATACCCAGCAGAGTATTTAGGAAAAAGCTTTCCGGAGATCTGGTCCTAAGAGATATGTATAGAACAAGCAAACAAAAGAGCATGACAGAAATCTTGCAGTAGGGAAGAAACACCTTGAAGAATTTCTGATTTAAAGGCCTGTTCTGCAAAATTTACCATTACTGGCTGTTGATTTATTTTAACAAGCTTGCTATTGGCAGTATAATACCTTTAACATGAGTGTATAATCAGCCAGTTGTACTTTGGTACCTTCTTTTGAACGTATATTTGATGAATAAGTGGAGTGTGTATTTCCCTTCTCCAATTCCCCAAGTGTTTTTAAGAGGTCACCAACGCTATTTAAGGGGAATTTGTCTGTATCTGCCCTGTTCTTACTATTCCCTAAACATTTGCTGCTGGCCCTTGTTAGAAGACAGAACTACAGAAGAAACTTTTGATTCAGTCCAGGATGGCCATTCTTAGGTTCTTGGCACTTTCTGCTGGACTAGTCACTGCAGGTTGTTCCAAGTATACCATCACGGAGGAGTTGTGAGAATGCTACAAACTAATTTATAATATATACATGTATGTAGAGCTGTGCTTTCATAAAGCAAATTCTCATTTGAACAATACCAGTTTGCACTACCTACAGAATTCTCAGTAATTTATTATGGCATTTTTTGCTAACTTTTATTTTGTTGCGTTACTATCTTCTATGAAACCTGGGACAGTCGACATTATGGTCTACTTGTTTGCTGCATGCTTTTTGCTAGATGATCACTGGTTTACATTGACTATAGCACATTTCTGTTGAAGACGATATTTGTAAACAACAGCCATGAAATTGCCTCCTGGGAAAATACCGTAGGCATGATGAAGCTCATTTCTGATTAATTTTTAGAGATTTGGGGTTTCTTCTAGAGAAGCAACAATGTATTTCATCCTTGCTAGTTTCATCTAAAGTTACATTATGCAAACCTAATTGTGAAAATAATGCGTAAGTTCCAGCACAGCAAAAGGTAAGCTTCTTGACTGCAAAATTGAAAATTGAAAATACAGTAATAAAGAGAAAGCTTTCTTGATCAGAGTCTTTTCCTATTTCTCACTTAGGATCTTTCAGACAACTTAGCCAGAGGGGCTGACTTCATCATATTTTGCCCCATGAAAGCACTTTTTGGAGATTACCTGCATGGCTTCTCTGAGCTGCTAGTTGTTGCTTTCGTTTCATGGAATTTCCAACATGAATTTCATTTTTTTAAACTTTTCTTCTTTTTTTTTCAATCTCATAAGAATGTGATTTTAGTGAGTCAACTCTACATTATTTGTGTTATAGCTGAAAACTGGTTTCTGACTAACGGACATGAAACTTACAATGTGGTTTTAAGGATTACTTAGTGTCAAGGTAATAATCAGGTGTTGTATAGGGGAAAATTTTAAACAATATTTCAAAATTATAGTGCTATTTTATTACATGTATAACATAATGCTCACTCTACATTACAACTTATCAAACTCATAGTCATTTCTCTGCTGCGAGCCACATATTTTATTAATATAAGAGTTGTTGAAAAGCTTAGTATTTTGAATGTTTTGCCTAAACTACTTTCCTCACCCTTTATCAGTTTCAGGGACTCATGCCATTGCACCTGCATTTGAATTCTCCTAATTACAGGGAACCTTGCTTGCTAAAACAATAAAAGAAATGTGTCCATTTATCAATGCTTGTAGCTAGAAGAACTATGACTGACGTTCCTGCAGATATTCTGGCAAGCTAAAAGGCTTCTTACAGCTAATGGGAGTGGCTAAGAATTAATTTGAAGACAGAAGGGTCCTATTTTGTTCTAAAGACAGTTTACATTTTCTAAACTGGAGATTTCAGATTTCAAAACTTTTAAAGATCTTGACTACCTTTGAAAGCTTCCTCCAATAATGGAACCAAAGTCTGCAGTACCAAGCCTTAAATTCCACTTCAAAACCGCTTAAATATCCTGTATTTTCAGCTTCCCCACATATTTCTTTACAACAGTATATGCAACCATGGGTCATGTAGTTTTCTAAACAATATACTTAAAAATGAAAGACTTGCAGATTCTGGAGTTCGTTTTGGCTGCGGCAGGGGTTCCCAGAGAGTTTTCTATTGAATATCGCCCTCTCTAGCAGCTGGTATACATTTTGTTTGATCATTTCCAGACTCTGTGACTGGCCTATTGACGGTAGCCTTGCAGATGAGTAACAAGCATTCCTTCCTACATTTTTTAAATCTTTCTGAGTGACCAGTAAGCAATAACTTTTGGGTTCAGTCATCTATGGATGTAAATAAGTTGTCCAAAATAACTTTGCTACAGTGAGCTTGAAAGCTCAAGATAGGATAAAATACAGGTCATTTTTTTTTTAAATCCATAAACAGAGGATCTATATAAAGTTACAATTTGTTCTGAGACCAAAGGAAATGGTAAAAGAACAGATTATCTTCCTTCTCCATATATATAAAGATCAATCATTCAAATTTTCTAGCTGTTTCTGACTGTTTTCCAGATAATGAAGCATAACTTTTAAGATGTTAATACCATTACATATCACAGTATATATATACACATTTCTATTTTTTTCTTTAATATCATTAAAGAAGTAATTACATTTGAGGACCTTATAGTCTGAGATACAACAGGACTTGACGAAGAAACAGATGGCATCTAGCAGACAAAGAATAGGAAGATAAATATATGCCAGACTACTGGATCACTAGAATTTTCAAAGGATTAACAATCCACACAAACAGTTACCACACTTCTGATGGGGGCAGATAACCAACAAGTGAGTTGGTAACAGTGACGACTTAATCTTCTTGAACAATATAATAAATATTTGCATGATCGTGTCTGTAGGATGGCTAGAAAGTTGGGTCGTAGCTCAAGAAATACTGGAGAGAAAGTGAGTTGTGAAGAGGAATTTGTAAGAAAAGAGGACCATTTTATGGCCTGCAGCAGAAGGAAAGGCTTTCTGGGCAAAGATACCATGAGAGGTAGTAGGAAGGCAGGGTAGCTTATGAGGGCAGCAGCTTTAGGAAGATAGAGTACAGATTTAGCTGGAAGCAAGGAGAGGGAGCCAGCATCATATGACTATCCAGCTAGTGCTTGCTTTCACTGGTATCATAAGTGAAATCTCAGGAATAAAATTTTATTTGAGACAGAATAATTTATCTAAGTCATGATCTTGGCATTTGGTGGAGATACTATAATTTAAAAAGTTGATCAGATCCTCCAGTAACAAATTCTGTACTATGGCAAGTAATATTCAGGTCACACTTCTCCTTTGAAGTTTTAATGGCCACTACAATTTTATGTTAGTCACTCACTTATGTTTGAAGTAAGCGTGCGAAGCCTTAGCTGTCTCCATTTGTCTCTAACTACTTTAGAAGCTTCTGAAGGCACTGAGCTCATAAAACTGCAAGCTTCAAAGAGCTTATTCAAAGATTCCATTCTGCTACTGCCATTTATCAAAGGGGCACTCTTAAAATATATATCTCTTTATAATAAAATGTTTTTTAAAATATAAACCTGACAGTGGGGATGATTGAAACATAATCTCCATTGGCTTCAATGGCAGCAGAACTGAGCTCCATAGTTTTAAAGATAGCATTTATATTTCTAGAAATAATGTTATATTCAAGTACATTGCTAATATATAGAATCAGAATTCATTTTTCCCTCATATTTTTTTTCCTCTATCCTAATTTTTTGGAACTTCAATGTGAGTTGAACCTTGAACTTTAAATATAATTTTAAATTTGACCCGTAATACTGAAAATTATTTTCTCTCCTAAAGAAAATAGAAAACTCATTCTTTCTAAGTAGAGTTCAGCCTATTGGGCAGATGCAAACCTGAACAGTCAGTGGAATGTTAAAGCTAGATTGTAATTCATTAAAAAACAGGACAAGAATTCTGTAGTTTATCAGTCCCAAGATAGATCTTTCAGAGATCTAGTGTATCTAGAGATGCCGGATAAATCACATGGCATCAAGTTATTTTATATCCCCTTTAAACAAGAATACTACCATTTACCTACATCACATTCATAGTGGCATGCTCTCTTGTCCAATCCCATCCCCAAAAACACAGCAGCAGACTTTCCATTGACTTTGCTGTTCATCAGACCAGCCCTTTAACTCATCATCTGAACTCTGTAAAGAATCGTGCCAGGTGGGGAACTGGTAGTGGATGTCTGCGAAACGGATATGATCTCAACCAGCAGTGATTTTAAAAATGCATCTTTAAGGTTATACAGTGCTCCTGCTCCTTTCTTATCCCAACAGCCTGGGCGCTTGTTTTGTTTGCTCCAACGGTGGACATCATAACATCACAATCTGTTGCCATGGAAATGGCTGTGATTTTGCAAATTCAGCTTTGTGTCTTCACAATGAAATCAGACAGGAAAAAAAGAAATGGGTGCTAGGGAAAAAGCCCTTGTTTAAGGACAAAAGCAATTTTATTCTAAATTCAGGCCTAAAACCTTTGACTTCAGTGGCGTAACTCCCCATAGGAGCACCTTTTGAAGTTACCACTTTTCTGTTGTTCCTTACCCGGCTTCCTTGATTGCTTTGGGTGGCCACTTCGAGTCTGCTTGAACACTGCCTGATTCAAGTCTCTGGACTTACTACAGTACAACTAAATAATGATAAAATTATTATAATGATATTGTAAACATAGCTAATAGCACAGGAAAGAGCTATCCAAACACAGGATTTCAATGAATTTTCTACATTTGCACTGCTGTAGTTTATCTACCACCTCAAGCCTGTAAGAGCCTGCACTGGGGGCATATTCTGTTGATTCACACTTTGGCTACATTTTGAAATCCGTTTGCATAACCGTCACAGAATAATTATTTCACTTTTGCTATTCTGGAGTAATTCCCTCATGTAAGTAGCTTCTTTCTGATTACAAGTGACTTTAGATAATAGTAATTCTTCTGAAACAAAATTATTATTATTTTAGAATAAAATTCCCTACAACAGAAATTATACTGGAATACCTGAATGATAGGTATCTGGCAGATCCCCTTTTTAGACAAAATTGCAGTCTGGGCTTTTTAAACGAGGGCATCAAGCATTTTTTTTTTTTTTCTGCAGTAGCACTATCTCTTTATTTAATTTAATAGAGGAAGAAATTTGAGTATTGCACTACATCTACCAGTCCTGTTTTTAATATATTAGTTGGCTTTCCAGACCATTATTTTGAATTCTTGTCTATACCTGGAATGCATAGCACTGCTTGGAAAAGCATGACTCTTGTTAGTGGCCTGCTTTAGAAGTAATGCAGTTGCCAATCAATAAAAATTAGCATTGATGCTATCTGATTAATATATACATTTGATGGTTCGGTTCTGAAATATGAGGGTAATTTATGAGCTTGCTGGCAGTATTGTACAAAATTCTGTTTTCATCTTGGCAGAACCATTTAGGGAGACCAACATGATGATACAGTCCTGCATCTAATGTTTTAGACTGGACTTGTGTTTAAATTAAAGAGTTTACCTTTGCTTGGAGATGGAATTGACTGACTATTTTTTGCTGGATTGGAAGGCGTCCTCTGATTCACTGAGTCCAGTCCTCACAATTGTAGGTAACTAGAGACAGAGTTCACAGGATATCCACTGATAAAGTGGACAAACCTAGACAAACACCAAGAACCTATATAGTAAAATTTAATCAAAATCCAGAGTTTTGCATACTGCAATAAACCAGGAAAGGCCTTCTTTTGGAGACTGGTAGTTTATTCAAAGCTAATGTGGATACTGAACACCTCCCAGGCTCACGTACTGCTTGCTGTTAAACTTCGCTTTCTCTGTGTGACAACCTTAACAGTAAAAGCCAAAGATGTGCAATTCTGATAAAATCTGGGGGACAGCTGTGACTAGCTTGATGAAAAATCTTAGGTGGAATTTGTAATCTATTTATTGTAGAATTAGATCTCCAGAGGAAGTTGTTTTTAAAGTGGGATTTAATTACGGAAATTTCTTCTGATCTCCTCAGGTGCTCCATCTAGTTGCTGTCTAACATTGGAGATGTGTGTATCCCATAGCTGTACATGCTTTAAAGTTCTCCAAATGCCTAAAGTTCTGCCTCAAGTTCAGCCTGTGCTTTATGCTGCCTCACGGGTCAGCCAAGCAGAGCACACGGGAGGGTTCCTTCTGCAGAGACTGCTGCAGTTTTGACATGAACTGAGCCAGAGAAAGGATGGATGACTGTGATTCTTTAGTTCAGTGGTTACGTTTCAACCCATTGCAGCCAACAATGTCTTTTTCAGCAGTCAGTCATGGGATAAAGTACTGAAGTAATCCCAGGGATGGGAGCTGGAACATTGTCTTTTGCTGTACAGTGTTTTTTAAAGGGAATGTATTTCAAGACTCTTTGATCAACAACATTACTTGCCAAAAATACTTTTTCTTTATAATAAAGTGTTGGATCAGATCATTGATCATTATGGTTCAGACCTAGCTAATTAATCTATGTAATACAAGGTTGATCAGACCAAATATTTATGGTAAAAAGAATAAAGAGGCCAAAGCAATTATTGTAGTAAATTGACTTAATATTTTGAGAGCTTCTGAAAAAGCCTTCTTTCCAAATGATAGTGTTAGCAAACAGTTACAGACTTGAACTGCATTCATTAGAAATACATACCTTGGCACAACTACAGGAAACAGTGTTAGCAAAAGGTTAAAAAGGAGGACAAATTGTTTTTTGTAAATGTAGGACAACTGTAAATTATTTCAAAACTGCTCCCTGAAAAGGGATGCAGTAGTGTGTCTAGGTAAGCTGGCATAATTCTATTAAATCTCAGCTTACATTTTGCTGTGCCTATTTCAAAGCCCCAAACAGGGATATGCACAGGAAAGCTTGTCTTTTTCCCATTTAGAGCATTTGGTCTATAAATTGTACTACCTTTCTCTGCTTTGTAGGACTTGCTTATATAATGCAAACATGTACCACTCAGGAAAAATTGTTAAGGTGTAAGAGCAAACAAACATATATGAACAAACAGCTTGGGGACAAAGCTGTGATCACATGGGAGCAATTCTATCTGAGGCTCCAAACACATTTTCAAAGCAGGATTTTGTACCTGATTAGTTCCTGCATGTAAATTTCAAAATAAATATTGGTATTCAGTGAAAAATAATTACTAGAGGCATTATGAGCCTGACCACTTACTGTCAAAAGCAAAAGCTATGTTTGTTTAATAATGTAAGCAGAAAGGGAACTCTTAAGTCTGAACCATTTTGAATCACATTACAAGAAGATGAATATGGCACTTGAAACAATGCAACAGGGATCCCATGTGAATCTGAATTAAGGCAGGCTGCAAAATCAAACTACCAACTATGTGTATCAGGTAGACCTTGTCTGCTGATCAGGATTCAAATGCTTTTCTTAAATTTCTTAAGCATGTTCTTTGTGTGCTTTTAGCAAAAGGTAGCACATTGATATAAATTCCATTGTGCTGAGCTGTTAACACCAAAAGAAAGTTGAGTGGTTAAAACCATAGCTACTGAATAAATTCAGACATCTACTAAGGGAACAAAAAGCTCACTGTTGAAAAAACAAGATAAGGATCCAAAGATAGTTGCAGATACCATGAGTGCATTTTGAAATGCAGAAGTATTATTATTTTATATTTTTTAAAAAGCCATTAGTTTGAGTAGAGCCAACTTAGTAAAGGAGGTTCAGAAGTTTTATGTCTGTTCTTAGTACACACCTCTTTGCAAACTTTCTTTTTAGCGTTAACCCAGCCCACCAATTAAAAGCCATCAAAATGCCACGACCCGAATCGTTAGGGTTCTAGAAGAAGAGTAAGTAATTATCTCCGGACTGCTTATCTGAAGTAAAACTAATTGGTCCCATACTTTGAGAGATAAACTGTACTACACATAACAGGGACCAAATGTCAGAAACAGATTAAAGATACTAACTACACAGGAGCTGTATTCACTGGCATATTCATCAGGGCACCAAAAGGAGGGGACAGTTGCACGCAACAAGGTGAGCCTTAAAAAGGGCCATTACATACTGAGGTACCCGGGTGACGACCAGTTGCATGTTCCACTCAGGGTGGAGCTTGAGGACAGTATGACTAATATGCCTCAAGGAGGACTGGCATGAGAAAAAAACCTCATGGAAGTTACAGAAACAAATTATTGATTATTTTTTAAGTCTAACAACACACAAAAAGCCCTCAAGAAGCTTATATAGGATGAATCTTTCTGCTAGATGATCACCCAGTGGTGCAATCTTCTGATCAATTCTCATTTTAAATATTGAGTTATAACAGAATATGCTGAATAACAAAGGCTTATCATAATTTGTCCAAGATGGGATTCCATGCAAGTTCATAGATGATTGCTTACAAGTTACAACTGCCTCATTTTTGTAATTCTCTGTTATAGCAGTGGAAGTATAATACACTCTGTCACAAGTACTAGAAGAAAAATCAGCATAAATACCAGATAAATTGATTTTTCACAAAAACAAAGTATCAACAACATAATGCTTTTTTCTTAGACTGAGAACATTGCCTATTAGAATTACCAGATCTGAGACTTAGAGGCCAAAGGAAAAGAAAAAGGTTGCCAATACCTAACAAAAACAAGAGGTCCCAAAATGATTGTCACTGCGGACCAAACAAAATATGACAACAAATGACCCCTATTTCAAAGTGGGAAAAAAAAAAAGATAAATTTCAGGCAGTGGTTACTAACCCAGGAAGATAACATGTAGTTCATTCTCATAAAAGTCATGTATTATCATTCACCCCTGGGTCGGTTTTACCGGAAGAATCGAAGCTCCTTAGACAAAACTCAGGATAGTCTTCGAGGATATAGACAGTAGGAGCAAGAGGTTATAATAGCTGGAATTGTGATTATGGAGTTTACACATCTGGGTTCTTTTATTGTTATTCAGATATAGCTGAGGTTAGGAGATCACACAGCCTATTGCCAATGCTTTTGTCATACCTTTAACACAAAGGCTATTTCTAAGCTTGCATGGGATTATTTTTCTTGTATAATCTCATATGGTAATCACTATTCAGGGTGATGTATACTTCAGGAGACTGCTTTTTAGGCCTTTCCTTGCAATAAGCATTTTTTATATTTGTCTGTCTAGCTTGCAAAGGTCCTATCCACCACTTTCCACTCTTAAATTTTCAGGAACACCCTGAAGCGCCCCTCTCCTTCACTGTGTCAGATGCTGTGGGTGCCCTCACAATGCCTGGACATCGTCAGCTCTGCATCCTTCCTTCCAGCCTCACAGAGGCTCTTTCCATCCCCATACCATTCACTCTTCATCCTTTACACATATTGGACTCTTGTGGCTCTTTCCTTCAGAGCTGTCTTTCACACCATGATCAATTCTCTTATTTCTACGCTGCAAAGACAAGCAGAGATGAGATATTTTGTTGTTATGTTGCATGCTGTTAATAGCTTTGGTCTCTAGACAATTACAGATCATATTGAAGCTTCTGGTTCTGCCAGCTCTACATCTGAGCTCCATATATTCCCTGGTTAGCTTTCTTTCTCATTTGATTCTGCTTAAATCTGTAAATACGTATGCATTTATGCCCGGGACATTTTTTGAGAAATTGTGGAACTGATTGGATGTATTATTAAAAAGTGCCCATGTTACAACCAAAAAGACAAATGATACCAACCTGAGAATAAAACCTTGCTTCATTTGGCTAACTGTGTTATCTGCAGCAGTTTTCCTGGGGTGAGCTATTTGGAGGATATACAGAAGCATGCGTGACTTTCATGTTGCTATTAAGGTGAAGCCATTGTGACAAGAGCTGTGACTAGTTTTCATAGAGATAGTTTGAAAAGACAAAACCAGGACATTTGCTTTACTTCATAGGTAGGTGAAAGAAGGCAAGGGGCACAGCTAGAGTAACTAGGAACCAAGAACAGCCAGCTAGAGAAAGTTCTGTGATCAAAGCCCAAGAAAAGGGTTTTTTCATGAAATTTGCCATTAGAGATATTGAGGAGGCCTATGTATTAAATTCCTGAGTTTTGAGGCGCTGTAATAGAGCTGTCAAACAAAGATATAGAAAGTGCTACTGTTTCCACTAGACATGACAAGCTAAGGATTCCCAACAAAGTAAGCTGTCGAGGCCACCTGAAGAGGGATAATGAAAGTGATTACATCAGCAAAGAGGAAGGAACAATCCAGGTAAAGAGTTGGTGGATGTTTGATCTTGGAGGGTTGCTGTTACCTCCAGTGCAGTCATCCAAAGCTGTCTAAAAATTAAATAGGCTAAAAGAACAAGAATGCCTAGGATTTCTTCCAGGAATTTCTGTAGTTACCTACTAGGCATCAAAGGAGACTTCTTTTGAACCTTCAAATATACAAGGAGGTCACATGCACCAGTGACTGCAGATTTGGTAACCTATTATTCATTATTTTCTTTTATTGATTGTTTTACAGTCCCCAAGGCATGCGTGTTGCTTTCTGTGCCACAAAAAAAGAAAAAAGGTTCTGTAAAATCTTAGGGTTTTTTTTACAGGAATAACAGCAGCTGTCTGTCATTATTAATGACAATGGCAGCCTATTTTTCCCCTGTTAATTCTGATTAGGGGGACTCACATGAATATTAAGTCCAATTTTTATGATGAATGATGTTCTGCAACCAGAAAAAAAAATGTCAAGTTGACTTAAAATATTTTCTTATTTAAAGATGACCTTTAAAAACCTAAAATTGCAACAAATTAATTATTTGTCTTAACCACTTTGTTAAGTTTTTTTTTAAAGAGAGCATTAGATTCAATACTTGGGTGATACTGACATTCAGGACAAAGAGACAAGCCAAAGCGATCAGAAAATTGTGGAAAAGTAAGGTATCACCCGCAAATATAAAAAGCCACTAATTAAATAGCTGTAGTTAGAAAAATAATATACTTGTTTTATAACTCTAGGTGGCAGCAGTGGAACAAAATAGAGAAAAATATATTATTATTATGATTATACTTGCTCACTCTTTACACAAAATCCATAATTACATACTGCTGCTGCTGTTTCTTCACACAATATTACTTTTATGCTCTAGGTGGCAGCAGCATCACGAAATACAGAAAAATAAGCTTCCTTGTGTTCATGCTGTGTCCAGATATGCAGCCCGTTCATGTTTTTGGAGGTTAAAGTGGAGAGGTCAAAATGCACATTTCCTGCAGGCACTTTCCCACCCACCACAAAAGCAGAAGAAAAACTATCAATGACTGTTAAATGTCACGTACAATTTAAGATACATCACTTCTGCAATAAGGCCACGTTTTAGCAGTCTTAGAACATTCTGGGTTTTACTAATGGGGAACCGATTGCAGAAAACGTGAATGGCAGCATGGCCCCAGCTGGGGGTAGTACACTGATCCTTAAAAACCTGGGCCACTGCATTCCTGTCATGGATCCTGCTTTTGTGTGTTCGGAGAATTACAGCTTTTGCAAGACAAGGCAGTAACAGTAACCATCTCGTGTTTTCTGTCTTTAAATTATAAGTTTTTGCATATATCAGTTCAGAAGGACTTTGTGTGTGTAAGTCTAGTCAAAGGACTTTGAGTTGAAAAGAAGACATTTGCTTTAGATTATACAAAGTTTTGGTAAAACCCATTTTGAATATTGTTTGACTAGAAAGCATCACGGGTGCCAACTCAGCAGAAGGCTGATCTGGAGGTAGAAGCAGGAGGTGGAACCACATCACCTCAGGTCCCCTGCTTTTTCCTCTCCTGATGGAGACAAGGTCTCAACTGTGTGAAAAGCTCAAACAGTCTAGGAATACCTTCATATTCAAATAATTACCTGTTGGGTGGGGTTACATAAAATTCTACAGAGAATTACTTAAGTATAGCAAGTTTGTTCAGATTGTTGCACGTGTTTACCCTGTATAATTTTACTGCTGTTATGGCCAAAAGAGTGCCCCAGAGACTGTGCGACGGGCAGTGCAGCGGCTCACCAAGTGTGAATGTAAAGGAAACGCAGCGTATGAATGAGTTGACTGCTGAGACAGCGGATGGATGTACGGAAAATGGGGCACTCACTTTCTCCAGCTGGCTGGTGTATTATCCTCAGCCTTGAAGGCTTCTTGAGGGTTAAGGCGGCTATCACCTGGTCCAATTTTAATTGTGGTAGGAGCACATTTTGTCAAAAACAGATTGGTCACTGCCATGGTAGGGTTGCACTATGGAGGTGATTCCTTTGATGTATTTTGGGAGTGTGCCTTGTTTGAAGGTACAAATCTGTATGCTGAGTGAGATGACTGACTGTGACCTGTTCGTGTGATCTATGAGTAGGATTATGTGAGAGACCCAACCACTAATTGGAGGCCCATCAGGTTTTTCCTTGATCACTTAATATTCACTCAATATGGAAAGGTTCTTAGTCTTTGCTGCTGATTGGAAAAAAAAAAAAAAAAGATTTTTAATTAATTTATCATTTTGTTTTAAAAATTATTACATCTCTCTAGGAAAACAAAATGAAAACGGGGAACTAAAATTGAGCAGTATTAAGCCGAAGTGAAAGTTAAGGCAGACCTAAAGAATTTTGTCATATAAATAGATGTTTGTTAGCTATTGATATACCAGATTGGAATTAAATAATGACATTAATTAAATCATCAGATCATCAGTTCCAAAGACTGACTGTAAACTCTAAATAATTCATTATGAGCTCTTTGAGTATAAATCCTAAAGAATTTCAGCTGCTGAATCTGTAACTCAGAAGTGGTTAATATTTTGATAGGGAAATGGAAAAAAAAAAGCCCTTTAGCACCTAAACAGAACTTTCTGACAAAGATATGACGGTCTCCTTTCAGTTCCTCTATGGTGGCTAATACCTTCCTTTTCTCAAATGTAAGCTTATCAGACTATTGTTTCAGACTACTTAAAACTATTCTAAAGTTTTCTATCACTTTTCCCAGATAAACTACAGTTACTTGTAATGAACATGCCTAACTGCATTTTCAAATCCTGAAGTTAAATTTAAAATATTTTGGATGTCTCTCACCAAGGAAACGCAAGGATAGAAGTAGATAAAGGAAAAAGCAAATACTGAAGATTGCAAAAATTTTACAACTCTTCTGTTCTCTGTTCTTACAGTCTCTTGGAAGAAGAGGTGAAGTAGTCAAGAACCTGGTGCTGGTACTGTACCTCACTACAGGCTTGCTTCACAACCCAGAAAGAAGCCTGTGCACGGGGCTGCACAGACTGCTCTGAAGCTCTGCAATTAGATGTGCTGAGGTTTCTATGCTCTGGTGAATACCAGGGGCCACTTGGACTGTGAAGCATGCTACAAGCTTCAAGCCTTCAGTGGTAGTGTGTAACTACATGGTTGCAAGCCAGTGATGTGTATGAGATCAGAGTTTTCTGAGGATCAGACGTAGTTTAGCCACTTGTCCTGTAGGTACAAGTACCTGCTGGGAGGGTTGTTCCAGGGAGACAGTGATTCTGTGGATTCCTGTTGAACTTAGCATTGTGGCATTAATTTTGCAAGATGTGTATGTGCATATTCTCTCTTTTACTTTTGCCACGCTGTAGCCAGATTCACAGACAAAGCTGTTCTACTAGTGGGATGAAAAAGCACAGTGAAAGTAAGGGCGTTGTATCCTTCACCTGGGTAACATCTCTCTGTTCCTTCTCTGCATTGAATGGATTCTTCTAAGGCTTGGGCAAGTCTTGGGAGTAGAGATCCCATTAGCTGGTGCCAGCTGATGTTGCTGATGAGATGAGGGCAAGGACTGCTGCTGCCTTCTCCATCATAATATTAATATATAATAGTAATAGTAGTAGTGTTATTTTCTTCCCACCATTTAATTTGTCAGCTGAATAGCAGCTGTATACTGCAAGGGTTTATTTCCTCTTTATTGCAATGTCTTTGAATATTT
This sequence comes from Tetrax tetrax, assembly GCA_009806455.1. NCBI lineage: Eukaryota > Metazoa > Chordata > Aves > Otidiformes > Otididae > Tetrax > Tetrax tetrax. Next base: position 424,052 of record WHYT01016369.1, read on the forward strand.
CTTTAGAGGGGAGTTCCTGTGCCTGAGGCTGTAATAGACTTACCTGCTGCTTAGTTGTATGGAGAAAGGACTGAAGACGTGTTCTAGAAAGAGTATCTTGAAGTGGAGCAATGCAAGAAGAGGAATGATACAAGAAGGATACAGAATGTATGCTTTGTTTGGAGAGGAAAAGATGTATTAAGACACCAACATTTTCTGCATGTGCATGAGTGCCCGGCTCTCTGATACAATGCCACTTCATTGAAGTGGTCCTCTCAGCCTGTGAGGTACCATCATTAGCCAGAGAGACATAAATTACTCCTTGCTTTGTGAACTACTATAATAATCAAGCATAGAGGTGTCTTAATTTACTGAAATGAGATAACAACTGAAGATGCTGAAAAGCACTGGCTGAGATTGTCACAGAATCCTTGCAGCAGAACCTGCCTTCTTTGAAGTGTTCTCCAGCACTTTTTTTTTTTTGCTTATGCTTTGTAGATAATTCCTGTGGTTTCTAACACATAGGCACCATTCACAGTCTCACACTGTAAGCTGCACTGGGAAACCATAAATCCTCAAGAAAGTGATTCACCAGCACCTCAGTCTGCCTCTAGTGGACATTCTCTGATCTTAGTGCCTTGGAAATATCACTAGGAACAGGGAAATTCTCAAACTAATATTTTATTAATAAAGAGATGTTTGCTTACTAGCGTGAGAAGGTTATGTAGTGAGGAGGACTTCTGAGCAGGTAATCTAAACAGTTGCCTGGTGTAGATGATTATGACAAGCTCTTTTGTTAGAAGTCCATGAAGTAAGTTAATCAAATCAAATAATAAATCATTGTATTAGGGAGATATGCAGTTTTGGTAGCTGTGAGTTGGATCTCTGCTTTACAAAGCCCTGTCACCTATACCCCCCTGCTGCCATCTCCAGCTGTAGTCTGGGTCCCTTCTCACAGCAAGCAGCTGCCATCCTCTTCCTTACAGCAGTCAAAGCCACCTCCACTGCCTCATCAGGCAGCCCCTCTCCTGCCCTGTCTACCCTGCCCAAACAGCTTCAACCTCTGCACACTGGCACAGGCAGCAGTGCCCTGCTCATCTCCTCAACAGTTTACCCTCCCCTCCACTGTGTCAGCAGCGATACTCTTCTCCTCTTCACCGATCGGTCAGCTTGCATTTCTCCTGGAAGTCCCTGCTACTCATTTTCTGCATCTGCTGAAGGCCACTGCAGAAGAGGGGAGGAAGAAGTAGGCAAAAGGCGTGGGTAGGGAAGAGGAAAGGCTGGAGCTAGGATGGAAATGCTTTATGGGCCAATTCCAGCATGAGAGCTGTCTGCCGTACCAGAACAGGCTGTAGTGTTTTCACGCATTAAGTATGAAGTTGGCTGCCTCCAGCTACAGGTCGGATGCACCCTGACTGAGATGATGATCTTCTTCAGTCCGTGTTCTGCTGAGCTTCACAGCTTGGGTTCAGTATTAATGAACAGTATGGTTTCCACTTAGTGGATTTTAAATGCTTTTTTAAAAAAACCCTCTCCTCTTGAAGCACACAGGCAGCACTGACTCATTCCAAACCCCAGAAAATTCAGTAGATTGTACACTGATGTAAACATCAAAAATTTCATTGCTTGTTTAGTAACCAAGTTTCAGCAGTATGTTTTGAACTGAAGACATCAAACCCAGGAGAAAAATATCTCAGCATTTCATACTGAAAGCAACTGTTATCTTAGAGGCATGAACAAGCTGCATCAATAATGTTCTCTGCTGAGCACGCAGATTCTACTTTGGTTTTGCTGATAACTAAAAATTAACAATTCAGCATAAGTCTTACTATAGATGTCCCTCTGTCTGGCACCTGCAAGACTTTCCTCCAGTACTTTCTCTCTTTCAATGTTGTAAACATCAGTATTAGCAATTACTGATTCAGCAACATAGACCTTGAACTTTGGAATAGTGACTTGGCAGCTGAGCCCAATACTCCCAATACTCTCTTACAGCTTGCCAAGTCTTCACTTAAAACGTTACTGTGGTGGGTTGACCCTGGCTGGACACCAGGTGCCCACCAAAGCCACTCTTATCACTCCCCTCCTCACCTGGACAGGGGAGAGAAAATAGAACGAAAGACTCGTGGGTCGAGAGAAGGACAGGGATGGATCATTCACCAATTACTGTCATCGGCAAAACAGATTTGACTTGGGGAAATTAGCTTAATTTATTACCAATCACAAGATAATGAGAAATAAAACCAAATCTTAAAAACACCTTCCCCCACCTCTCCCTTCTTGCCAGGCTTAACTTTACTCTCTATTTTCTCTGCCTCCTCCCCCGCAGCAGAATGGGGGTTGCAGTCACTTCATCACACGTTGTTTCTGCTGCTCCTTCCTTCTCCTGGGGAGGGCTCCTCGCACTCTTCCCCTGCTCCAGCGTGGGGGCCCTCCCATGGCAGACAGTATTCCATTAATTTCTCCAGCGTGAGTCCTTCCCACGGGCTGCATTTCCTCATGAACTGCTCCAGCATGGGTCCCTTCTGCGGGGTGCAGTCCCTCAGGAACAGACTGCTGCAGTGTGGGTCCCTCATGGGGGTCACGAGTTTTTCCAGCAAACTTTCTCCAGTGTGGGCTTCTCTCTCCATGGGGCCACAGGTCCTGCCAGGAGCCTTCCCACAGGGTCACAGCCTCCTTTGGGCATCCACCTGCTCCAGCGTGGGGTCCTCCATGGGCTGCAGGCAGACCTCTGCTCCTCTGTGGGCTTCCAAGTTAGCCCTTTCTTTATGTTCAGTCTTACCTACTGCCTTCTAACTGCATTTTACTCCAGCTAATTTTTCCAGACCCAAGCAGGTGAGAGAGACAGCAATTTTTCCACTTTTTTTTTGTCCTGTTAATAGAATTGTTTCCTAAGTTTCATGTAATTACATGTGTACAAATGTATTGAATGAAGCTGGATAGATGATTTAAGTTGAGATTTGAAAGGCAGAGGTCTTGACTGACTGGAAGGGAAAGCCTAAACTATTATCTGTGCACAACATGATGAAACACTGGAAACCAAGCTCTAACTACAGTTTCAACACCAGGGTTATGGTGTCAGGTCTTGGGTTGCAGATTTTCCAAACCCAGTGGTACAAAAAATATATCCTTTGCTTTTAAACTGATTTAATTTTGTGCAGAATCACTGACAGACAGTGGTAATACATCTACTCTGCAGAGAAGAATGTGTAGAAAATCAAGTATGATGTGTAATCTCATTATCAAAGAGAAGCCAAAGCTTTGATGTCAAGAGGAGAAATTCTGTGGATTTTGATACAGAATTAATTTCTATAATCTTAATTATTTTTCCTCTGTCTTAATATTTGTATTGCACCATGAAATAGTGTTTTCCTAAGAGAGAGAAAACAGTTTGAGGATTTCCTTTTCTTTCTTTTTTCCAAATTTGTTTTTGTTTTAATGGGTATTGTTGTTAGTTGAGTTGCTGAGAAAAAAAAGAGAAATGCCTCTGTCCAGAGGGACAGCAGAGGATCCGTGGGTCTCGTAACAGAGATGTAGGTGGCATATTGGCCTTATGGTGGATGCACAGGAGAGAAGAGTGACAATGCACTCAAAATCCCCAGTTGTAACATTTTGAGGTATTATGACAATATAATCTTGTGTGTTAATAACAGATTATAAGATGTCTATTTATAGCGCAGTATTTAGCCACATGAGATTTGCTTATGTAAATTCTACTACCTGTGTTTGAAACTGATAGTGGCTGTTACTTAACAGCGCTCAAAAAAAGGCATGCCATAGCTTCAGACGTACGTGGGATTGTGGGTTTGAAGGACTCTCTCCATGGCTATTTATTTCCTCCTCACTCTTTACTGAGGATTCCTAGAAAAATATATTCCATCCAAGAACTCTATTGTTCTTCTAATTCGGTGATATTAATTTAATTTAGTTCCATGCCCTTTTCACAGACTCAATTCAATGTGCTATTTTTCTCTGCCACACAGAACAGGGACGAGTGAGGAAGAACCAAAACTTTTCTGAAAACAGAAATAAGGGCTTTATTATATGAAGCTTAAACAGAAAAGCAAGAGTGACAGGATTTTCACACAACTGGAAGATTATCTTCTTTAAATGTGTAACTCATGTTTGCTCTTTATGGGTAGATTGTTAGACTGTATGTTCAGCTCTTTCAAGAGGCATTTAGGGCTTCAAATACAGTAATAAATTAATTTGCAAGATAGAGACAATAATGAAAGATTTTATTTCAGACCACTGACGTGGAACTTTTGTGGAATTTTCAAACATTAAAAAGCATAAGTGACAGCCTTATTTACTTGCATAAATTGAACCCACCAATGAAGTAAAATACAAGATTGACAGCTTTAGGAAGAGCAGCTCTTTTTTATATATATATCGACAAAGAGATGTGACTTACAACAGTGTTACTGTCAGCTTTCTTCCACGTCACTTGGCCACTCCACTCCCCTAAGAGGCCAATCACAACAAAGTGAGGGCAGATTAGAGATCTGGCGTATGCAATCCTTGCTTTTTCTTAGATAACTAAGGTTACTCGTGGCAACAAGGAGGTGATGGGTTGACACCCATCATCTAAGAAAGGAAACCATTAGTTTACTCAGAGGCCAATACAAAGCTGCCAGATGGGAACAGTTTTCTGTCACTATCTATCAAGGCTAGACCACAGCTAGCCAGCCTTCTGTGACATCAATTTTATGCTGAGAGCACAGCAGTCTCAAAAAACACTGAAAAGCCATTTACTTGTAAAGTACAAGAAACATCTGTCAGGGGCTAAAAGTGTTAAAGAAATGCTTAACCGAACATTGAGTTAGCAGATTCTTAGGCTCAGGTTACAGGAAAAACATCAGCAGTGAAAGTCCACAAGATTTATCCTAATTTATCAGATTACTTCCTCAGAAACTCTCCTTTTGAACTGCTCTTCAACAGAAGAACAAATGTGGAGACTTCAATGCTTAATAAAGCTAAAAGCTTCTCCCTGGGGTAATTGAAATTTTTCTATCAAAGAGTAGATAGACCTGGTTGCAGCTGCAACAAAGAAGAAACATATAAAGCCAAGTGGAAAGCAGTTAGACAGCATTGGTGGTGTAGGACCATTGAACGTGGTCTTGCTAATTGGAATCTATAGCACAGGACATTCAACTACATGCTGGGCAAATGACCCTGAAAGTTTCAAGTCTATCTAGTATAAAAAAAAGTTCAGATGTAAAAATAATCATACGAATGATAGATTCTGTATCCTTGAATGGGCATAACCAACCAGAGATCTGGGTAACTGGCAAATTTCTTTTTTAAATAAGGCCCTTTGAGTCCCATATATGCATCTACTTTCACAAGCGTTTCAAAACCTTCTAATAATTTCACACAGAGCTTTCAGAGAAGCAATGTTCAAAAGAATGAAAGTAATGAAACACAGCAAAGTTTTACATTTTTATTTCTGTACTTTGGGAAAATTCCTATTGAAGACAGAAGGCGGTTCAAATTGGAATTGCTTTACTGCCAACAAAAATGTGTGACTCTTGATCTAATGAAAAATTAGAGAGATTGAAAAGCAGAAGTAGACTTAGGAAGGATTTCAGTTACAGCAGGATGCAGCCCTTATTGCATTTGTAGTTCAAACTGTGATCTCTAAGGAGACCTAAATTGCTCCAGAGTGTGGAATTCAGGGTATTTGAGATTTATTTTCTCAGAGGAACAAGTAAAGGTAGCTAAGACATCAGGCCTAATTGTCATGCATTTAGAAAACATACTTTATTTTAATTTAAAATAAAATGTAACTTAATGATGAAAATGTTCAATTCTTAAAACATTTGTCATGTGAATTAAAATTTGTGGAACTTGTGAATTTTTTCAAAGTTGCTAGTCCTACAAACTGTTTTGGATAAGCATACTTTTACTTTATACAGCAAAATCCATTATATTTGTAATTATTATTGATACGAGAGGATTCTCTGGCTTAAAATCTAAACTGTCGTCACACACTCTGTAGCTTTGTGAGCACTGGAGTATTTCTAGGAAGTGAAACAAACAGCTTGAACAGAAAAAGCTGGAATTACATCTGTACCTCACAATGTGCTAACATACAAGGATGGCAGAACAAGCTACCTTGGACACTGGAAACACTTGGCCCATGCTTGTTTGGCATTCCACGGGGGCTAAGTACCCTGCTGGAACACCGTGTCTCAGCTTGGGTGCACCACTACGTTACATGGCTATGCTGCTTCCCATACAAATACTACTTCATTCAGAGCTCAGTCCAGGATCTTGACATGATGCAACACTGACTGTGTGGTACAGATGTGCTCACACAGCTCGGCAGTCAAAGAACTGCCATGAAATTCCTGCTCCAAGCTGGCAAGAAATTGATTTGAACTTGGATTTCCCAAATACATGAACAATATGTTAGATATGAATTAGTCTTGTGGGTTTACATTGTGGATATCTTGTACCATCTCTCCTTCCCCTTTTTTTTTTCTTTATTTTTAGTGAGAAAAAGCATGTGAATGTCAGAGGTATTTTCATGCATTCCCTAGAACAATTCTTTTTCTCTTGCCTTTCCTCATTTATCACCCATTTCATCTATCTTCCTCTCTTACCTCATCTTTTTAATTCATCAAACTTTTCTTTCTTAATCGAAGCCTAAATTTTGAACCTTTCTCTCTGTTGTTTGAACCTTTCTTTCTTCTGCTGTTCTTTTCTTGCTGTTCTTGACTCTTCCCTTTTTATCATGTCTCCTCCTTATTCCTATTTATTTTCTTGCATATTTCATCCATTTGCATTAATCCTCCTTAGCCTCTCCTTTTGATGGCTCTTTAACCTATCTGGTTTCTGACAACTAGCCACTTCTTCCCCACTGTCTAAAGCAGCATTTTAAACGTTAAGCAGAGGAGCTCCTTTCTGAAATACCAGTTCAGCCCAGCAGAAAAAGGGCAAAGCTGGAGGTATAACTCCACTGAGTCAGACCAGAACAAGCGGGCACGTACAGCTGTGGAAAGAGCAGGTAAAGCATCCTCAGTTTTAGGGCTCAGACGATGAGTCTTGGGGCAACACATTGCAGGTGAAATCAGGAACTGCAGTGTCTAATATGCCAGACAGCCCAGAGCATTTGGTATCAGGGTATCAAACTGAAAAAAAGGGAAGTGGAAGTATGCCAAAGACATGATGTCCTGAATAGTCATGCAATAATATTATTGATTAGATCAAAAGGATGGTCACTTTTGTTGTCTTTATCAGAACTGTCTACTTTATCACCAAAGTAGCTTAATGAGTTCTCTTTTCATTTCAACAGATAGGCAGTCTAGGAAAATACTGTGCTATTAATGGAACGGTATTTTTAGAAAGATGGAAAAAGGAAAAAGGCAAGAGTCCAGACTTTATCCCACCCTCTTCAATGGCATTTGTGATACAGCTGGAACGCATGCACGAGAGGAAGGTCATCTCAGTTGAAAAAGCAATCATAAAAGCCACAGAAAACATATTTTGACTCCTTGATAACTCATTTCACGTGAAATACTATCTGTACCATACTGCCTCATTGTCTCTACAGTAGAGCAGAGTTTCAGGTAATGTATATTTATGTGGTAACAATTACTAGCTATGCTTTGCAAATATCAAAATGTGCATGTTTAATCCCTTATTCTGAGTACTAGTATTTAATTTCTTAAAGTCAGTGCCTATGACTAAAATAATATAAAAGGTTCCCCTGATTTTTTGAGGGAGTTGAATACAATCCATTTTGGAAGAACAATTGATGTTGAGATCCTGACATTGAGATATCAATATTCTTAGTACTTTGCCCATGAAATACTTACATTGCTCCTAGGGCACTGGGACTCAATATTTATCTGCTGTTTCTTTATATATATATATATTAAAAAAATAACAATACATACAACAAATATATATATATGTATATATACATATATAGTTGTTCTACAGGTGGGACTTTTCAGAGGAATCTGAAAATATCTATATTCAGAATGTTTTACATTATTGTTCTGCCAACAAATTAACAGAAAACTTTCTTCTCTTTTTCTTTTCTGGAAGAGCACTGATTAAGCCATGTATTTAAAGTCATTCTTATAGCCCTTCCATACAGATACTAAATAAAATACCCGCCTAAGTACTTTGCTGTATCGGGGCCTTCAAAAAGTAAAATGTGGCAAGAGAGAAACCTGCTTTTGGAACTCTCGAGAGCAGAGTTCCAAACTTTTAGTTTTGTTTTGCTTACTTTCTTCTGCTGCTACTGACAAAAATAGGAAGACCAGCCAAACAATGGTAAGCCAGAAGTTCATCCAGTGTGAAAAACCAAGGTTTGTATGTTGTCATTCAGTGTGAAATTACTTTCACATAGTAGTCTGTTGCCTGGATTTATATTTTTCTTTGGCTGAGCATGCACGTTGTCTTGTAGGCTTTGAACAAATGAAACCTGAATCATATTACTTATCATTACTTCAGCATAAATACAGACTGTAGTCAAAACCAATTTTCTTTTAATATTGGTACTTGACATCTTCCGTATATAATTTAATTAGCTCAGTGACTTTTTCTTTCTCAGACTGCAGTAACAGGAAGTAGAATATAATAGTAAACACCTACTGCGTTCTGTGGATTATGAACACCTTCTATCCTACGAAACATGGGGGAGGTTAACCCTATAACTGTGAAACGTTTTCACTTCACTGTGTCTAGACAAAGACAGATAAATGTGAGTGCTATCAGCTGTAATATACACCAAATAAACTAGCTTTAAAGATTTTTCTCTTTCAAGACAGGTGGAAATAGCTACTAATGTTTATTTGCAATTATAGGAACACTTATGATTTCTTCTTTCTATGATTTCCATACCAAACAAAGGGGTTTAAACTGCACTGCACAAAGATGTTTTTACATACACTCACTTAGCAACACCTTTTGTGGATCCTATTTTCAGAAGTGGTGTCTGCTTACAGTACTTGCAGATGTATCTGGGTATGGCACACTCAGTTCGGCTAACTCCAGACTAATATTCATTCATTTGTAAAGGTCAGGAATGCATTTGTAAAAGGCTGGTGAAAATTGATAGAGGTACATATCAGATAGAGAGAGATATCAGCTATATAGATCAGATATAGATATACATAGATATCAGCTCAATATTCAAATAGTGCAAAAAAATCACAGTGAAGAACAAAATAAAACAAAACATATGCTTTTCTTTAAGTTTTATTTCCATTTTTACAACAAACCACTGGTCCTTTATACAGTGGCAGCCCAACAGGGTGACCTGCATCAAGATCTTAACACCAGTTTTGTGCCACAGAATATTAGGTCCCCCACTCTCCTTGGAGCTGATTTTACACGTCTCACAAACTTCCTTCTGCTACCCAAGTACACTGTGTGGAACAAAGAAAACATACATGTAAATGAGTAAACCCTCCCACACTGCAAAGCATGTCACTTTCAAAACGACTTCTCCAACTTTTTCTGAGTTATAACGTAGTTTTCTTATTTGGTAAGATATGAGGCCAATATCATCTTATCTCGTAATATCCTTCAAACATTCATCTCTGTTGCTTGTCTCCACTGAGGACTAGGGATGCCCAGTAATTTACAGAGGGTCTAAGTGCTGCCAGTTGCCTAAGCTTCTGCTAAGACTGGAAGTCTCTGGATGGACGTCCCTCCTAGGTATCAGCCTTCTGCCAAAATTTCCAAACAAGCAACTGAACCAAAGAGGTTTTTACCCACTTAAAGGCAAAGCTAGATTAATATTTTATCATTATTTTATTTTTTTATGGCACAAGTTGCTAAGTGTCAGCATTTCCCTTCACTGAATGGAGTGTAAGACCCAGGTTATTACACTCTGTGTTTGCAAGTAAAGGCACAAGTCTGAATTTAGTTTGCCTTGATTTTTGCCTAATTATTTTTTACGCAATGTGCTAAGAAAGTATGCTTCTGGGTTTTTATTTTACTGAAGGATAAGGAATATGTTCGGTAAAACACAGGAATACCCCTTGTTTTGGTATCAGCAAAGGCACTAAAGTTAATTGGCAGAGAAGTAACTGATTAGTTTAAAACTACAAAATTTTTTTTCAAAAATAAACTATCAGCCTACTGGTAGTTTAAGAGGGCTATCAATTTGTGCATCTTTTCGTAACTAAATATAATCTTAGTTAAAAAAAAGATCACTATTCTGAGTAGCTGAGTAGTTATGTTTTTATTTCATAGTTGTCTCACTCTCCTAAATCCCTGAAAATGGCTAAAATTTGTTTGCTTTTGGGCAAGATGAATATTTAACAGAGTCTGATGTCAGAAGGTCCCAGAATGACAATTCCATTCTGACCTTCAGTTACACAGATGATAAAATTTCCATGAATTCATTTTGTATTAACTAGAGCATATCCAATCTTGATTTTAAAATTGCTAGTGATAGGAATCTAAAGAGCCTTTATCATTTTTCTCCTACCTGGCTACTTGCAGATTGTGAACAAAAATCATTCTTTCAAAGTATTAAAACTCTGCTATTATACTATTTCACCAAAAGTTACATTTTCAATCCTTGGTTTTGTGGCTTTTTCCTGAACCCTTTCCAGGTTGTTCACATACTTTCTCAATTTCGGAAAACGGCATTTGGAAGGATGAGGATGGGGGTTGGTTGTTTATTTGTTGGAATTAATACTTTTGAAGGCTCATATCTTGAAAATACTGTTTGTATTTTTCATGATATATCACGATCACAAATGTTTTTTCCATCCTAAAAGTAGGCACACTTTATTAACTTTCATTATTTCATTCTGAAAAGCTGTTCCAGAAACTTCCTCAACTTCCCATTTTAAACTCTAACTTCCAGACTAAATTTGTTAATGGTCAGCCTATACCAATTTGGGAGTCTTTTTGCTAGTCTTGTTTTCTGTCTTGCATAGCCTTTATTGATCGTTATCCCCTCTGTGGGCCTTGATGTATTTGAAGACTACAATCCTAATCCTTCAGTGTTTAATCCTTCCCCCTTTATTTTGCTCACTTAAATAAGCAACCCCTTTTTCTGCTCTTTCCAACCAAGGGCTCTAAGGATACAGAATCCTGCTATTTCTTGCTTACTGTCCTTTTGGCATGATGAAGCTTGCTCTCCCGCCTGCGTTGCTGAACAGTTTCAACAGAGGACACAGAGTGGTTCAACTAGACTTACTCAGAGTATCTTCCTGGCCAGAACTGCTCTATGAAAGGTAGGTGGCAATTTCACTGTGGGTGTTGCAAAATGAAAACAAAAATATAATCACCTTGTGAAAAATGTTGTAAGGAGCTACTCTCAGAGGAAGACTCTTGAGTTCCCAAAGCTGAGTAAAGATCCTTTCTTTTCTTATTTCAGTAAATACGTAATTTAATTTAGTAGTTACTTCTGATTTCCATTAAGTGAAAAATAAACTTAGAACACATTCATCCTTGCCAATCTGGCTGATGTGCTGCAAACTATTATGGCCCACAACCTAATAATAACAACTCTCTTCTACCACCATTTTCACCTAGGTATAGCGATCTGCGTCAATATTAATCTGTAAACAACCCTGTCACTTTAACTACGATCGCATGCTCACTTCCAGAAAAACAAATTTTATCAGGGACATTCAGATGCAGATTGCATTGGCTCAAGCCAGTTCTTGTTATCATTATTAACCAGAACTGTCCCCCATATTGCAAATGTGGCACCCAGGCACCTCAGGCAGTTCTGAAGTTGTTGTTTTTTTTTTTTAATCTGTGTCCTGTTTTTACTCCAGAGAACAGCAGCTCATGCATAGTTTGGTTTTGCCTTTTTTTTAACTCACAAACACCTTGTTTTAGCAGTTGACGTTGAGACTCTGTCTTGGAAGCTGAACCTCAGGCTATTCAGTCTGGGGGCAATGAAAATTTTTGGTGTAGAATTTTTGTCGTGCAACTGTTTGCTTCATATTATCAGGTTTCATAGTTCATCCTGCAAAGTCCTGAGTGCCCTCTGCCAATAGGAAAGGAGACACCTACCATTTTGTGTGAAGGGCTCTCTTACCTATGCATGGCCTAGGCACTACTGACAGAATACACTGTGGGTCATTTCTGAAGATTTAAACAGTATTTATAATAAAAGGTCTCTTCCAACATTCCTGGGGAACAAATACTATGCAAGAATTGGAATATTCATGCTCACAGCATGGGAAAAGAGTAGATCACATAATTGCTTTTTTTTTCTAGAGTACCTCATAGCCAAACAAAGATATGAGTTATGGAGTAGAAAATCATGGTGTTCTCTGGAACAGCAGTCCATTGGCTTTTTTTTTCCAATTAATTTGTGTTTCATTTCCCTTCGTGCTTCACCACAATGACTCAAGGCTCTTCTGTCCACATAGCCTGTAACTTTGGCTCCACCTATGACCTTCAGTTCTTCCCCAGCAGAACCCTCCCAGCTCATCCCATGCCCTCAAATCGCTGCCCGGACAACACAAGCGTAGAGTACGAACGGTCAGAGCTGCGTGCTGACCACCCGGCACGCGTGGGGGTTAGCCAGCCCCACGCCAGCAAAGCCCACGATGTTGAACCGAAATGTTTCCTGCAGTTGTGGCACCTTTCAGCCTCCTGACCCAGCAGCCAGCTTTCCCAAAACTTTCAGGCCTGTATTATCCAAAATCCTCACCCTTCTGACAGACGTGGTTAAAACTGGCTAGAAAGTTACACTGGGAGATTAACACGGAGAAACTAAAAATTAAAACATTTGATGGGTTAAAATACTCTGATGTGCTCTTGGTCATTTGGGGCTGACATCTAACAGGATAGATCAGCAGAAAGGACATCTGAAAGTACTGTTATTGATGTTTAAAGCTATTGCAAAAAAAAAAAAAGGATGCATTTGGCAAAGATACAGGCCCTGCATCAAGCTCTGCATGACTAAGCTTATGCGAGCATTGAGCTGATAGCGAAATGCGTTGTGAGGGTCACTGAATAGCACCGTCATTTTATGTATTTATTTATTTATTTAGTCTGCAGCAGTACATGGAGGCAGAGAAGGCAGAGCCTGCAACCGGGCGGTTCCCCACTCTGTGTCGGGGTACGGAGCTGCCTCCCCGGGGCCGAGCCCGCGAGGCGGGGGCCGCTCCCCGCCCCCCGACGCAGGCGGGAGCAGCGGGAGGGACAAAGCAACGCGAGGGGGGAAAGCAGGCAGCACGGGCGGATGGCGGGCACCATTTTGATTGCACCGGGCGGCCAGCCAGGCAGCCTGAGGCGGCTCGGGAACGGAAGGTGTCCCCTAAGGCCCGGCCTTTTGGATCGTTATTCATTTCGAATAAACAAAACAACAGAACACCGCATTTCCCCTGCAGCGCTGACTGCGGCCTGCACCGCCAGCGCCCCTACTTCCCCCCGCGACCGCCCGGCCCGGCCTGCGGGGCCACCTACGCCCCGGGGCACCGCCGCCTCCCCACCACCCCC
>WHYT01016370.1:0-71243 GCA_009806455.1 Tetrax tetrax
TTACAAATTTTCATAGCTCTGTAGCTTTTTTTTTTTTGCTTTTTTTTTTTTTTTTGTAGACAGTATTGCAGAGAAGTTAGCTTTTGTAAAATGAGGTCCATGTATAAAACTATGCAACGGATTGGAGAAAAAAAGAAAAGTTTCCTTTCATACTCTCTAGAATCAGAAACCAAAGAAAGTGACCAAATGGAGGGGGAGAGGACGGGGAGGGACAGACCAACCTCAACCCGATGGCTCTCACAAGCATTACACGCGTCAGTGCTCAGCTGCAGCCCTAGCGGGACAGGTCCCGTCTGTCGGTGCAATGCCTGTTTGCTAGAGCTGTAGCAGGCACGTAGGTCTCTAGTGAAAAAATAAAGGACAGGATCCTACACACGGAGAACACAAAGCCCGCACAGCCTCCTGGCAGGGTTTAGGCGGCGTGGCACGAACTGCCCGTAGCAGGCTGTACCGACTCACCAGTAGTGCATCCTCATCCCAAACTTCATTTTGCATAAAAAGTTCCCTTTAAGAAATCTTAGCATTTAAAAAACCCGGTATCTGAGCTCTTCTAGCCTCAGAACTTCGAAGAAGTCACTTGAAAAAGACCTCCTGCTTTCCTCATTTGGAAGCTTCACAGCGAAGTTTTGCTCTCATTGACACCAATTAACAGCTCAGGGATTCCCAGCGTTCTCTCTGGGAGGAGGAGGCAACAGATATGGCATTGCAAGGTATTTACACACATGGTACAAAAATGTCCAAGGGTATGAAAAATCACCAGGAACACGATTTTGCAGCAGCCTCATTTACACCTGGAATTTGATACCATTTATTACATTGTACTAACACACCAAAGATGTGCACTCCCTTCGGGACGTCCAGGAGTTACAAATATATTGTGATTGCATAATTCATATTGCACAATTGTATAAAAACATAAATACTAGCTATTCTATTTTTTTTTTAAATACAAAATACATGTCACATAGTCAAATATTCTTTTCAAGTGCAATTCAGGTTCTCTCTTTAGTCCTTCCAAGAAAAAAAAGGCAATTTTTGATAGTTTTGGCACACGGTTCAACCTCCGTCCCGTGCCAGCAGTTCTCGTTACGATACATACGCCCCAAACTTTCCATAGTAGCAGTCACACACAGACAGTATAAAACCAGGGTATTTACAAAATGGACCGGACGTACGCAGAAGCAGCCTCAGCGGCCGGAGCTGAACTCTGGGGCAGCGTCGCTCGCGCCGCTGCGAGCGGGGCCGGCGACCCTTCCGACTCACGCCGGTTGCTGCGGGTTCACATTCACGGGCGGAGGGTGTCCTAGGAGACCGATGCGCTGTTTCTGCTTCCTCTGCTCCGTCATCTGGAAAATTAAAAAAGTTTGCTCATTAGGCCTCGACGCTTCCTGTGTGTCAGCGTGCCGAAGGGCCCGGCGCTGCCTGCTGCGGTGAGCGTTTGCGCTCAAACCCCCTTTCCGCAAACAAAGCTCCCATGTCCGCCGTGCCAGGCGCTCACGGAGGAGAGAGGCGCGACGGCCCCGTCTCACGCGCCCGTCGGGGACGGCCACCAACTCGCTCGCGCGGCTGGCTACCGTTTCGCAAGAGCAGAGCTCGGCAGAGCCGGGCGGCCAGCGCGGAGAGCCGCTCGCTCCAACCTCCCCCGTCAGAAATTCTTTGTAACCGCTCCAACGGACGAGGCAGACGAGACGCAGAGGGCGGAATAAAGGGGCGAGCCCTCCGGTCAGGCTGGGAATACCCTTGTCTTTGCTGGAATAGGCTCGAGCGCTCCCGCTCTCGCCAGCAGCGAGCCAACAGCCCTCTCCATCTGCCAAAAGCCGAGAGGCAAGGCAGGGGCAGGTTAACCGCCTCGCTGCCGGACAGCCAGACCTTTGGGGAGACTCCCCATCGCATAACATCACATTTCTCCTCATCACTGCAGTCACAACCTGAAAATGGATCATCGTTTTTTCATTACTGACATTGAAAAATGGCCACAATCCAACTCTCCACTCTTTTTCCCAGACCTTGGGAGGCTTCCTGACAACTTGCATAAGCCGACAGGCCACGTAAGGCGCAGCTCCAGCGTGGGCAGCGCCTCCAGCAGCGAACAGCTGGATCACTGCACGTGTTCCCCACGGACTGCGAGCCGACACGTGGGATGCTCGCAGCAGCCGTGCCGAGGAGGTCGCCGGGACAGCACCTCACCCCTGGACCAGCGAGGTGAGGGGGAGCCCAGTGCTGCTCCTCTGGCACCCAGGCTCCACCGAGAGCCCCTGCACCCTCAGAGCTTTTCCTGTAACATCCACAACCTGATTTTTCCAGGTTTTGGATATTTAACGACAAATGGCAGCCAGTATAATTGCTTGTGGCAGTGACTCCAGGAGAAGGGAGGCAGGGCGCTCACACATTCGGTTCATTTGTAACACACCCTTGAATGTATTGGTTAAAAAACTCCAGTTTTAGCAATGGTGAAGGGCCTTCCCCTCTCCGGCGCGCGGTGTCCCAGTGTGCTGGAGATCGTCGCGGGAAGAGGAACCGGTCAAAACAGGCTGGCTGTGCACCTCCGCGCTCCTCCGCGTGCCAGGGGCCGTCCAGCACGGCCTGTGCTCAGGCTGGCTGGGCGCCGTTACGCTCGCCCGCGCCGGGGAAGGGCTGACACGCGTAACTCCTCCTGAGCCACCGCTGAACTCGACGGCAGCCGGGGCCTCGCTCGTCGCCTGTCCCGAGGGAGGCAGAGCTGCGGTTGTACCTTTCCAGGCGGGTGACCGCGGCCTCCCGAGGACAGGTCACACCTCCCAGTCCTGGACCATGCTTCGGGAATTTCCACATCCGGCTCGTAACGCTCCACAGGCAAACAGGAGCAGGAGCAGAGGGGTCTTCCCATCACTTTTCCAGTCTCAGACACACACAAGCTACTCCCCTGCTGAACCAGCTGAGACGTTTTTTCTTTTACTCTAAGAGAGTCCACAGGTTGGAAATGCAAAGAGGCCATGGGGACTTCATTTTAAAGTTTACACTCATGAGCTTCACTGAGCAAACTGAGAGCCATGGTTTCACACAGCCAGGAAACTGATTCAGAGGACACATGAAACAAAAATGGAAAGAAAAAAGAACAAGGAGAAGGGATTGTAATGGGTATTTCTCATGCTGTGCCTGAAAAGGGATGGTGCAGCCTGATGCAGGTGCACACAGAAGACATACCTTTAATAAAAGGGGAGAATAAAGCAACCGAACGTAAAGCAGAGAGAGGAAGGCAACTGGGACGTTCCTAATCCTGCCAGACACATCATGCTTGTCCAGAGGGCGCAGGGCTGCAAGACGGAGCAACTGCCGTCTCCGTCGCATTCACCTGGAGACAGAGCCTCCTGCAGAAGCTCGACAGCTGCAGCGACTCTGCGCCCGGGCCCGGAAGGCAGCAGAAGCTACGCGCAGCGCGTGGCGGGGGAGCTGCCAGCTGCTGGAGCAATGCTGACAGGAACAAAAACCGAAACAGCGGGGCCTGAAGTTCATCTGAGTCAAGCCGGACTCCTGGTAGCCGTACGTAACCGCACAGACGCGTGCCGCCTGGTTCCAAAGGTTGCGGGTGATTTGGAGCTGACTCCAGGAACGGGAGCCGGGCACGCCAGCCTCTGCCCGCTCTGCTGCGTCCCAGCCCGCTCCAGTAAAGCCAGCCCGCCCAGCGGCCCCGCAACGAGCCACGGCGACGGAGACCGGGGGTCCCAGCCGGTGCGAGGTGCCTCACGCGGACCGACACCGGAGGACGGCGCTGGGAAGGGCTGCTGGGTGACTGCACCTGACCCCGCCGGGGCAGACAGTTATGCTGAAATCTTTTTGCACAGAATTAAAGCGATGGAGATTTTAATGGCTCTTGGTGCACTTTGTGAAAGCAGGACTTTGATTTCTGGCAATTAGTCTCCAGAAACCTAATGGGCTTGAAAAGCAAATGAATGAGAGGCTTTCCCTTTATTTAATTACAAGAAAATAAACACAATTAAAAGTTCTCTGAGTTCATTCCTTTTCCTGGAGCCAGTTCCCCACCAGGAGAAGGGATGTACTGGTTTTGTCACATAACTGGAGCATCCTGCAACTTAAGTGGGGCTCTCAGTAACGGTACTCAGGGGAATTCCTGAAAGCTATCACAACCTTAATGAAGCTGGTTTCCTCTTTTGCTTGTACAGTCAAATAGCTCTCTGAAAGCTAAATCCTTCATTCTTATTCTTCACAAAGAGTGAGAAGGGGTTTCAGCGTGTGGTCGGCCAAGAGCTGCGACGCGTTCTGCTCCAGAGCTGGCTGCGGCTGCTGGAAAGCTCCCGGCGGCTGCGGACCACTGAGTCAGGCCCTTCCACAGGAAGGTGTAAGACATTTCCAGATAATTGTTTCCAGGTGAAAGCGCAAAACCACTGCCCAGCCAGTGTCAAAGCACAGACAGAGGAGCAGCTGCCTCTCTCCCCCATCCTGACAACCAGCTGGGGCGAGGGTGTCCATGGCACAAGGTCTGCAAACTAATGACAGCCAGAAGAAGGGGTTGGAGGTCCGTGCAGCGACACAGCACTTCGACCAACATCACACCTCTGACTTACAGCATTGTGCTTTGGAAGGACACCTTGTTTGTTCACTTCTTTCCTAAACACCAGTCCCTTTAGAAAAGTTCTTCCCGGGGTTCGCAGGAGCCGTGGAGCTGTAAAACACCACTGTCCACACAGAGGCCCATGGGACCTTTGTCCTGCCTGTGGCCGCAGCCGGCTCTCCCTTACCTGGTCTTTGAGCTCTGAGAGCTGGCCAGAGAGGTTGGTCACAAGCTTCATGGTGGACTCCAGCTTCTCCTGCAGGTTCCTCAGCTCGTTCTGCTCTCCTTCCGAGTCGCTGCTCACCAGCGACATGGCCCGCATCCGGGGGAACCAGTCCAGGTTTCTCTCCTGAGGATCACACACGGGTTCACAATTAGCATTTGCCAAACGAAAACCTGCACCGAGCGGAGAAATCTGCCTCCGTCTTATAGTCTTTGAATTTGTGTTGGTTGCAGATTTTCTGCTCGTAAAGCTGGTTTGCTTCTTTGGCCAAGCACATTTTAGCTGTGCATTCTAATGTTCCACCTGGAAATACTTTCATAGTTGAAATACTTCCTTTTAAATGAAAAAAAAATAATAATTATATTCTGACTGGCTGTTCAGGCTAAGATGTGGGCCAGATTAAGTTACAATTAATTGCTTATAATAAATTTTTTGTTGAGGCACACAAGTTCTCTGATGCTCCACGCTGCAGGTAGTCGGGCGCTCCCGTGCACACGTGCTCAGGTTTGTTCACTTGCACGCAGAGGCTCACACGTACGCTCACCTGCACGCCAGTGACCTTAAAAATAAAAGCAGGAATGGAATAGGAAGCCACAAGAGGAGGGGTGCACGGCACATTTTGACACCTTACATTTCAGCACCGAACTGGTTTCCTATCCAGTCTGGCTCTCCTCCCACGCTGGAGATGCTCTCTGAAATGGAAGTTAAACTGATGCTGGAGCAGATAAGGATCCGTGCGCTCTCACGGGCGACGCTGCGACAAGTGGCGATGTTTTACACAAAGCTGAGGAAACGGTGCCAGGGATTCACAGCATGCCAGCCCCAAGCTGGATCAGCATCACCGATGAACGGTGACCAAGGCTCACCCCGCTTCCCAGGCCAGGCTCTCTCAAACCTAAGGCCTGTTCTTACGGCACTGCAAACTCTGTGGCTTTTTGCCGTTCCCTGCCCAAATCTCTAACTGGAACCCGCTCCCCACCTCCCTGCTCCCTGTCCGTGCTCGCTCACTGCCAGGAGCGTCCGTCCGGCTCAGAGCAGGCTCGTGCACCCCACAGAGATTTATACAGCCCTGTCCTCTCTGCGGTTCAGATGCGACGCCAAGCTTCATCATCTTAACCGAGTCGCTTCTGGTGCGCGCGGAGCTCCCGATTCCCGAGATTCAAAGGCAGAAGGCAGCCCCTTTCCCAGGCTGCACGCCACGGCATTCCCACACGGCGCAGAACTGCCGGGAAGGCTTTTTTCTCCTGATCTCTATTTACAGGGCAGATGGTTCTGCTAATAAAAGAAAAAATGTATGTACAAAAAAAATATGCCTTTATCAGACAAGTGCCAAAATATTTTGGACTTTAGGAAAACGACAGGCCCACAATTAAGGTTTAATAGTGGTACCAGGCAACGCTTCACTGCGTTCTTCCAGCCGTGAGCTCTGCAAGCCCGTCCCCAGCGCGCTCCCACGCCCCAGGGCGCGGGGTGAAGGGGCCGAGGGGAGCAGGACCTGGGAACGCCAGCCTTTCCCCACCTGCAGCCTTCTCCTAACAAACACCCCAGAGCTTTTCTAAGGTTTCTCTGCAATACAAGCGAGTGCCGTAGCTGCTGCAGAGGTTGCAGCTCGGTTGTCGCAGGCGGGGAAGGTGACGGATGGCGAACTCAATCCGGGGAGCGTGACAGCCCTGCCAGCTTCCGCAGGCTCGGCGCAGGGATCGCGCTCGCTGGCTTTCTGAAAGCCCCAGCCCTTGAAGTCACTCAAAGATGGGAAGTCTTGGCTTTCACTTGAAAACACAACAAAGTGCCTCTCTAGTTCTCATGGCAAGGGTGAAAGATTAAAAACAAAACCGCTCCACGTGAACTCCACAAGCTGAGAAGGAATGGAGAGAGGACTCAGGCTCCTGGGGGATCTCTCCTTTGAGCCTCCTGCTACGTCCTGAGCCGTCCGTGAAAAAGTTCACAGGGGCACGGACACTTTCTGCGCAGAGCAGACTCAGGGAGGGACCTGTGCATCACGCTGCCTGTGTCCCGGGCCGGGTTAGGGCCTGCACTCCCGTTAGGGTTTCCTGTGGCTCCGACTCGAACCCAAAGTTCACCTGGAAGCATCCAGCTGCCACCCAGTACGAAGTAAGGGGATGCCCACCCAAACAGCCTGGGCAAACACCCTGAGGTGAGGCAGACACCCAGTGAATCTGCTGACCCATCGTGGCTGCGGGGACCTCTCTGGGGAGAGACTCTTCCTCCTCCTCCTCCTCCTCCTCCCTGCACCCCTTGGCTCTTGCTTCACATGGAGACCTTCAGACTTCTGCCGTAACGCCTGCCCCTGGCCCCGCTGGGGATGGGTGGGGAGGCGTTTTCTTTTGAATAAATAAATAGCGATGCCTCGAGCGGAGACGGTGAAAACGGAAACAAGCCGGAACGCAGAAAGGTCGCTCGCTGACAAGCGCTGGGTCGGCGCGCGGCAGCAGACCAGCCCAGCTCCCGGCCCCGCGCCCGCCAGCAGCGCTCCGGCTGCAGAGCGCTTCTATTCCAGGCTGAATAAAAGATTGATATCCCGGTGATCTAGTTTCTGCTGCACTTTAACTGAACGCCGGGGTGCCTTTAAAGACACAGCCCCGCGCCTGTCCCCGCGGGCCGGGCGGTTTGGTAGAGGCACGACGCGAGCCGGGAAGGGAACGGTTCCCCCGTCGTCCCTTCCCCTGCCCGCCCCGCTCCGGCCGCTGGCACTCGCATACCGACGCGGTTATGCACTGTCTGCCGCGCCGCTCCCGCCAGCGCCCGCACCGCGATCCTGGTGTGCAGTCAGCTCCCCCTTCCCGTCACAGCCGCCGCTTCCTCCGCTTCAACAGACGAGCTGACTGAAGCCGCTGACGGAAGCTGGCTAACCGCAAGCGCTGGGTTTCGGGTTAGCTCTTTTCTAGGTAAAGTTGGAAAAGTCCCTCTCGTAAAGCAAATATCATTAAATCTCAGACACGGGGGCGATGCTGACCGTCCACAATTGGAAATTTGAACAAAAGAGGAAGTGGTGCTGCATGATGCAGATGCAATTCATTCTGAGAAGCGCCCGCTCCTCCCTGCTTCTGCCGAAGACTTGATTCTAAGAAAGGTTTCTGAGGCAACCTCCGTGCCAGCCGTGCCAGGAGATGCATTAGCTGCGCTCCTCGGGCGGGAGGCGGCTGCTAACGGCACGGACCGGGGCTCATCCTGCCTGCGGCACCGCCGGCCGCTCCTCTTCTGGGTCTCCGCTTATTCACCGCCGCGCCCAATATTTATGGGGTGCTGAAGGGCTAATTCAGCACCCGTCAAAATAAATTCCCGTAGCCTGCCATCAGAAGGGGGCCCAGCAGCCGACATTTGGTACGGGACAGCAGCTGCAGCAAACTTCAGTTTCTGTCTTGTGTCATTAAAATTTAAAAATACCCATGCAGCTAATGAACAGCTTTGTGAAGAGCTTTGAAAATTAATTTTTTCGTTTGTTTGCGGCGAGGTGAAACTCCTTTTGGTTCTTTCTGGTGCTTTCTGGAAAAAGTCCCACGTCAGGTTCTCTCTTCTGCAAAGGGCTCACCACCACTCCTTCCAAAGCAAGGCACACTTCTCCCCCCGCCAAAGAACGGCATCTGACAGTATCCCCGCTCTATACCGAGAGTATTTTCCAACCCTCACATGCATCAGTCTCACAAGAGACTTATGATTTGAGGCCAATGATATAAAAATCTCCTTTTTCACTATTTCCATCGATGAAATACTTTAGTGGCTTTTGCACTGGTCCAGAGCAGGGAACCTGGCAGACAGACACCACGTCCAAAGGCGGAAGGTGACCGCATCCCTGTACGAAACAGTCGCCCCTGCGTCCCAGGGACAGTTCTGCCGCGGGTGACCCTCTTGAGCGGGGCGTTGTGGTCACCAGGGGTGAAGTTACCCCAGCAGGCACCAGCCAGCTCGATGGGACCGAGGCAGACGGCCCTGCTGGGAACCTCCGCCGGCGATCTCCTCCCTCCTACAGAAAGGACGGTGCCACCTCTCCGCAGCGCCCCGCGCCTGGCTGTTTGGGGCCACACTAATTAGGACGCGTTGCCCCACGATCACCTGGGCAGGACAAAACAATTCCGCATGCAAAGGCTGAGCAAACAGCTGCCGGCGGTGATAGCCGCAGTCGCCCACCTACTCTTGCACAACGCATCCGGCACGGCGCGGCGCCCCGTGGCACGGGGTCACGGGCTCCCGGAGGAGGCGGCAGCGGTGACTCACGGGATGGCCACCTCGCCCCAGCCCCGGGCCACCTCCTCCCCACACGTGGTCCCACGTGGCTTTTTTTTGGCCAGTGTTGCAGACTGGGCCGTTGATTTTCCCCGGCGTGTCACCCTTGACGGTTTCCAGTGGGAAACCTTCTCCCACCCTGCCAGCTGCTTTGGGACCCGCCCGTAGCCCAACGCGCTGTGCAAACAAACCATTACACACCACTGGGCTGGAGCCTTTGCTTCTGTTGTCGCCCGGCCCAGGCCCTTGTCCTGCCGCACGCTCAGCCGCACTCAAACCCTTCGCTCTTCTGCGGGGATGCTCACCCGATACTCCCAGCACAATGCCTGCCCAGGAGGTTTTACCAGGAAAAACCAGTAACTCAGCCCAGTAAGGGCCATGCCAGCAAGAGGAGGTTTTTGACACGCCAGCTCGCACGCCTCCGGAGGGAAGCGCAGACTTCGCGCCGCGTGGGGAAGAGGAGGGTGACCAACCATTTCTCCCCGTGCAGCTTCTGCTTTGCGCCTTGGTGCCGATTTCAAGGGAGGCACAAGTTGCTTCACTGCCTGAACGCAAAGCTGGGGACCCGTGCCTACGACACAGTGCTTCTGCAGCCAGGGCCCTCTGCCAAACACACCTCTTGGCTCCTCTCAGCCTCTGCTGGTATTTGTTGTTTAACCCTGTGATTATATTGGCTAACTTGGTCAGGTATCTCAAGATGGGGAGATACCACCAAATTAAGCACTATCAGCTCCAGCTCAGAGCTGACCTCCCCAGCTCTCCTCCTCTCCTGGCGTCACTGCAACTGGGAGCTCTGGAACCCCAATTTCTTCATCTCTAACCAAACAACTGCGTACAGGTTATGTGTACAGGCTGGTAACTACTTCTACAGGTGCTGCAGCTCAAATCCAGCCTGGGCCATCTCCAGCCAAAGGACATTCAAGCAGAGCCTGGGGACGCAGCCGCCCTTCATCGCCGTCATCACGTAAGCCCGGCGCAGGCCATGAATCACAGGCTCCTGCTGGGTTTCAGAGCATGGAGACAGTCGTGGCTGGGTGTTTAACTCCTCAGGAGAGGTTTCACGTCAAACTCGCACTTCTGGAGGAATGTTATTTTAAAAGCCTGAAGCTGATGAAACCTGGCCTTTGCTTGCCAGGAGGCTACGTCTTGGCTGAAGTTCTAGGCTACGTAGGACGCTCAGACCAGTGATAAGAAACACTGCCCAACCATGGCATTGCAAACGGCTCAAGGGAAAAACAAAAGCAGCCCAACAGTGTATTTACATCTCCAGTTTTGTGCGAAGGGGGTAACCGGGGCACAAAAGGAAATCTTCAGCCTTCCTTTCCACGCCAAGTCCCTTTCAGGCTGCCTGCACCATCACTCTGTCTACAACTGCTGCATTTGCAAACAACAGCACAACCCAGCTGCAGATTCGGGCCCCAGCGCTCTCCATCCGGACATGTGAGCTTGGGCAATCCCTCACACGTCCCTACCTGGCTTTTGTAATAAAAACAAACGTTTCCTGCTTGGTGCAACTCCAGATTAAAAACCTGTGGGAGCTGCAAGAGCCAGTTCGGAAGCTCTGCGCTAAGAACTCTTCCAAACGAGTTTTTTTTTTATTTTTCAGTATGCGCATCTGCGCATCAGATCACTCGGAGGCACGCAGCCCTTGCCCAGGCTGATCCAGGGCTGATGCGAAGGTGTGCATGCAAATCCCCGCGCTGGGGTACGCAAGAATTGTGCATGCAAATCCGCGTCCGTGCCAGCGACAGCGCGCCGCAGCTGCGTGCACAGCCGCTTACGAACGCAGAGAAAACTGAAGTGTACGTGTGGTTTTCTTCGTACCAAGCTTTCGGCGTAAGGATTTTTTCCATATTCTAAATGCCTGCACACAGCTGTTCGTAGCAGACCTCAGCCAAGGCTCCAGCGACAGCCGTACAGACGGGGCCGCCGCTAGCGAGGCTGCCGCAGCCACTGCAGGCAAACCCCGCGAACTTCAGAAGAAATTCTCAAGACAGGACGGGCAGATAAGACATTTAAATGAACTAATCCGCAGGGAGTTGCAACCGAGTTCACATGAGTCATCTGGGTGGGGATGTCAACGTCTGGCCAAGGCGATAAGAGGATCCCCCCACCGCCTACACTCTTGGTGTTATTCAGCCATCACCTGATCTTCCCTGGTGACTACAAAGCCAGGCAGCAGCTGAACATGGGTGCCTTTGTTCCTGGGAAACCGGGAGGCGCTGGGCTACCAGCTCTGCAGCACCAGTAGCATGCTTCCAGACAAACACTTCTCACGAGTCGCGGATCCACCCGGAAGCCTCGCCATCCTCAGCGCGCACCTGCAGCGCCTCAGCCAGACGAGCACACGTTCGGTCATCAGGAGGGCTTTCTCACCACCACCAGTTCAAGACCATCTCTTCCCAGTAGATGTTTCCTCACACCCGACAGCATATTAAATGGTCCTTGGGAGGTGGCTCAGGATGCATTTCAAAGGTCAGCTCCTTCACACCAAGCTCCTGTTTGCCACCTCCCGAAATGCAGGTGTTATCGGCCCCGCCGGCGCCGGTGAGGACGGCAGGGCAGCGGATGAGTCACCGCAGCGGCGCGGGTGTGCGCGCAAGCTCAGCTCCCACCCCAAACACAACCAGCGACCCCATTTCCCCCCTTGCACCACTCCAGCCATTCAGATCACTTTTTGTTTTAATTGTTATTTTGATGAGTCTTACAGTGTTCAAAACACCTCTAAACCTTAAACTCCGTTTCCAGGTTTAACTGTTGACTCTTTCTGCATGCTGTGCTTTAACTTCATGAGCTTCTGTCCACAAAGAAACAGAAAATTCACTAATGAATTGTAGTTAACCACTGATTTTCCAGGCTACAATTTCTTGTTGTGTTGGGTCAGATTCCTGCAGGCTACAAGATTCAGCTCTCCATCTCCAGTACAGTGATAACCTCAAAACTGCCTTTCTACACACGTTATTTTTAGAGAAGAAAACCTCAAAATTCAAGATCCCTCTTAAAGCTTCTGAATATTCACTAACCAGCAAAAGTGAAACTGTCCAGGATTCTTTTGACACCACAGTGCTCAAAATATCTTTAAAGCACTGCACAAGCAGCACTGGCTGCAACTCACAAGTTGATGGTGAACACAACTTTAGTGTCCTAAATTAGTTTTGGGGTTTTTTGTGGTTTGTTTTTTTTTTTAAACTGTTCTGTGGTGTTGGAACAACCCACAAATACTGAACGGCAGAGGCAATTTTAACAATTTTTTTTTTCTTCCATTATTGCCACAAGGCAGAAATCCAAGAGATTCTAAAGACATTCTGTTGGGAGCGGGAGCAGAGGTGAAGCGTACCCGAGGCGTACCTGTCACCACAGCCTGACTGGGAGCACGTCACGCTTCCTACCCGCCACTGCTGAAAATGGGTATAGCTTGCAGCTGAACAATGGTACCACAAAAGAGCCCATGGAAGAGACGTGCCCCATCTTTGCCATCATCAAAGATGCTACAGTGCCACCTTCAGTCTGAAGACGTGGGGAGAACGTCCCTTTTCAGTCTAACCATGCCATGAGTAGGCTTTCCAGCAGGATCTGGTAGCTGTGGACGTGAAGCAAACACAGGTTCCCGTTCCTTCCCGTCCAAACACAAAACAAACCATCACCTCCAAGAGGGGAATCGCTTCGGAACCGCTGACACACGCCTGTGCTGTGGCAGACCACGGACGCGCAAAGCAAATGCACGTTCTTACGCCATGGCTCGTACGGTTACACCGCACCTTCAACAGCGTCGCAGCCAGACCCCGCTGTTCGGTCTCCGTTTAAAACCGGCTCATGAAACGCAAAAACCCCACCAACCACCAGCCATACTCCAAAGCTCTGCCTAGAGCATGCAGTTACATAAAACTGCATCTGCGTGAGACGCTGGGTCTGTGCACAACGTATCCATATTCCCATCCAACACACAGTAATTAGCTGTTGCTGACATTCTGTGAATGGGAATTCTGATGAGAGCTCTCCACTTTTTGCGCTTATTGCAAGGATATTCTGTGACTGGCTTTTGGTTCTTACCCAGTTTGAACTGTTAATCTGAAACAATGGCTTGTTAATAAATTGTTCGTTAATTGAAACTTTTTTTTTTTTAAACTAGTTTTAACACAAAATCATCTTTTACAAGCAGAAAGGTTTTAAAGAGTGCAGTGCTTCCCCCCGAAGTGATGCTTGCTGCAGCAGGAGAAATGAAGGGAGCGATATAATCAGCCAGGCTGGAAAGCGGCAGCGATGTACGGAGTTATCTCACTGCGCTAATCCTCTGTCAGGTGACTGCTCACAAGACTTCCTTAAGCCCTCATTACAGAGGCAGAAATCCAGCAGTAGGACGTACACCGCAGTGACCCTCAAGTAACACGCTTCACCTCTCAGAGCTCTGGGGGGATTTGCATTCTGACCCGGCCGCGACAAATCACCTGCTTAAAGGCAGGTCGTACCCCCACAGCAAATAAACAGACAAATAAGAAAAGCTATTTATTCGTCTGAAGACAAAAAAAAAGAAGTAACTAATTGAAGTGTTATAAATCGGAAGCAGCTCTTGCTAACCAGCCAGAAGACACTCAAGTTAGTAACTGGGGTTTAGGATCTAATTCCAGGAGCTCTGAACCTGCAGCTTGGCACAGACGAGGCTTTTCATTTTCTCACTGAAAGGCCTTACAATTGAGTAGGTATTAATGTTAGTTTTTTTTTTTTTTACAATAACAAGCTAAAATCATACGACAATAGAACCTACAAGCCAGTTTATGACATTTACACTGGGCCAGGTTATAACCTGTGTGTTCTACTTCAGATACTTCCACCAGCTTGGAAACATTCTCCCTCAACATCAGCTGAAAATAGAAGAGCTTCTCTTCACCCGCTTTAAACCCCCGGAGGCTGCCTAGCCGTCCCCTCCTGCAGTGCACGCCTGGGACCGTTCTGGAGGCTGGGAAGCTGCAGGTACGCAGCCGCAAATCGCCGCGTGCCTGCGGGGCTGCGGCATGCGTTGGCTCCCACGGCTGCCCCTGCCTGCACCAGCCGCTGCAACGCGCCGCCATCGCCGTAACGGCTTCCCGAGTGAGCTGGCCACGGACACCTTGAGTTTATTATCTTCAGAAAATGCTTCCAAAAGTGAAGGTATTGGACTAAGCCTATTACTGTAGCAAAAGTCTTACTGCAAGTTTTTGCTTACAGAATAAATAAAATACAGAGCAGTGTATTTACCAAACATGCCAGTAGATCTAGGGGGAAAAAAAGCAGAACTCCAAACTCACCTTGATCATTTCTGCCACGTAACTTTCTGGTCCTGTGTATTCTGTGGAGTCTTTTACTTTCACCAACACAATGAAGCACAAATAGTGCCACATGTTGTGCTCTTCTTTAATGTGCTCTTCAAAGGTGACCGTCTTGTTATCAAACTTATCTCTTTCCAAGCCTACAAGGGTGACACATAAATAACCCTTAGTATTCACGAGCTGGTACTAAGAAAATGAGCTCTAGGAACAAAACTTTTTTCCACAGTCTGCTGTGCTACTGAAATGAACACTGAGTAACAGGGACAAACTCTCTAACAAACGGCCGCAACGTAGTGAGGAGAGGAAAGAAGGTGTAACAAGTGCTGCTCACGCTTATTACAGGTAACAGGAAACATTTGGTTAAAAAGCTGCAATCAGTTTGCTGGATTTCCTAACTCGTCTCCCATTTTCAGGGAAAATGAGACCAAAGGCACATTTGCTTTGCAGCGAACTTCCCAAGGTTACTTCTGTCAGCCTGTGTGTTACACAACTGCCCGACTGCCCTCAAAGGCTCCCCAACTTCATTCCCAGTCTCCTGATGGGAAAACCTTTCACAGGCACTACTCAACGCTCTGCACCCTTGGAAAAAAAAAAAGGGCTGTTTATAAAAATCTCTCCTGTTCCAATAGGAAACTATTCTGTGAAGCACAGGAGAAACAGAAACGAAGTATGCTAGGAAAAAATGTTGCACTGAGCATACATTCCCCATCTCTTCCTGCTGCCAAGCTCTACGCATGTGGCACCCGGGAATATCAACCAGCTGAGGAATGCAAGGTGGGAACAGCCAGGATCTCAAACTCCTGTTTCCTGCGAGCTTGCAACTACCCCTGACTTGGACAGAGGAACCCCTTGTTCTTAAGTATGCCTCTACACTTACCACAAATAAAGCAAGTTGTTTTTAAGATTTCTTCTTTCTTCTGTTTTTCACTCCTTAAGTCAGCAAAAGTGTCAATGATCACACCAAAAATCAGATTAAGGACAATGATGATGACCATGAAGAAGAATAACAGGTCATATATCACTCTAGCAGCAAAGAGAGGTTCCTGCAAGATATGTATTTTAACAATTAACAACGTAAATACGCGCACACCTAATCCTTACCGTACCCTTCTCAGTTCAGAGCACGCTGCCCCGCAGCCCCTGCCTTTAGAGGCTCCATTTCTGGTGCTCCCCAACGATAACTCACAACTCAAAACATCAAGTGAAAGTGAAATGCAAGATCACGGAATGAAAAGCCAGATCAGCCAGCTGCCAGTACGCGACCTCTGCAGAGCTGCTTTCTGCTGACTGTGCCCAGGTCTCTCCTCTCTCACACACTGAAAGGTGGTCTCTCCTCACTCCCACCCAAATTCTACCCTTACATAATCCGCTTGTGGATCAATATGGTATCAGTGTCAGTGATGAAGTCTTTTATTGGAATTTAACAGTATTCATTTAATTTCTGCTAGCAACCGTGTATGTGGACATGAAGTTGGACTTCCCAGTACCCATTCATTATTTATTGCAGGCCTGAATACCTCACCCCCATTTTCAGAATCATCCTGCCAGCTGGGTGTCAAACGTCTATTAAGAATTATGTAACTTTTAAATAAGGCTAGATATTAGAAAACACTTTGGAATTGTAGACAATACAGAAAAGCATTCACTCTGACCACAACTGCTCCTCTGGCCCCTGACCTGGTTTAGGGGAATGACCAGAGGGAGGACAGCCTGAGACTCAGATAGGCCAAAAGGGCTAAAGCAGCAGCTATATGGGCAGCTTTGGGCACTATGAAAAATTCCTGCTGCTTTGAGTGGTCCTGGCTCTCTGATGATGGCTCCAAACACCCTTCCTTCCTTTGCACAGTCCCAACTCCAGCCCATCTTGGTCCCGGTCTTCTTGCCTGTTTTACACATCTCACCTTTCCCTAGGGATGTTCCCACAAACCCATGCCACCAGCATGGTGTATTTGCATTCTGCTACCTCACTTTACTCTCTCACTAGCTTCTACTGATTTCCTCAGATCCCGAGCTCCCGACGCACAGACTGTTGGCTACACCATTGCTGTTCCTTTGGGCCCCATCCTGGACGTCCCTCAAGCTAAAAGAAGAAGATGGGTAGAAGCTTGTTCGAACTGGTTGCTGCTTAATCCGATCCTGTAGAGACTTAACTGTATCACACAGAGAAAGTGTGGTCCCTTCTGGTGGCGATGCATCCTACATCTGTTTGAAGGGAATGTATACAGATCTTCCCCAGCCCTACATGGTTATCGCTCTTCCGCCCCCGTCCAGCGATAATTTACCTCTTTGGATGGTTTCCTGAGCACATCACCTACTCCACCCCCACTCCGCAGCCCGTGACTCAGTACAGTAACAATGCACATCAGCAACGTCTCGCATGTGTGCTCTTTATTCTCTTCCTCCGTTTCTTCAGCAAGCAGTTCTGTTAACACAGCAAGCAAAGACACGTTAAAAGGCAAGAAGACCAGCTTTAAAGGATTCTCTCCATTCTTTGCTGGTTATGCTCTCTCTCCCCACTTTGCAAAACCCAGCCAGCGCTGCGAACCTCCTCAGCAAAGAGCTGGCGGTGGGCGCCGGTCCCTGCCCCGGCTCCAGCCCACCTCCCTCTCCCCACGGCGGGGATTTCTTTTGTGCCTGAACTGCTGCCTTTCACTCAGTTCAATCTCTCTTTCCATTTCTGTTCGCAGGCACAGCTCAGATCACCAGATGCCTGTTTATACAGACTCCTAGCTTTCTGACAGCTCGGGGGACAAAGTGTTGCCTCTGCCGCTCTCCCTTGGTGCCTAACAGATTGCACAGCCTTTGGGCGGCACTCAAAACGGCATCTTCGACTTGTATGTCTCAAATGGCTCAAATATCACTGCTTAGGGAAACAGCACTTCACTAAAGAAGTAACACACTTTTTTTGACCCTCTCTTCATTTGGCTGAAGCCTCCAACTTGGCTGTTTAAGTTGCAGAACTGCTAGAATTAATTACCTAACCTCATATACCCTCCCTGTACCCATTAGAAGTCCCATGGCTTTCATTTCTTGATAAAAAATGCTCATGAGTGGATCTCACCTTCCCACAGCCTGCCTTAGAAGGGCCTAAATCCCCGTGCAATCCAGAAATAGCCAAAACCCAAGATGGTAGAGAAACGGCCAAGATGTGGGCATCATTAATATCCCTGGCCACAAGACCCTGATATCAGCTTGATTACTTCTGATACAAAAATATCTCTGGAGTTTTCCTTTCTGCAGGCAGAGTGTATAAAGACAAAGCAGCACACTCATCCTCGAGCTGAATACAGCAGCTGTTCTCGTATCGATGTTGAATCTTGGTTTATCAAAGAGGACACTTGAGCAAAACAGAGCCATCCTCTCTCGCAAGGATGGGCTCGTGGCCATTACTGACCTTTGAAGCATTTGACCATGGAAGAGCTCCACTTCCAAGAGAAAGTGATGCTCTGCCTGGCTCTCACAGGCAGGATCATCAATCTCTGAGAAGTAAATTACATTTTCTAGAAAATGAAACTGAACTATTTCAATACGCCGTCTGAGGCTGGCAATTGTGCTACTAGGAATTCCTCACATGCACTTTTTTAATCTCAAAACCCCCCAGACCTACCCTGTCTACTTAATGCATTGAGTACTTCCTGCCACGACATTAAAACCAGTTTCCTTAGTTAGCTAGAGAGAATAATGCTGACAATAAATGATGTTCTGCTCCATATTTCACAGGGTATTATCCTCTGCGATCACATTTAATAGTTCAATATTTTAAAACAATAAACTTTGCAAAGAGGTAAACTGCATCACTTCCTTCTCAAACTGATAAAGGAGAAAATTAAAAGGTATAACAGTGTTTTACCAAAGTATGGTTTAGAGCTAAGTTTCTCTAGTTTAATTACTTCATGTAACAAATGTCAATTAATCCTGTTTCAAGTTAGATACTCTCATGATAGCTTTGTTGCCCAACTTACTACAAAGGATTAAAAAAAAAAAAATTAATTTAAGGTGCTTAACTAGAAAGAGTGTGAAAACTCAGGATGAGAGTTACGAATCCCACAGCAGACACTTACGGTCCGAAGGAATGATTGAAGAACAGTTTTCGCTGCTACCCGCTTTGCACACATCCGAGTAGAGAAACTCTCCGGTCATGGTCTCACCCGGTTCCGTGCGATCTAAAAACAGACGGCGATGAAGCAAACGGGTAGCTTAACGTTTTGTATGCTTGGCAAGATTACCTCTCAGATACTAAGGTACCCCCTCATATTCAGTGTGCGATAACTAGGCATTCAAATATTAATTCATAGAAATAAAAATTTTAAGACCAAAGTTGTGCATTTATTTTGCGTCAGCTCCAAAGCTGAGAGAGTAACTGAAATTGTTCTGAAACCACTTTGTCCTACTGCACAATGCATTTCCAAGGTGCCTTCAAAATTTGCCTTTCCATGCCTTCCACGTATCAAAGCAAACCTTGTGCCACACAGTAATACGGCTTTGGCATTTCTCCAGCCACATGGGAACGGGAAATCACAGGGTCAGTGAGGTCTGGGTCTCTCACAAGGTCAGCAGTAAAATTAGGAAAAACAGTGGGAACGTCAGATAATACTCATCTGAATAGCTCAAGTGCCAGAGAAAAAAAAAAAACAGAACAAGACCAAATCCAAACCTCTCCTCGAACAAATTTATTTTCTGTGCTTCTCACCCACTGAGTGAGTTGCTTGATGCTGTGGGGTGGAAAACTCCCCAAAATTTAACTCACATCAAGCAATCTGAGGTCAGCACAGACAAGTTTGCTGTGGAGCTTAAACTGTAGCAAGTGTTTGAGGGAGGTTAATGCACTATAAAAACTATGAGAAAACCAGAGTTAGAAAGACAAACCTCTGCTTCACAGGAGCACCTCTTTGATGCCCTTCATTTATATTCAGTCCGTTATTTCAGATGAAATATTAATTTTTGTTACGTTGAAACTAAACCCCACCATTAAAGCCAATAGAAGCATTCAACGTCTGGCAAACCGAGGCAGAACTGGATTCTCCAGTGCAGAGCCTTCTCCACAATGCCCTACCCAACGTCTGCTTGTAATTAAACCCGAGGAGGAAGCAGTTGTTGCTGAATTAAGTAATCTCACCTGTTTTAGCAAACAGTGAGGGGCAAAATCTCAGCCCTGTGCAGGAGAGCTATCTGCTGGGGTTCCTCCTCCCCATCCCTCTTTGAGCTGCAGTGTTTTGTAAAAATACTGGGGTATCCTGTTTGTCCCAATCAATTTGATTAGGTTTAGATTTTGTTTTCTATTTAAACGGTATCCTTTGTTAGAAATAAATTGTCAAGCTGGTGAGGTAATCAGGAGGCCTTGCAAAAGCTGAAAGACACTCAGCAGGCCCCTGAGAACAAAAGCCCGTTACTTTCTTCAACACAAATGGTCGAAATAAGTCGCCGGTACCAACCTGGCAATAATGTTTCGTTAGGGAGCTTGTCTACTTCCAGGATGAAGTCATCTTTGAAGAAGAGGTAGCCCACTATGGAGAACAGGTAGACCAAGATGAGAGCGAGAACAGCAGTCAGGATGATGGAACGCCCATTGCGAGTGACGCTCTTGATGACGTTCAGCAAGGTCTCTTCTCGGTACACCAAGTCAAAGAGCTGGGGCACAAGGGACAAAGCAAAGGCTGTTTCTCGCATGCACTACCAGTACTGCTGGTGGCACGCTAGGTGTTGGCATAACGTTGGGCAGCATGTTAACAATACCGATCTCATGTTTTAAAAGCTCTTCATCTCCACTTCATGGACTCCGGTCCTGAGCAGCAGCTTGGGAAGAAGTCCCTGCCCAGGTCGAGGGCAGGTGTTCTTCCTTATCTGCCCCAGCACAATCTCAAAATAGCTAATTTCAAAAATGCAATTAGCTATTTCCTTTAAGTCTTAGTTTACTGCGTGTATAATTAAATGAGCAATATTTTTGCCCAAATTCTTTAAATCTCTTTGCAGATGCTTCCTTCATTTTCTACTCCTCTGGGTCTGTGAGAATTCACCAGCACAGCCCAGGCAGGTCGCTGGCTCTGCTGGCTGACAGTGAGGGAACAGGTATTCGTTAAACTGGACCTACAGAAAACCGCCAATTCAGTTACAGAGGATGTACGAAGCATCAAACAAAGGGACAAAAATAGAGTGTTTTGAATGGGATTTAAGGTTTGCTCTAAAAATGACACATCTTCTCCACCAACACTAGATATACTCCTTCAGCAGTTATTCTTAGCAGTATTGTGCTCTGCAAGATGAATTCCACCCCAAACAGAAAAAACTTTGTATGCCAGGTACCCATGTCAGCCGTGTGAGGACTGGAGCCCAGCTACAGGAGACACTCCAGAGCTAACCGACTGCTCAAAAAGCATGGACACTATGCTATAGTTATTGACAATCACAGAGTAAAACATCTTAAACACCATGTGTCCCTTACTTATCACATGGTAACTCCATGAGCCACCTGGTCAGGTAACATTTCTGTGGCTAGACTTCTCAATGATTTTTTTTTTTCCTCATTTAAGAGCCTTAAGAAGGCTTAAACCTTCACCAGGTATTGATATTACTTGGAGTCATGACATTTTAAATTGTTTTATTATCTTGGAAGCCAGAGCAGGGTCACAAACAAAACATCTAACCTAGAAAACCCGTACCTTGGAAGGTGAAGCACAGAGAGAAATGCTAAACACCTTCATTGCAACTGCACACACGTTTACTGTAATGAGTGATTTTAACTAAATTTCAGCACAACTTGTACGATATACTTGGGAAGAAGAAAAAAATCTCCATTGTCCGTCAGATCAGGAGGAGGAGATGTGGCAGGAGACTATGGGACTTCTCCCAAGCAAAATCTCCAGCACGCAGCTCTCACGAGTGCCAGTACAACAGTTTCCCAGCAGTAAAACACAAAGCAAAGGGTGTATGACAAATTTACATCTTCCTGAGACGGGACTGTACAAACACACAGACAGAATAACACCGAGGGCAACGTGAACACCTACCAACAAACTATAAAAGAACTCATGTACGAAGAGCCCCAGAGCGCAAATCAGAAGGTACAGCAGGTGGTAAAGGAACTCCACATCCATGATCATGGCCTTGTATCCTCTAGTGAAGGTTCCACAGTTACCCACAAAACTCATCAGGAAAATTATTTTATTGCAAACCTAAGGAAAGAGTTACCATGAATTAGTTACAACAACGGGCTTTCAGGAAAAAAAAGGCCATTTTTCAGAGCTGGAGATAACTCAGCTCCATGATGATATCAACAACCGTGCTGAACTGCCTGTTACACAACAGCGTTCTGCACCTCAGTCAAACCCTGCGGTCTGCTGCATCTTCTGTGCAGCTGAGACAGCGAGGCAAAACTAAAACTCCATCTTTCTAATAAAACGTGTGTACTGACTCCTGTGTCCAGCTTCTTGTTGAAGGGCATCAAGACCAAGATTTAAAGAATAAAGTAAAAA
Source organism: Tetrax tetrax (assembly GCA_009806455.1). Lineage (NCBI taxonomy): Eukaryota > Metazoa > Chordata > Aves > Otidiformes > Otididae > Tetrax > Tetrax tetrax. The sequence goes on from WHYT01016370.1 coordinate 21,787, forward strand.
CACTCCCTGGTGTGAGAGGTGAACCTATAAAAGCACCCAAACCCTGTTCTAAGCGTGGCACTTTGCGCAGCCAGATAAGTCCCCAGCCTACAGCAACCCTTCTGCTTCCGAAACGCTCCCTAATAAGCAAGTCCTCCAGATTCCCTCAGCAGTTCATTCTTGGATGTAATCCTCCTGCGTAGCACCAGCAGAAGAGCTGCCTTTGCCTTACCTGGAACTGCTAAATGGTACAATTACCAAAAACCACCACCCCCCTCACAGCCCAACCCCGACTCCGTAGCAGAGGGCACTGGGCGACGTGTTTTGAAGACGAGGAGTGCTATTAAATGACACTCCTGAAAGCCGGGCACTTTGTAACGAAGGCAAAGGCTTGGAGCAGACGCATCTTTGCACAGCTCCCGCTGACTCAGAGAGAAACGCTTCTGGCGGACTTGCCACCGGAGACCACAATATCTGGGTTTGAGTGTTAACGAAGTTCTCTGGCGGCTCAGCTTACAGCTCAGCCACACATTACCGGAGCAAAACTGCTTAGCGGCAGCTTTTGGCTGGCAGCTAGACTGCAGACAGACATTTGGGAAACCCACTGGTCAGTGAACCTTCCACACCCCAAAAACACCGTGGCTTAGTCGCTGAACGGGAGACAGGTTTGAGACTTCTTCACATTTCTGGCTGGGGTGGGAGCCCTTTCTAGACTGTGGCAAAACTAAGGTCTCCAGTCTGCGGAACCAGGATTAAACGAAGAACAGCAAAGCACTCCAGCTAGAAACAGTTCAAAGTGGGAATTACTCCTCCCACCACTTCCACCACAACGTCCCAGGCTATTTTTGCCTGACATCTTCCTGAGCAGGTAAGAAACCCTTTCGTAAAATGCGAGAGAACTTCAAAAAAGCCCACTCAATACTTACATTGAATGCACCCAGAAGAAATAAAGTAGGCTGTAAACCAACTGAAAATATTAGCCGTAATATCGTAGAAGCAATTAAGGCTCGGATGCCGTGTGGCTTCGGAAGAGCTATAACGATGGCCAGGGAGATCAGCATCGCTGTCCACAGCAAGCCTGACAAGTGGGGCTCCAGCATACCTGGGTTGGAGAGAAAAAACACTCATGTCAGTACTTTGTGTAACCAAGAAAAAAAAAAAAAAAATCAAAGCCAAACTAACCAAACAAACGCCACTTGATCTTATCTTTGGCAGGGCATCGCTAAGCCTCGTGTTCAGGCATTACTGATTTCAACACGGGAAGTGGAACATCCAAGCCCAATGCCTTCATTTTAATTACAAACTTGTTACTAAAGCATTATGTAAATGACAAGCGCCAGTATGATAGGATTCTTCATTTTAGCGTTCGTTACTTGTATACCTTGAATGCTGAAAAGGAGAGGTGTTCTGCGGAGGCACTGAACGGGTCGGTGAGGACAGACAACACGCTCCTCCGAGTCCAGAGTCCCCGCAGATTCCCCTATTATGCTTTTTGGTCAAAAACTCGTACCAGTTTTTGTCATCTCTTGCTATTTCTGGTTCTATTTAGACTGTCCCATGAGACTGTCTGCTTACATAACATCAGCCTGCGTTGCTAAAAATACTCTTCTCTGAAAGAGCCATAAAAACGCTCAGCCGAAGGTACCGTTTACTGGGGTTTATGCGGAATATGAGAGACATCATCCCGGGTTTACGCAGGATGTAAGAGACATCTTTTTCTTAAAATTGACATGAAAAAAATGCTTTTCCTCAAGCAGCTACTACTTCAATAGACAAAAAGGCAAGACCTCCCAAATTTCCTAGCACTCTGCAGCCCTTCTGCAGGGACCGAGCTCTGCTGTGCCTTACTGCCAGATACTCACGGAGGGCTTTTCTTCTCTCCCCCGCCCAGACTCAGAAAGCTTAGGCAATATTCCTCTCATCTCACTACCACGAGCCGTCATTTAATTTTGTTCCAAATCACTGTACATTAATAAAGACAGCAGAGGAGAGATGGAAATTAAAACTTAATAAGTGTGAAGTTGAACAGATGTTTCCGCTGTCTGCTGGGAGTCTGGGATCCCAGAGCTACGACGCCACCGCTGCCGGAGCTGTCAGACAGCAAAAGGTGTGGAGCTCGGCACAGTCACCCGAGTCGGACCGGGTGAGGGAAGAGAGGAGGGGAAAAAAAAAAAAAAGTGTAGAAACACATTTAGGAGTGATTTGGGAAGTGCTGTGAGAGGTGGATCCTGAAGGATCCTGCCTGCACCTGCACCGGTGCCTGAGCGTCCCAGCTATCACAAAGCCATCCACAGCACATTCCTAGGGATGGAGAGCAAACCGGGAGCGGTGTCTTTGCCCTTGGCAAAGGAAGCTCACCAAGCCACTGGACATCAGCTATCTGCACCCAGCCTCATGCCAGAGCCTTGCTGCGAGCACGTGGAGCCCACGACACGACTGTGAGCAGGAGGAAGCTCTCCCGGTCTCTGGAATTTTCACCATTCCAGTACCGAATTCCAGGCATCCAGTTTTGGTTCTGCTCCTCAAGGCAGTTTTACGGCTTCTGCTACAGTCAGGTGCTCGTCAGCTGCTCAGCTCACCACATCTAAGCAATTCACTGACAACTCTCCCCAAATGGTTGGTTTTAGAGTCTTCTTTTTAAAAAGCTCAATATAAAATACACATGTATTTTATTTTTCCTTTTTGATTGCAACTAGTAAAGGAAGAGATTTTACCAAAATGTTACCTGATAAATCAAGTATTTCAAATACGTAGGGTAGGGCATCTTCAAAATGCCAAATGACCCCCCCCCAGTCCTGCAGCTGGCAATCTCAACAAACTCATTTAATTACCAGCTTTCCTCGCAGCCATAAATACAGACCTTTAAACTTTAACTTGTGATCTTTGAAACTAGCAATAGAAAATTCAGTTGCTCTTCATGCTTGTTAAACCTTTCACCCAGCTGCGGGGCAGAACGGGGTCCGGGCAGCGCTGCGGTCTGCTGCCACGGGGTGCGACGCAGAGGTACAGCAGCCCAAACCACAGCCTGATGCTGCAGACGATGTTGTATAATCTTCCTGCTCTCAGGAACGCCGGCTTCAGGTCTAAAATACCCTGTACCCTTCTCGCAGGCTTCATCAGGATGCAGAAGCCCCAAACGCATTTTTCCATGCCCACTGTGACCGTAAGCTGCTATCAAACCTGGACAAAAATCCAGCTCCTCTCAATGTAAATCAACTGGCGAGCTGTAAAAAGGGTGAAGTGGTTGTATGCTGCACACACGGCCGACAATTTCCTAACGTTCAGGTCTTGGGTTGTCTTTGGGTTCTGTAGTTGGCAGCGAACACGAGAAAGACAGAGAGGGAAGTTCAACAGGAAGAGATAAGCACCTAACTGGCCCTGTTGCATTATGAATCTCAAAGAAAGGGAAGTGAAGGCTTGAACGTGAACCACCCTCTCCAGGAGGGGGTTTTACTGCTGGGGTCCTTATTTACTCCAGTTTACACGGATACGGGAAAAGCTCCTGCCTAGACATTCCCTCTACATCAGCTTTGCAAGCGATAAACACGACAGAGGCATTCACGAGAGTATTCCTCCAGATTTCCCCATTCTTGTTGATGTGATCCCAGCCCTGGAGCCACCCTGGGGTGCATCTCCTGGGAGAGGCCGTACCTCAGGAAGAGCAGCTGGATCTCAACTGGACTCCACTGGGAGTGTTTACTGAGCGGGCCGTAAGAACAGCACCGCCGCACAAACACACCGTCTGGCTCTACAGCCGCTTCCATGGGAGCTGCTGCAGCAGGGCTGTGCGATCCCACGCGAACCGCGCACGCTAACCCCCGCTTTGTGTTAGCAAGGAGAGCAGCCAGCTGCCGCCCACCGACGGCAAGAAACCTCGGAGCAGCAGGATGCTCCCGAGCCAGGGGACACAGCTGGCGTGCTCCTCCCCGCTTCGGCGCGCGTCCCCTGCTCCCAGCGCTCGCAGGGGTAAGGGGCTCCTCGCAGAGACAGTGACGAAGGGGAAACAGGCTTGTGCTCTGCATCCTCCATCGGTTTCTGACAGCACGACGCAGGTCACTTCGCCCCCATACACCTCACTGCCAACGCAGGGAAACCTCACTCACCCCACCCCAGCACCCAGAGGCCTCCTGAAGTGCTAGGGAACCATGAGAATTTTACAGAAAACGACATTAATAAAATGCAAGCTCAAGGAAAACAACAAATTAACATTTTTCATATTTTTAGCTCAACACTTAATTACAGAACCTTGAAACAAAGTAGAACAGTCAAGTAATTAAAGGTGGATGTCTGCCTTTGATAATTTTTTCCCCTAGGAAAAAGTATAGCTCTACATTTTACTTACAAATGCCTCCAGAAAAAGTCAGAAAATAGCAAAATTTAAATCAAGGCAATTAAAAAAGCCAATTTCTGTTCTCCTCTCTCCACTGAAATAAACAAGGGTACACAGAAACAAGCGAGGGGCAGAATTTAATTCTACCTTATTTATTCACATATTTTTTATATGTTAAATATTGGTACCTCCTCGAATTCCTTTGAAGGGATAGAAAAATGCCACGAGCAGGTTCATCAGGACAGCCAGGTTGAAGGAGATACTGCTCCAGAAGGACATGTTGCGCGCACACCAGTATAGGAAAGGCTGAGCTGTGAAAGAGAAAAACGGTTCTTTTTAATGGAGCATTTAAAAACTAAGAGGTCTATATAAAAAACTAATCTCCACTATAATTTAGTTTATTTTCAGTTTGCCCAAAAGCACAGCATCAACTGTAGTGATATTCATGGCTTGCTGTGAAGTTGATTTGATTGCTCTTTGTCTTTGAGGTACTTCCAGGTTCCTGATAGTGCTTTAAGGCAAAGGGCTCGCGTTAAAAAGGAAAGTGTTTCCAAACATGATTTAGTAGCAACATGAGAACGAGTTCAGAAATGCAGGGGTCAAGGACTTTGAAGTATATTATTAGGGGAAACCTGTCCTGAGTCACACAAAGAACAATTAGGAGGAGGAAGATGTGTCCACGTTGAGATTCAGCCCCATCCCTCGGAGCCGGGCTGCCCGCAGCTCACCTGCACGCAACGCTGCCCACCTTCAAACTTCTCCTCTGCTGCAGCAAGCCAGACAACGCAGGAAACACAGGGCGAGGGGGGGAGTTCAGACACAAAACGCAGCACAGCAATACAGCAGTAAAGTGAAAATGTTTCAGCCTGGCCTTCGCTCTGCCCAGGGGCGAAGGACACGAGCACATCTGCACAGAGCCAGGCGCACAGTGAAACAGCCACGCGCTCTCCATTCTCAGCGGTACACAGAAATACTTTTCAAGACTCCTGATTTTCATAATCTCCGCAGCTAGAATCCAGAGGCACAGAGGGCAAACAGATTCATTTTCCGAAGTGGCTGCAGACCAGAAGGCGAGGACGGCTGAGAAGCTGCCTTACAGTAACTCCTCTGCACCAAGGCAAAATCCCCTGATGTTAGCTCCCGCAGGCCTGGGGTACAGCAAATTGTGTACTCCTGACAGCCGGAGTGGGAAAAACCCTACTAAAAATGCTCTCGAAGAAGGGGAAGAACAAGTGTTTTTCCCTGTTGGAAGGAGGTAACATGCAGATATCAGACTGCAAAGGAAAAGGAGCTCACAGTGAAATTTAGGGAAAAGAAGAAAATGACTGCAGCAATGCTGAGCCTTGCAGTAGCCACCGCCTGTCCTCAGCAAATCACCTCTTGCAAAAAAAAATGGGTTAAAATAATTATACAATGCCTCATTTTATTGAGTTGAAATGCACATAAAAAGCAAATGTATTGCACAGCTGAATGCAAAGGAAAGAACTCACAAAGCTCCCCCACCACTGTAAGAACACCAGCTTCGTTGCACCTAATTAGCCAGGCACTTAGTAAGCGTCACCGAAATGCGATGTGGCAGGGTTTTGAATATACAACACTGATTTCTACATTATTTCTCTTCTCCATTTCATTTGAACTGGAAGAATTTGTAAGCAGGTTGAATTGATGTGAAATCGTTACACGAAGGGTCGTTACAAAGTTCTGGGTTTGCTTTAAACCTTCTCGGGGACGGGCACGGACTATTGCCCTGGCAGCACTCCTGCCCAGGTTTGGCAGGCTCACAGCTTGCCTGGAGATAGCCTCAAAGGCAACTGAAGTATCTCAACAGAAAAACAGAATATACGGATGCTGGGCTCTGAGCAACCTGATCCGGTTGGAGACGTCCCTGCTCCTGGCAGGGGGGTTGGACTGGGTGGCCTTGAATACTCCCTTCCCACCCAAACCCTCCTGTGATTCTGTGCTGTCAAAGTTGCCCATTTGTTTAGGATGTCATTTGCTCCCATATTTCTTGTAGAGCTCTTAAAAGTCACTTTAGGAAACATCTTCCTGGGGATTCCGATGCTGTCAGGAGCACTAACCCATCGTTCAGTGGAAACAGCCCCGCTCTATTTCGTACTCCTACACATGGAAAACAATTCAGTAGAGCTGGCCAAGTTTCAGGCGGTCTTATCTGTACCTGACTCTGATAATTTTAAATAATATGATTACAATTGCTTTTCTCTGTTAAAAGATCTATTAACATACATCTATACATACATCCCAACAATCAGAAGCAAATATTGAGTTTCTGCTACCAAATGTGCACATCATCAGCTGTAGTGTGCACTGCGGTACGCGTCCTAAAAACAACCTGGGAAGAGTCCAGGCTCCTCTTGGAGGTGACAGAGTGCACAGTGAAATGAAATCCTCAGAGGCTGCAACAAGGGAAATAACGTTATAAAAAATAATTTTCAGAATGAGGAAGGTCAAGAGGTCCCTTCTCACCAAATTTTTTCCTATGAAAAAAATTGCTGGGTACCAGTAAGGTCTCTGTCGGGGAAACACCGTTGCTGCTCACGCCGGTGCGGGTGGCCTGGCCGAGCAGGCACCGTACAGTGAAGTCCACTCTCACATTTGCTCCGGGAGGTTCTGGACCAGTCTGTGCTCTCGCGCTAACAACTGGAGTTCAGCTGATTTAAGCATGGGGAACAGCAGTGGTATCAGATGGCAGATGTTGACTTGAGCAGGAAATAACTGCTTTATCTCTCACACTTCAGAGGGTCATTGTTGGTAAATTCTAACCCCTCATCACTGCCCACTGAGGCTGAGCCTCACGTGCAGCATTTCTCCTTTAACAAAACAAGAAATCAATTTTTTAAAAAAATATAGTTTTAGGCAAGCGAGTTAGGAGGTTTACTGGGGGAAGTGGTGGCACTGTAGGAATTAAAATGTAATTTTAAAAGTTTTCCTACCTGCCAATGGGAACCTCAGAGGGAAAAGCAGTGCTTGAAAATGTTTGCTTTCAGATATTTTACCATCATAGGGCTGGAAGGGACTTAGTCGGCACGTCAGCCAGCCTGTTCCTTGCCCAAAGGAAGGGTGAATTCTATTTTTACCATTACTGGAGAACACACGGTTAACCTGTTCTTAAAAACCTCCATTGCTGGAGAGGCCGTAAGTCCACGCTGCATCACCCAGCCTCACTGCACCCTGCAATGCGAGGGAACTGCTTCGCGTACCCAGCGCAGGGGAGAACACACCCCTGCCGTCTTCAGCTGCGTCCTCTCCACTTCTCCCTGCCACCAAATGCCTTCTCGTTTAAGCTAAGCCTCCACAAATTTGTTCCTTCTTGTCGGATCTTAAAAAAGATGACCTGTGAACCTTCTTACCACTCTCCCCTGGATCCCCTCCAGCTGGTCCATATTGCTCTCGCATTAAGCTCGACTTCACTACAGCACATTGCCATTGTGCAGAGGAGCAGACTCTTTCAAACAATTATCAAGGTTGCTGCCACACTGGGGAACCATCTGCTACCCAGTCAACGTTTCCAACTCCGAAAACCTGACCTCAGCGCTGCGCCGGTAACGCTCCACACAACCACGCTGGCACCAGCAACCTACCTCGCAATTTCTTTTGCCAGTTCATCTCATTAAAGAGGTCTTCCGATTTCATGAAAAAGTCATTGATCTTGCTGCCTTGCTCATCCCTCTCCGTGGTGTAATATATCCGCAGCTTGGACTCCTTCGTGAGGAATTCACAGATACTGGGCACAGGGAAGACAATTTGCTCCATGGTACGGTCCGACCTGACAATCTGAAGAGCAGCCTTGTTAGAATTCTTCCTAATTATTGCATGCTTTTATTTTTTGGTTAGTCTAGATTTTTTTCCCCCCTTTCAAACCAGCTACATACAAAAACTTGAACACATTTCCACAGAACAGCAGCTTGACAGAGACTTCATTTAATTTACCTTTCAAAGCAGGCCTACACTTACTCCAAGACTGATAATTTCATGGCTGTGGTCTTATCCCGGAAATACTGTTCTTCGCAGAGATTTCCAAGGGGCCCAGCAAATCCTGCTCTGAATTTTAGAGCAATCTGGTCGCACAACTGAGGAACCTTTCCAAATTTTAGCCACAGACCGCACAGGCAAGTATGAGGAGTAACAGTTTTATTCATCTGGTTATTAGAGAGTGTTGTGAACTGCCCATGTTTGTGTGTGTTTTACTTTTAAAAAGCACCTTAGACTGTGCATCAGGCCAAACTGACATTTTCTTACAGAAAGAATGGCAAAAGCTATCACCAACTTTATGGATTCAGCAATAGCACCGGCCAAAATGGAACAGAAGCGAAGTTACACTTCCTCCTGCCAACAGAGCTCTGCTCCGTTCCATCTTTAAGCCCACACATGACAGCTCAAAAATAGCTCCCCCCCAGCGGCTGTCAAAAAATAAAATAAAAAAAAAAGTACATGTACATTCTTATGTCAAAGATGACAGTCCACACACAGGTAGTCAGTTCAACCAAAACACCACATCTAATGGTGTTTAACTCCGCTGTTTCTCTCCCGAGCAGCTCTTTCCGCAGCGGAACATGCCCCCCAGACCTCCCAGCAGCCACCAGTTTCCCCGTACCTCAATCTGCGCCGTGTGCTTGGCGTAAAACTCCAGAGCCTCGTCTCCCTCTATCTGACCTCCCGGCTTCAGCATGTTCTGCAGCTCTTTGTTGTGACGAGCCAACTAAAATAAAGGAATGCAAAGGGAGTGGGAGACACCAGATGTCTCTCTATGATATTAAATTTCTGATTTTTGGCATAAAAAAAGACATAGTATGCAGTCAGCTGCTAGGAAAGGGCAAAGTTGACAGCAGGCTTGTTCTGTTCCAACCAGACACCCTGCAGCTCTATTTTGGGAGCAAGTCAGAATGATTCAAATCTGCATTTTTTTAATATCCGTGTTGTACTCCTCTTTTACCCATCTCTCCCACCCTTTGTCTGACTTGGGAACCTTTCTGAACATTCACATGCGGTCCGTCCTGCCCTCACCCTAACCAAATCTGCGCTAATCGCACAGGTGTCTGGGCAGGGACGGCAGAGAGAACGTGCAGCAATGGAAAAGTAGACGCCCAGAGCACTGCTCCAAAAATGCTTCTGGGTGCTTTAAATTAATGTTACAGCAAAATGATGGTTTTTCTTCTCAGGTGCTAAAGGAACAAGAAGTCTCTAGTGGAGTGATGTATGTAGCATCAATATATTAAGTAGGTCTAGATATATTTTTCCCCCACCTTTGTCTTTTACCTTTCAAACACCACATTGCACCAATGCAATGAACCTGACTGGCAAGAACCATAAAATCAGAGTGAGATTTCTGCTTACGATTTAACTGATCTGTGAGTAGAATTTCTTTGGGAGTATACAGTAACCTCCGATACAGTTGAAAAATAATACATTGCTCCCCAGCTCTACCAAGAACTTGAATCGCATGTCCTCAGAAATTTGGTCAAGAGACTGCCTGCTTCCCTTTATAAAACAAAACTCCAAAAATTCTCTTATTTTATAGAATTTTCTTTTCTGATTCTTTAAGGGTTGGTATTTGCTCTGATAGAAAGAGAACGTGCAGCGAGTTTGTCTCAGAGACAGGCCATTAAAACCATTTCAGGGAAGAGCAGACCTCTTGCTCTTCACAGTTTGCAACACTTGCTGCTACAACAGCGGTCGGTGAAACTCTACCTGATGAGCTAATATATAAATGTTATGTCCCACGTTCCTCGGAGATGCCGCAAGATCTTCCCCATTCTCTCCATCCTCAAATTCTACTTCTCCTTGCAGGTAAGCCTTCTTTATCACTTCCACCTAGACAGACAGACAGAGGCCAATGAAGACACGGCTTGGGCTGAAGCCTGCTAAGGCCAGCATACATTCACCACTCTTCCAGAAGCCACAGGGAGTTGAGCACACACGTTCAAGAGAGGCGAGTGGGCTGCTCAACGCCCAGGACAAACCAGGAGACCTGAACTCAGCACCTCCAGCCTAGCTCATCAACACAAGCAGCTAAACTTCTAGGTAGTATATTCTGTAATACATTCTGGGCCACCCTCATGGCACGATGCATCACATTCTGACCTCCAGCCCCCTCCGAAGCTACGTGCACTGAGACAAGGCGACAGTGCTTCAGCTGTACTGGCAAAGTCCTCTTTGTGTTTTCACCAGTTAACACATTAACCAGCCCAAAAGCCCGCTACAGTCTACTGAACAGCTTTTAGGTAACAATAAATTTCTGTTTCTCTCTCTCTCTTGTGCAAATGGCTTCTACACGTGCATTCCAAAGCGTCAGACGATGCTCCTGCCCTGCCCCCTCCCTAGCATTCAGCATGGCTTCTCTAATTCCTCGTGCTGCTTGGGAGCAAGACAGACCCCTGTGGATATTACACTCATTCAACTAAATCCTTGAAAGGTCTTCAGATGGCAGTGATCCCTGCACAGACCTCTTGCAGAACGCCTGGGGTAGATGTGGTTGCCCCAGTCTCCCCAGTGCTGCTGCACATGGCTTGAAGGGAGTCGGGACTTTTGGAGTGACCAGGGACTCACCAGCTCTTTGGGCCTCATGTTGTAGAGGATCCTCTCGGCGTTCTCGCTGTCATGCCTGCTCTCCATGATCGCCAAGAGCAGTTTCGAAGCATTGTTCTGAAGGGAGGGAAGAACACCACCAGTCACTGCCAGGAGCCAAAAATCAAGGGCACCCAGCTTGACCCCTGCAATCCCTGCTGCCCAGAAGGGGCAACTCCAAAATGGTGTGGCTCAGCTTTACTCCAGATACTGCTGATTAAATCAAAGGACAGGCAAGGCTGAAGGCACAGATGTGCTTCGCTGCTTTTAACCGAAAATTACTGTGTGACCTGCTCGTGCCAAGAAACAGAGGGAGGAAACGGGAAGCTACAAGGCACCAGACTACTGTAATACAAACAATTAAGATAAAAATCCATCATGACTGACAATAAAAACCAATAAAAGTATTTAATTTTGAAGTATAACGCTAATTGAGTCTAAAAGCAATTTTTATTTAGAATAATAGAAAACCCACATCACCCATAATAATGGGGTGAGGCGGCAACGGAAGACAACTAGACATTGCACTACAGGGCAGGACAGTAAGTCAGAAAAGAAATATTTCTAAAACAAATGCTGAAGCAGGAGCGTTCTGTGACTACTGCTGCTAGAAGATATCGTGCTAGTGTATTTTGAAACTAGCACCAGGCTAATTATTTCAGTATTAATACAAAGAGTCCTAAAAAATTCCTGATGATTAAACATTAACTGATTAAACACCAGCAGTAAAGTTTTAGGAAATTGAACAACTTGACTTCCATTGCATGTGTAACAGCTCACCAACAACAGAGTAGTTTTCATCGGGTTTAAATTTTTAACTGGAAATTATTTTAGGATTCCTCAGCGTATCTTGAGCGCCTGCATCCCCCCCATGTGAAACTGCTGGCTCCATGTTATCATTTAAAAATTGAAATACCTGTGACAAACAATCTTTGGGTACTGCCTCCGGCTCGCTGATGCATGCAATTTTTTGGCACTTATGAACATTGGGCTATAATAAACACCCATGTACTTCCAACAATGAAATTACGTTTCGTCTTCTTGTTACCGTGGATTGCACACAACATTCACTTGCCTTCAGTTCCAACACAAGGTCCATCCTCTTCTTTCCCAAAGGGTTGATGTCATTGAGAATTAACGCGGTGATGATGTCAATACCGTTGGACTCGTGAGTAGCGATGCAGTTCTGTCCAAAGAAAATTCAAACTTCACTCGTTGTCTGCACTGAAAATCCAGCCTAGGCTGGCGACCCAGCCAGAAGAGAAGAGCCACCTCTTCCATCACCTCGTAAGCTGTTTGAGACGGGTAACTGAACAAAGGACTCCAGTCCATGCCATAACAAAAGACCAAGGCATTTTGTTTCAAGATTTTCCTGTCATCAGCCATGGTGTGTCCTACAGAAACCACCCCATCTCAGGAAGCAGAAAGCCACAGTTGATAAACGAAGCATTTATACACCAAAGCGCCCAGGCTGAATACACAGCTAAGGAAGAACACTGTTTTACCAAGATTAGGGAGAGTTTTCTTTATTTCAGATGTGCCAATCAACACCTACTTCAGTCCCATCTAACCAAAGAATCTGAATTTCCATTATCATCTTGCTTACCCTTTAACTCTGCTTTTGTAATGGTCAGGAACTAAAATGTACAAATTGCCCAGCTTCAAAACCCAGAGCCCTGCTCTGTCGCCGAGCTCCACACCTATCTCTCAAGGTTCTCATTCCCCTGACCGGTGTAACAGAGGAAAGCTGGCAGTTATGGACTGACGTGACCAGCCTCATGCGCTCTCTCGCATGGTTACGATTTCATCTGAACGTCGGTCACCTCCGCTACACTTGTTTAGCTCTGCTGTAAATTACGTTTGAGTGCACAAAGACAAGGCACTTCAAAGGACAGATATTCTTGAAGACTTTGAACAGTCCCATTCCAGTCTTTCCATACTATACTACAGTTCAAATGGGATGCAAATGGAGAAAACGAGCAGATATCCTTGGCTGTACACGCAGAGTTTTGCTTGTCAGAAGAGTGACACCCACCCCAGCACGCAGGACTTCCTAGGTCACGCCAGCCCAAGGGGAAAAGCGTTCTCCAACGCAAGTGCAGAGCACCTTTACTTGCTGCGTCAATGCCACAGAGCGGCCAGAGTCTGGAGAACTATTCTGGGGCAGCTATCTCTTCAGTACGGTTCACTCCAGACTTTCTGACTTCATTTGACTCACTGGAACAGTTACAGCGAGAGCTGCATGTAGACCAAAGGCAGATGAAATGGGCCTAACTGGTGATGCTGCTCCAAAACACGCAGCACAACCTGCGGGAAGGGGAAGTGCCAAAGCACGGCTGAGCAGTATGGCTGCCCCCACCCTCCGATCCTTCCCCCTGGAGCAAACTGGAGTTCTTGAGCACCTCAAAACTCACATTTCTGGCTTCATTTACAACAGGCATAGTTTGGTTTTAGCAACATTTTCACTGTAAAGTACTTCAAGAATTCCCCACTTTCCCCGTCTGTCAAGTCTAATAAAACAACCTAAATCCTCAGAAAGCAGAAAAATCTCTGCTGCTTTGAGTGGTTCAGCTCCTCAGAGGGGGCCTTGAGAAAGAGAAGTTGATTATTATGAATTTATTGGGGGGGCGAGGAACCAACCAAAACCCCTTTGTCGGGCAAATAAATCGAGCGGTGTTGTAAGGCAACACGAGCCCAGCAGACAGAGCCCACGTCCAGCCGCGCAGGCGCTGCGGGCGCAGGGAGAAAGGGCGATGCTTTCCCAGCTCTGGATGTTTTACCTGGTTCTCGTGGCAAGGCCCCTGACAGTACTCGGTCAAACTTTCCAGCGTCTGGTTGATCAGCGCTACGTTTTTCTCATTTATATACAGGCCAAGAAGTCCAAGTCCACCAGTTGTGCTTCCACAGATGCAGTCCAGAAACTGCAGCGTCTCGCACACCAAGTTGTAGTTCGTCTTGTTGTTCTGGCAGCGCAGGAAGTTCTGTGAGGATAGTGTCAAAGTCGTGAGGGAAGGGAAAAAACACATATAAACTGATGTTTGGATCATAAGATTTTATTAAGTTCATCAACCCACAACTGCACTGTGTGATGTATTGTTCCAGTTTCACCAGAGCCCTTAGAAGCAATTGAAGGCTTTTTCAGGGCTTGCTGGCAACGTGCTGCTCCCTTGAGCAGCTTGTTGGCTTCAAATTTTATAGGAGACAGGTAACAATAAAAAATGCCTCCATTAGGCACTGAAACCCAACCCGGACCAGAAGGTTCTCCCGAGCCTGGAAGCTTTCCTCCAGCCTCCCTGCCTCACTTCACTGCAACCCACCGCTCAAGGCTCTCTCCTTCCAGACCTCCCCCCAGGACAGCAGCACAATTCCCTGGCTCCGGCATCACAGCAGCACCACCCGCGCCAACAGCAGGGAGGCACCTGACAGCATGCCTTGAAGGAAGGCGTCTCGAAACGCAATTCTCTCAGCTGCATTTCTTCCCACACCATTATGGTAATCCCTGCGTGAAGCTGCTGATCAGGAGCAGCTCCTCTACTGAAAGGCCAGATTTATCAGCATGGATTAAACATGCTTCCTCTCTCCTGCACTCCAAATGAAAAAGAAACAAACAAACAAAAGAAATAAAAAAGCCCCGAATTCAACCAAAACAAAGCAGGACAATGAATGTAAACCACTTTCCCAGTGACTCCGCTGCTGTTTGCCAGTCTGTTCCCAGCAGCACGCTGTCAAAACAAACAGCCACTACCACTTTCTTTTCCTCAAAGTTTCAGCAGGAGAATTCCCATCTAGCTTAGCTCTAGCAGGTCACAAAACACTTCAAAAGGTGAAAAAACCCCTCAGAGGGGCAAGAGGCATGGGACTCCGGAAACAGCAAGGTCTCTCCTGCAGCGCTGGAAACCGATTGCCTCCGGTGCCTGCGTCAGACTGGAGTCGTTTAAGGCAAGCAGACTGAGAAATTGCCAGATCCGATGGAAGGCTGAGCTAAAAAAGGAAAACGCTGTCTCTGAACGCAGACTAAAGGTGACAGTGATTCAGCACATTTCAGCTGATTGCTCATTTAGTATCCTGACTTTTGATTAACTTGTCAGAACGCAGAGAGGTTGATGCTACAGAAATTGGAGATCGTGCCTTCCCTCCAGGAAAAAAGCCAAGATAATGGATAACAGTGAAAGCGGTGAAACAAAGCGCTCCCCGGCTGCAGCACGGCATTCATTCTGATCACAGCCACGTTTATACCAGCCTTAGCTTCTTGATCCAAAGTCAACAAACACAGTGGAAAGAGGAGGACTGAGGTACAGGAGGCAGGAGGACAATGTTAGATGGCTAAACAAGGGGAAGGAAAACCTGTAGGAAACAAGGCCCCGCTGCACTGGGAGAAACTGGCCCAGGGAACGTCTGTTGTCATCTCAGCCAGTACAGATCGAGCTCTTCAGCCTCCGTCACCCCGGCTGTGAAGTGGGAACACAGCCCTGCAATATCCAACATGCCACCCTGTAACTTTCAGTGGGAACGACCCTGAGACACCATCCACGAGACCCCACGCTCGGAACAGAGCCACAGTGGCAAATGCAGCTAGAACATATGAAAAATACGCAGCCAGCGGGATCTTGAGCAGAAGAGGGGGATAAGAGCATTCATACTGCCTGGCTTTAAGGATCCCATATACCTAGTTGAGAAATAAATACTTTCCAATGGGATGAAATGCCCTCAAAGTCCACAATCTTTAAGCTCCTACCGTGGTGAATGACCTTCTGAAGCCACTAAGCTGACTTCACGTACTGTTCATCTCTAGGGAGCCCAGTGCTCCCCAGTTCTGGGACGCACGACCAGACAGAGCTACGCTTGTGAAGGCAGCATCTGCAGCCAGGTCTCTGCCTCCACAGGGCGCTGGGTGGTGGGGGCTTTGCCTCCCAGTCCACAGCCCAAAGCCAGGTGCCCTTTAGAGAAAAGACGATGATTGAAAAATAAAACTGGCTACTTTCAGAATACTAGCTCGGTTTGTTCAAGCAGGGAAGAACTAAGACTCCTTGGAAGGAATGCTTCTACCATTTAAGTGGGGAATTCCCCCAAAAGCCTAAATGTTTTCTTTGGACAGTCTTTGTTTTAGCAGAAATTTAATCTCCAATTGGAAAAACTTTACAAAGAAAGAACATAAATAAGAAGAAAGTCTTAGTAAAGAGGTATTTTTAAATTCTCAGATTTTTCTTTACAAGTGATCATGTAAGGCAAGGCATTTTTCACGGAATACGGACTTGCTCTTTGTTCTTACAAAGTTAATTCTCACACACTTCTTGCCTAAAACCCAGCGAGCTAAACCCATTCTCTGCATGCCGTGGCACTGCTCCGCTGGCCAAATTATTGCATCACTCTCCTGCAGCACGTAGAGCTTTACTGCTCTTTATCACCTAGGCTGTGTCTCCAGGGATTATCAATAAAAGAAACAGTCAAATTTAATTTTAAAAGGTGTATCAATTCCTGCCTTTCTTTGCACAAAAGCGGTATTTAACCTACCGACTTGGAGCTTTAATGAGCATGACTGGCTAGCTCATTACTACAAGATTTTTATTGCACAGAAATAATTGACTTGGTAAGAAAAAAAACCCCAAACAATTGGAGTGCTAGGTTTTCCCCATGAAGACAGGATTTTTAAGCGTAATGCTGGAGCCGCACGCTTGGCTGCGTGGAAGGCTGCTGGGTGTCACTTGCCCCGGCGCTGGCTCCAGAGGAAGGGCACTGCCCCCCGTCCCGCTGGGAACCCCCAGTTCCTCTCCTCCTCACCTCCAGCCGGCGCAGCTCTTCCTGCCAGCACAGCGTTCCCTGGATGCTCGTCACGAGCTTCCGCTCTCACGACTGATTGTGCATTACAGAGGGACACCTTCACTGGGAAAAGAGATGGTGCAGAACAGGCCTCCTAAGGAAACCGGTGGGGCTGCAGCGTGGCCAAACAGACCAGACGACGCCTCGGAGCCGCAGCAGCTTTGCTGTCAAGGCTCAGCTCTGGCGCAGAATCGAGGGTCAGACCTAACGCAAGTTTAATAGGAGCACCCAAGTATCTGTGTGCCAAGAGAGAAACTGAGACTTCTAGAGCACTCCACAGCAAGATTTGATGCATTCAGCCTGAGGCGGGTAACAAAACACCCCTAAGCATCCCTCTGCTTGTCCCAGGCCTTGCATTCATTTGAAGATGTTGAAATTCCCCCTCCAGACCCAGGAGGAAGCTGGAAGGAGACAGCATCCTGACTATGTGCAGTTTTAAAAAAACCTGTTTTATCTGCAAAGGGAACAATGGAGTGATGCAAAAGGCACAGTATTGCAACTCCCTGAGCCACTTCACAACGGCTTCTTCCTCATCTCAAACACGTACCGACTCCCAGAGCCATGACTTGCATTTTCCTGGTTTTGCACAACGTCACGCTGCTCAATCGCAAATGGCTTGTAAAACGCTTGGTCTGACAAACCCACAACTGCGCCGGGCAGGCGATCCCCACTCACTGCTAATTCAAACCTAACTTAGGCAATTTTGGAAAAGACACAGCTTCCAGAAGAGATCTTACTCGCTCCTTTAAGCAGCGAGTCCACTGGCAATATTGATAAGGAGTTCAGTTACACACTAGCGCACACAGAGATTTTGAAGCTTCAGATGTTCCTGCCTCCCCTTCATGGCCAAAGGAGAAAGGCAAGCAGCAAGGCAGGCAAGCAGCAAGCAGATTATATTTGAAAAATTGTTCCTCCCACCTTTGTTATTTTTAAAAAACAAAACAAAACCCCCCAAAACTCCCAAACCTTTTTTCTCCCAGAGCTAAATCCAACTACCTGCTCTTTGGGGAATTTAATTGTTTGGGATGGTGAACAGCTCAGGCCGAGTTTCTGCGTTGGCGTGAATTCAATTTTGCTTCTATAGCTTTCGGTGCCTAGCCAAAGACATCAGCAGCGAAGGATCATGTGCGTGCGGTTTGGACCAGTGCCACACAAAACTGCCGTGCTACTTGTCTCCGGCATTGCTAACGGCATGAAAATTGTTTGAGAAAACAAAGATCAAATAGTTTTTTTTGAAAAAACTGGGAGAAACCCTGATATGCGTAACCCCGGGACCCAGAAACGCTAGAAGAACGCCGGGTTCCTAGCAGAGGAGCACTGCCACGCAGATCTGATTTCACATCCTGCCAGCAGCGGGGCATTCCAGTTCAGCGGAAGCCATTTGGCAGGGCTGAAAAGCGCTCACGCGGGGTCCGACACTTCTGGCGTGCCGTACAACAATACGCAATCACGGCAATTATTCCTCCTTTCTGAGGGCATTCAGAGCATTGTACTGCGTTGCGCCAGCGCCTCGCCTGCGTTCAGTTCTAATCCAGCAGTGGTTACAAAAATCACGCTAATTGCAGTCCCTTTGTAAGCAAAAAATCTTGTCTCCTGCGGAGGCACGCGCTAGAGAAGACTGCTAATGTACAACTTCTGGGCTCACTATTTCAAATTATACAAACATCACAGAACATCGCAGGAACCTTTGGGAACTGTCTCGTCCAACCCCCCTCGCTCTGTCATGGGGCAGCACTGAGCAGAGCCTGGCTCCATCCTCCTCACATCCTCCCGTCGGGTATTTATAGACAGGGGTGAGATCCCTGGAGCGTTCTCCTCTCCAGCCTGACTTCTTGCCCATCAGATGCCCCAGTCCCTTTGTCATCTTTGAGGCTTCCTGTCAGAGTTGGGAGCCCAGGACTGGGCCCACCACTCCACAGAGGGCCTGGAGCATTCAACCAGGCACCTTAAACTTCTGCACATCCAGCTGGTGTAAATGTTTCCTACCTCAACGCTCCTTCCCCAAGGATAAGTCTCCCTTGCTCCACACCTCTCCTCTGGTTTCAGCGACCAGGGTTTGTGAAGGCCGGTCTTACCAGTAAAGAGCAAGGCGGAGGCGGCATCGAGCACTTTGGCCTTCTCCATGCCCTTTATCACCAGGGCCTCTGCCCCATTCAGCAGTGGACCCGTTCTCTCCCTAGTCTCCTCTGCTGTGGATACAACCTGGAAACCCTTCCTGGTGGCCTTTGTGTCCCTCACCAGATGCAACTCCAGACAACGTTTTCCTGGAACAGGTTGCCCAGAGAGGCGGTGGATGCCCCATCCCTGGAAACATTCCAGGCCAGGTTGGCCGGGGCTCTGAGCAACCTGATCCGGTTGGAGATGTCCCTGCTCCTGGCAGGGGGGTTGGGCTGGGTGGGATTGAAAGGTCCTTGCCAACCCAAACCATTCTGTGATTTTATGATACCATCTCCATGTGTTCAACACTAATGCACGTGAACAGGTCCACGAAAACCTATGGGAAGCTGTTCACTGGAAGGCAAGCACATGCTTGAGGGCTGCTGGAACCCAAGTCCCAGTGCTCACTCTATTTTCCTACATTACTTTTTTCTAATTTCCTTTCCCTCTCAAAAGCAGCTCAGTAACTTCACAGCAGAACACTTGCTCGCTTTAAGTACTGTACTTTGCAAAAGCCACATCCAGTGTTAATCCCACCCTTCTACACACATTGAAAAGACCACTGAACACTGGATAACTGCACTTCCCTGCATTGGTCCAGCAAGGTATAAATACTTTTCTTGGATGATCTCCAAGGACAAAGAAAACACTCACATATCAATGTAAAAAAGGCAGAGGATTAGCAAGACCGACGTGACGGCGGTGACCGCACCAGGCCGTACCTGCAAATCCCGATTGTGGTTTTCGCAGAGCAGCTGTAAGAACCGCAGGATGGGCTGCATTATTGAGATCACAGCGCTCATCTCCAGGTCATCCTTGTTCTTGTCCGCCGCAGCCTGCGCTCCTTCTCCTGGCGAATAGTGGTCGTCGGGATCGGCCTCCCTCCGGTACGCGTTGTAAGCCTTTCTGGTCGCTGCAGAGGCCTCCAGCAACTGATCCCGGACCTCCTCAGTGATTTGGGCCATAGGCTCTCTCACTAAAACACACAGGAACAGATCTTTCTTAGGAAACCGAACAAAGGGGACCAGAAAAGTCTGTTTCCACATTTCCCATTGCAGTTTCACACGCAGGCCAGCTACTCATCACCAGTTCTTTCCGGTAAGTATGTTTAGTGTGATGTGAGGGTCTCGAGTTTAGAAGGCTAGCACGTCACTCGCTTCATGCCTTCTATGCGAACCACATTAAAGTTATCAATTCTGGTATTAATTGGTTAGGGCACACACATCTAGCACTACCAGGAGTTACGATGAAAGGACCTGCTATAGAAGGAAATGAGGATTTCTGCGCTTATTGTTAGAGAGAGCACTGACCACAACCCACAGTCCAGGGTCGTTACTACGGATCAGATTTGGGCAGCTTGTCACGACAGACAAGGCGGCAGAGTCTCATCTCAGAAACACTTTTCATCATTTCAATAGCACCACCTCACAAATGGATGAAGAGGGGATGAAGCTCTTGAAATCCTGAGCCAGGGCACCACTGATCTCTGAACTTTGCTCTGTGGGATCAGAGATCAGAGCATTATTGCATCAGTTGAAACGAGTTCAAAACACAGCATTTTACTCCCTTGTCACCTCAGAAATGGAACTGGGTATTACCTCTCTTCCTGCTCGGTACATCTCTGTCTGAGTCTTCGTCTTTCTTCTTATTTCCTAAGTCACTAGTGTTGACTGTGACAGTAGCCTTGATTTCTTGCTGGGCCACTTTCATGCGATCATAAAAAACCTTAAAGAACTTTTCAGATTTCTTATCTTCCGTCAGTCGGCAAAAGAACGAATGCTGCAAGAGAAAAACGGAACAGGGTCTGTATCTTCACGTGCAGGTCTGAATACAGATTGTTCACCTTTCTGCACCGTGTGACACCCTGAAGGACAGGGAGGTTAATTAGTTTTCCGTAAACCAAAACCTGGAGCAACCGAGACCCATACTTGATTGTTAAGGAAGCCCAAGTGTCTCAGCTACATTAGCTTCCCCGTGAACAACTTCCAGCTCTGTTTTTCAAGTGAGTGGAATAAACCATGCTAGCCCTCCTACATTTAAAGCAGCACACTTCTCTCAACAACAGAATTAAGGTAAGAACAATGAATTAAGGTACAGTAAGGACAATGGAATTATCTATAATTTGATTCTCAGTTCAGAAACAGAAGAGTATGAGCAAAATACAGAGGAAAAAATAACTGTCCTGCCTTCCTGCCCTCAAATCAGAGGGACTGTGACTCATAACGAGCAATGGTCAATGTTAATCACAGTCCAAAAGCGCACAAGCAGGGCAAGGCAATGAGGGACACATCGTACTAGCTTTCCACTGCCCTGTCTGCTGCAGACTTCTTCAAACTCCTTTTAATTCCTCCTCTAATATATCTTTACGTGACAGAAAAACTGAAAGCGCTGACTACTTTTAAAAGGTTTATTAATGTTCTTCTGCCCATATGTGCACAGAGACAGAAAGCTCTCCCTAAAATTGAGGAGAATACAAATCATGTACAGGTCACGGAGGAGCCAACGCAGCGAGCGATCAGACGACTCCTGATGAAACCAATATGCCGTTACATAAATCAGGACCAGAGCTTCAACACGACTGAAGGATGAACTTGTAAGTGGGTCACCTTATGCAGAGCATTATGAAATTAGTTAGCATTCTGCAGCGGCTCGCGACCCAACAGCTTTACACAATGAATAGGAATGAGGGCTGATTTATTAAAAAAAAACAAATTAAAATGGGAATAGCAATACATGCTGCCTGCTTCTCTGCGAAGCGGAGCACGCGATGCCGTCTCTGGGACGCTGCCTTTGATCGCTCCCAAGCAGCTGCAGTCAGAGCAGCGCCGAATGACTTTGAAACCCTAATAAAGTTGCATCTTTGATTACAAGACAGGCGGAGCGCTGCTATTTAAAGAACTTGGTCAATACTCACATGAGATATCCCTCCCACCACTGCAACACCTTCCACCCGTCCAGAGCATCCCAGGTAAACTCCAAAGAGTTCATTCTCACTTCCAGTGGAGAACAGAGAGGAGGGAAAGGAGAACAACCCAGCACGGGCATCGCTCGTCTCAAAGCCAGACGTGCTGGTACCTTCTCTGACATCCACTCAAACAGCCTAGTCCAACAGACAGGCCAGAGCACTGCAAGAGATGCCTCCTACCAAAAACCGCTGCAAGAAAAACTGCGCTGGGCCCTGTGACGCGACACAAGATGGTTTGGGTGCCCCATTTGTTTAATAGTATTTGCAGAATTATTCTCTAATACAACACTTTATATTAAGAATTTCAATGTTTTCTCATAAAACATACCCAAACAAACCCATCTTTTTCTCAGTGACAGTTTACTCATCCAGGTATTTTTTATTCTAAACTTGTTCTGGGACCTGACCAGACTCGGTGGACAGGGTACCAAACTACAATCGTGATGAAGAGAGGCATCAACACGGTTTCCCCGAGCTGCTGACCAGCAACCAAAGCCAGGCTGGGTTATTCAGCCAGCCAGCCCTTCGAAGCACGGCCTCTTACACGGTGCCCGCAAGTAGAGACACAGGAAGAGTCTGCATCTAAGCTGCACCTTGAAAATTTTGCTCTACTAATATTACACAAGGAGCATACCAATAACAGTGCTTTACAGACAGAACCCGCATAAACCATCGATTCTAGAAAGGGTAACCGCTTTCTGAGAAACAGCGTTATTCGCTCCGCAGGTGGGTGAGGGCTGCTACCTGGCTGCACATCTCAAGAGCCTGTGCAGGAGGGGTTTCCCTGCGATGAAGCAGCCGTGAAGGAAAAGCTTTATTTAATAAACCACACTGAAGAAATATCTTGTACAGGAGTAATTGTTACTTGCTGACAGGCTTGATGTTTGTCATCTTTTCGAGCTTAACTGACTTTCCACTGTACTTCAGAGAAAAAAAACAAATGAAACAAACATTTCCAGTAAAGCTTTCTTGGGCGTCCTGTGCATACATTGAAGGGTTGTCACAAAATCATTGTTTCAGTTTAGGTCAGGATGCCTAACACCTTCACACTTCTGAATCAGCCGCATGCCAGCTATCAAAGAGACTATATTTTAAGAGGTGTGATCTTGCAAGTTGTGCTCCAGCAGGTAATTGGTGGTGATAACTATGACAGAAATCCAAAAATTGATTTACAGATATAGCCTCAAAGCAAAAAACTGGGAAAATCTCCCTTTTTAAAACGGAAATAGAGTGGCCATTTTAGACTGCCGCATGCCAGGGTCCTGGCTCGCACATCGATGTTGGGCAACCACAAGCGAGGCTGCAGAAAGAGCAAGTGTGCTGGGAGAGCAGCCCGGAACAAGGAGAACAGCAAACCTCTGCTCGCACATGTTTTTGAGGAATAGTGCTTTTAACTGTCACGGGAGCATTTGACATCAGCTGTTCCTTTGAGGGCCACCCACACAAACCCAGAAGCCAAGCGCCTTGTCAGCAAGGGAGAGTCCTGCCCTCACTGCGCCCTGGACAGAGAATCTCAGAATGGTTTGGGTTGGAAGGGACCTTCAAAGCCCACCCAGTCCAACCCCCTGCCAGGAGCAGGGACATCTCCAACCAGATCAGGTTGCTCAGAGCCCTGGCCAACCTGGCCTGGAATGTTCCCAGACTGGCTCCTCATCTCCCAGCAAGACCCTGCCGATTTAGCCACCACCAAGCTGGGACTTGTGATCTAGAAACCCTCCGTAGGGCAGGGAGCCATGACCCGTAAACATACTGGTTACGTGCGGCATACCTGGCTATCCCAGTACGGGGTACCAGAGGAAAAGCTCCCTGAAAGATACAAGCCTCATCTCGTCCTCGAGGCGCTGGCAGTGGCCCAGTTCCCTGCTCTTATAGAATCATGCAGTATGAAACCGTATTTTATTTGAACTGTGTTTTGTTAGCGGCTGTTGGCAGTCTTTGCCATGAAAGAAGAGACACCACATGACGCACAGGAGATCATGAGGTTTGCGCTATGAATGCCAGATTCAGTAAACAGCTTTACAAGGACACGCACCTCGGTGAGACGCAGCGCATCTCCAGAGGACAGCAACCAGCCCATGACACGAACCAAGGCTTCTCTATGTAAGAATATCAATTAATTATACAGCCACAGAATGAAATAAACTCGAAAATATCCACATATGACATGCACAAGCTTCTGAGGTGACAGCTATGCTCACCACGCACAAGGACATCACACAAAATGCTCTCAACCATTTTTAAAGACGGAGCAACCACCACCTACACAAACTCATTCAGAACCAACTTGGGGCGATGGAAAGAACTTTGTTAAGAAACAAGGGGAAAACCTTCTTGCGTAAAAGTTTGCAAGTTCAAAACTGGCAGGTGACTGGGGAATATATATATATATATATATATTTCTGTGGTGCACTGTTTCCACACAGGCACGAAGCCCCAGGCAAGCAGCAGTACGCTGCTGCTTTTACCGGCATGTGACACATCAAGCGCTACAATGAGCCTGTGTGTGGTCTGAGGGGATGGAAAGAGAACCACCCAGCATGGGCATCACACGTCTGCAGAGCCAGCCACACCGATTCCTTCTCCTGACATCCAAAGGGGTCTTTCAAAATAGCACAGACTAAACTAACTAATATTAAACAGCAGGTACCAGGAAACCTGTGGAATGACTTCTCCTTCCTTCTCTCCATCACCCAACTCTGCTCCTAAAGAAATCCAACCAGAGATTTCATGCACAGCAGAATAAGATCCCTCTTACACCTTTGCGCCTCCAGCGTCCTGCCTCTGAGCCAAAGGAGGATGGTAAGTAAATATCATCACGACACCATCTACAACTTTATTTCCCTGGTCCATGCAAATCATGAAGAAAAGCTGCAAACCAAGTGATTGATTTCACCAGAAAATAAATCGCAGGCCAAATTTAAATCACAGCCCGTTGATCAGCTACAGCCCGGCCCACCTCTGAGCAGCCCCAGCCCCTTGCTCTCGCGCCTTAACTGAGCCCAAAGCTGTGCTTCAGCAATGCATGTTTTTGAGAAAAGCGCCCATCTTTCCTTGGGAGGCGCCGGAGATGATGAACTAGGGCTGTCTGCAGTCTGTTCCAGCGCTTAATAACTGTTAGAAACATGTGATTAAGCACCTTTTTATGGCACTAACTTCCAGTCACTGATTTAAAACAAACAAACAAAAAGCAACAAACTTTTAAGTTTGTTTCTTCTGTAGTTATTCCCAGGAACTTGGTATCCTCTCCCCTTCAAATTATTTACATACACTAGTAAGTGTTTGCCTACCTTTTTTGCTAAACTGAAACCACTATTTTTGCTTGCCGTTGTTTTAGTCAGAGTTAGTATCATTTTCTCTGGTGGTTATTTTTTGGCATGTTCTTAAATATTGCTGATCATTAACAATCTGGACTGTAGAATCGCATTTAAAAAACCCATCAGCACAGAACAGGCACATTTCCTAGCATTACCACTTCACCTCTTCTCCCTTCCTGCCTTGCCTTCCAAGAGCTGTGACACAGAACACACGTGATTTCCCATGACGATTTCCAATAACTGCTAATTACCCGGCAGTTCAGGGGAGTGGGATTAGGGAGGCAGGATCACCACACGGCACGACAAATGCTCTTTAACATGTCTCATGCACCAGCAATCAGCAGTAAACTGCTTTTTTTTTTAAACCAGCAGAGCTGACATCTTCGGAGAGCGAAGCCAGAAAACGCTGCAGACCGACAGCTTTGTGGAAGGTGTTCAGAGCACAGACCCAGCGAAATAATCCACTCTAAATTTAACTAACCCACAACAAGTTTCATGAGGAGTCTGCGCCCAATGTAGGATTATTAAATGGGGGGAAAAAAACCAAACAACCAAAAAGGAACCAGCTGAAGGCAGCTGTTTCCAGCTCTCAGCTTGGAAAGGCTTATCCAGTTTTGCCGGTGTGCCGTGACCTTTGCTGGGAACGCCTTCCCCTGCGCTGTTACCTGCTGGCGGGATCTGCCCCGGAGTCACAGCTGTTTTGCCAGCCAGGGAAAGGAACAACCGCTTGATTGTTCGGCGTCGAACAGCTTGGCTTTCCGCCCCAGACGCGGTGATTGCAGGCTGGGCTGTACGCGCCGTCTGAATGAGAAATACAACTAAAAGCCATCAGCAAGCGCGGAGTTTAAGGTGCATCTGCTCGGCTGCGTGCTTCCTCCTCAGGGGAGAGCGCTCTGATTTTAGGGAAGCATTTGGCTGCAGAACCCAAGCAGAGCTTGCTGTCATCCTGCGGAGGACAGAGGGTTTTCTGGGCCTCACCCTCTGAATTCACAAAGCTGTTCCAACAGAGCACAGCCGTTAAGCCCTGACAGACTATGTGAACAGATCCCAAAGAATTCCCCAGGAAAATAAATATTTGATTACCAATAAATAAGGAAAAGTCACGCCCCAGCAAACACCTCACAAATTAAAGCAAACTGTTGTCATCTCCCTCCCCATTTCCCTAATGCCAGCAAACAGAAAATATCCCATGAACTCGACTGGTCAGGGATATTTCAGAGGAAAGTCCCTCCAGATACACAAGAAAGATCAGCTCTCTGGCTTCAACTCAGGACATTTTATTCCAACACTAGAAATGACTATGGGGATGTTAACTTGCTGGGGTTATCCGGACAGGCTGCCAGCAGGAACTAATGCAAAACTTCTGTGCTACTTCACGTCTGCGGGAAGAGCTCGCCACCCCCGTACCGCTTCTTCGAGCTGGACTGCTTCAAAGCGGCCACGTCTGAAGGAAACTGCACGGTGCGGTGGTTTAGCCGCTGAATTAAGTACAAACGCCAACCCTTTACGTTCATCTGAACACATTGCAAGGGTTTCCACTGCAGAAAATGCAAGCCTAACTTTGCTTTCTCTCCCCCCTCATTTATTTTAAATATCACCAATCCTTCTCTTTCCCTCAAGTCTTTCATACGTCCTGGCTCACTGAAGATCCATCGCTCTGCAGCGTGAGTGACAGATATCATTAGTCTTGCATAGCTTACGGAAATGGCAGCTGAAATATTTCATGCTGAACATATTTCACAGTTTGAAATAAACCCATACGGAAAATCCGCCAGAACACCTCAATTGCCTGCTTTTTGCAAACTGTAAAATAAACTTGATCCTGAAAGCAGAAGGGGGACTTCCCAGCTCTTTTTTTCCACAAATAAGCCAAACTCGCTCTGCCACGGGCATCCGCACGCCGTCTCTGCTCTTTGCTGGAGATCCCGCCCCGCCTGACGGAGGAGGTTTTTGGAGGGGTATGAGGGTACAAAGACCAACCCGTGTCAACGCTCATCTTTCCTAACCAGCTTTAAATGGAAGCGGTGGCAGAATCGCACCGCTCATTGCGGGCACAGCCCTTATACCCTACCCGTTCTCCTACTGCAACACCTAAAATCTTGATGGAATTTCAAGTCATTTCACAAAGAGAAAGTAAGAACAAGCCTCAGAGATACGGTCCCCCCATGCCCTTCCAGAGCCAGTACGAAACCCCCGGGACAGCAAAGTGACCCGGGACGATGGCCAGGAGGTGAAGGGAATGGGGGAATGACACGGGGGGAATGACAGGTAGGAACCCAACTGTTGGGTTTGGGGTCTAAACCCCCCTGCAGACGGAGCAGATGGCTTCCCAAGTGTGGGAGACCTGGGGGCCCGACCCGCTTTCAGCACGGAGCCATATTTGAGCTCCTCCTGCGTACCCGTGGGAGCACGCACCCCCGGGTCACTCCGTTAATCTGTGCATGGCAGGAGCATGAATCCCACTTCCTTACCCAACCAGCGAGCCCTGTGTAGGTGTGAGAAACAAGGAAGTCTGCAGACTCCCCAAAAGAAAAAAAAAAAAATGTGTAAGATCTTCTTGAGAGACAGAGGAATTAAAGAAAACCATAGCAACAAGTCAGTCCACCTACCCAAACCACCCACCCACCACCAGTTTCATTTGCTGACGCACTTCAAAAAACAGGCTGGCTCCTACCCGCTCTGGAAGGTGAGCAAGCCCTGAGAGCTCATTAAATTCCCTTCTCAGCTCCTCTCGTATGCCTGCAGCTAGTGAGCAAGTGGGATATAAATAGAAGTTATATAACATCGCTTTGTTGATTCCTGTGCTTACCAAAAAAAAAAAAAAAAAAAAAAAAAAAAAAAAACAAAAAAAAAAAACCCAACCCACAAAAAACCCAACCCAATAAAACCAGTATCAGATAAATCACTCCCTTCTTTACACCAGTCATTTTCCTTTGGTACTCTTAGTACCCAAGTGCACAGTAACTCCCTCATTTTTTTTAAGGAAATAAAGCAACACAGCCAAGTCTACACCGACTACTTTGGGTGACAAGAGGAGAGACTCCCACACACCATCCTCAGCACCCACAAAAACAGCATTTTCATCAAAAGTGACATTGCCTCAGGATTTAACACATCCCAAGAGGTTTATAAACACTAATGGCTTGTTTTTTCTTTTTTTTAAAAAAAGCAATAATTATTTTTAATAAATAAATGACAGCTGTAATAGTTGCATTTGCTTTGATGACCAGTTATCTATATGCAGCTTAAGTTATCTCCATCAGGAAAGTGATGAGATAGCATAGTGAAGTCCCTGAGGATTAGCATCTCTGTGTTCAATGTTTCACAATCTGTGTAGACAGTCTAGAAAACAATCAGTCCCAAGGCATGTGCTTTTTAATCTCCAAGCACAGCTGCAGACCACACAATGAATTATTTCTGTACCTTTTCTGCAGGCAGGA
This sequence comes from Tetrax tetrax, assembly GCA_009806455.1. Taxonomy (NCBI): domain Eukaryota; kingdom Metazoa; phylum Chordata; class Aves; order Otidiformes; family Otididae; genus Tetrax; species Tetrax tetrax. The sequence goes on from WHYT01016370.1 coordinate 50,371, forward strand.
ATATGTAAATAAAACAGAATACTTAGTGTAGTGATGGGGAATTAGTTCTCCAAAACCTGAACCAAGTGCTCCACCTTGTGTTGGTCCTTGGCATTCAAAGCGAACCTCTCGACGCTTGCTCAGGAATTGCAGGTCCAGCAGAGTAACTTATGATTTCTTCTGCCTGTGAACTAGTGTTGTCCATGGTGCCATACGACTGGTGCTCCTTATGGGCAAGCATCGTCCTTTCTGTAGAATAAGGATGCAAAACTCGGGGGACGTACATCTGAAATCACAAGCGTTAAGGACTTTACTGGTCTCTCAAAGTATATGGGATAATTCACCCAGGACAATTTTTCCCCTCGCCACTCTTCATCCATTTCCCGTTCTTCACCTTAACACCTAAGGCCTTTTGCACCCTAACAGAAGTTTCCCGGTGCAACACTGACCTGTACTTGTAGACAGTGGCACAGAGACCTCTATTTCTACCTCAGTCCTACATCCTTTTTAGTGACACGGCAGGTAAGATCTGCTACACACGTCACAACTTTCAAAGTGACAAAGCAGTGGCAACTGACTGCATTTGGCAGCTGTCCAGATGTGAGGATCAGTCTGATGTAAGGCCCAGAACACTGCTGGAAGTAGCATGTCTCAACTACTCCTAAAACGTCAGCCGAAGGTACTTCTGGAACACCACTTGGGAACAGTAAAGGAGCTCAGCTGCAGAACTCTGGTGGTCCCACACGCGTATGGGAAACCCCACAGTCCATTCAGTAATACGTCCTACATGAGCTCTTTGGTAAGCAGGGTGAGAAATTAAGTTTTTTAGGAAACGCAAGGGAATGTTAGTAACTCTTAACTTCTTACAGAAGATGTTGGGACGGTAGGTACATCTGTGTCGTTTCCTCTTTCACCTTGTGTGTCTTCTATCTGTAACCAGTAACAGGTAGGGAAAGGAAGAGAGACAATATGAAATTGTTAAAGTCAAAACAATATACAATATGTCATAAGCGCCTGAAAACCTGCACAGACATCTCTGTGCAGTGCTGGTACTCTCTCCTCCAATCCTCTTGCATACACAACAGAGTTTCCACTGTGGCAAGCAGCCTACCTCTACTATCAGCCCTCTTTAGCCATCTAGCCGGAATGAACCTTTGGGGACAGACATTGCTAGTGAGAAGGCACAAACAACCCTGTAGGAATAGCTGCTGCTACATCAAGCGCATAGGTAGGTGCTGAAAGGTGTTAGGTATCCATCACTTACCTTATAATTCAGTGGGCTCAGGTACTTGAAACAGCCAAAACAAGTGTAAGCCAAGCAAATAACAATCGTGATGTTGACAACTAGGAAGGTAAACATGGTTGTAGGTGCTTTAAAACCTAGAAAAATATCCAGAGAATACAATATAAAAATATATAGCAGGAAAAGAGAAAACAAGCAAACCTTTATCTTACCCATTTTCAGAAGCCTTGTGGTTTTTTGTTTGTTTGTTGGGTTTTTGTTTTTTTTTTTCCTCAGAGGACTGGGCACATAACTTCTAGCCACAAACAGAAGAACCTTGTTACGCACAAAGCTTGGTGACTGGTAAAACTGCTGAGCAAGCTGTTTCCCCTGCTTCCTTAGAGGCCAAGAAAGGCAGCTGCAATACTTGAATGATAAACAAGACTCAGTGATTCTCCTCCTCCTCCTCCCTCAGTCATCTATTCTGGACCCACTTCTAACATACTTTCATTAATGATCTGTGGAATGGAATAGATAGAGTCCATTTATTAAAGCTGATGATGGTAGCAAACTAAATGGCTTGCTAACAACCCAAAGGGAAAAAAAAAAAATCTAAAAAAAAAAAAAAAAAAAAAAAAAAAAAAAAAAAGGAAAAGGTGAATTAGGTGAATTTTAACCCAAGAAAAACTCATTAAAATGGTGAAAGACATAGTGACTACTTAATACATACCAACAGCTTGCTGGTTTTGCAGTCATTTTGTAAAGAGTCATCATTAAAACAATGCAAAAAAAGATCTCCTTTATCAAAGAATTCTGCCTGTTGTACACAAACAGTAGAAATTACAAGACTTTGTTTTAATCAACAACCAAAAGTTCTCAAGTGCTATTTAGAAGAGTTCAGTGATTTAAAGATGTTCTTGCCCCTGAAGCACGTGGAATTCCGTGTGCCCACAGATATCTGTGACTGCTGCAAATTTTGGTAAGCAGTGAATCTGGTTTTAGTCCAAGCCACAAGCCCTAAAGCACCATCGTGTCACTAAATCTACATTTCATATCACCAATACTTTTGTACCATTTTGTAAAACTTTCTCCCGATTTCAACAGGAAATTGCAGTCATGGAGATAAAGAACCTGCATTTTGGCAGCAGAATAGGACAGGACACATTTAGGACAACAGGGAAAGTAAAAAAAAATTAAATGGGCTGCCTGGCTGGCTCCAGCTATTTGACTGTTGACCTTTTTAGCGTCACTTTTCCTTCCATTTTTGTCACAGCACTTCACAGCCAATGCTACAGCAAGCAGAAGGACACAGATCTCACTCCAAGTTACAGCTCCACAAACCTCAGCAGGTGGTCGCAGAAGTGAGCCCCATCTCCCCGCTTGCCGGGCAGCGCCCCAGTTCACGTGGTTTCTTTCCCACGTGCCAGAAACATGAACAAGAATTGGATGGCTCTGGACTCAACTCCTCCTGCATCAATTCCGCAATTATTTACTAACTATCGATAATCTTTGGGCAGTTTGAGGCACCGAGGTCAGCAAAGCAGACCACAATTCACCATGCTGGAGTTTTCTTACTGGTGGCCACGCATGAGGAGAAAATTCAGAACCAAGCCCAAATCCATCTAGGGTGCAAGACTGTGCTGCAGACAGGACGGTCGCATTAGTCCAGCATTTTACCCAAAGCAGTATTTCCCACTAACCCAGGCTAACAAAGAGCTGGCTGCTGTCATTTCTGGTCTCTCGCTTGTTCGGAGCCCCCCGGGCAGTTCTGCAATGAGCAGAACGGTTCCATGGGGCTGTAGCCCTGAACTCTAACAAGCACTTACAGGTGGGCACACAAAACGCACAGCTCCTCTTTGCAGGCCGAACAGAAGAGCTCTGGAAGTCAAAGCAACGTGAAGCCACGTGGTTTTTTGTACAGTCGCATCTCAAAGGAGCCTTACATACACACGGTGAGCTCCAAGCCCTGGCTCAGCGCAACGCTGATTTGCTCTTGCCTTGATGGAGACATGACCCTCTGGTCCACCACCACAGGCTCCCTGGTGCTACCCCTTGCTGTGGTGGGTCCTGGTCCTCATGCCATCTTTCTATTTCTATCTATTCACATATACCATCATCATCCCCTGTGCGGGACCAGCAGCTCTGCTCAGATGCCTTCAAGCTAGGAGCAAATCCCACTCCTCTCCTGGAAAATAATCAGTTTTTGCTGAGGTATGACTCCCATCACCTCATCCTCCATGCTTGCAGCCCACCTTGGGAAGAACTGTGGATGAAGGGGGAGAGAAGGCACCAGTGCACTTGCAAGTGGTAGTGCTGCATCACGTCACTTTGGGGGAGCACACATAAAAATGCCTGAAACTAAACCGATGCCATCAACCTCATTTCACCTTCCCCTGCTGAAAATACCAACATGAGCACATGAGTAATTTGTCACGCAATCTAACTTTTGAGAAGATCCCTAATTAAGTGAGCAGACCCAAGTCTCCATGGAGAGGTGGTTACATAAGGGACTTTACTTGCCATTAACTTCCACCGACCAAGGAAACCTGAAACTGCACGGAGGTGAGGCAGAGTAACAGCGCATGTAATTTTTATTTGGCAGACGAGAGACAAGCATGGCAGGAGAAGTCCTCAGCAATTTCCTCCACTGTCATTCACTTGCTGGGTGGCTTTAACAGGAGAATTCGTCATGTTGCAGTGTGCGTAGGTAACAGACCAAGCTCTCCTCTCTTCTGTAGGAGATGGAGCTCCACGTGCAGTGGCCCTACGAGCAGCAGCAAGCTCCAGCAAAGCTCACCCAAGCCAGCACGCCGGGGGGACAGGTGCCACGTGCCAGCCGGCAGCACCTCGGATGCAGGGAACGCTCGCCCCTCGTCATTTCAGAGGAGAGCGTGGGGCATCCCCCCCGGGCTGCTCCGTGCAGAGCTGCTGATGCCAGCGCTCTCGAGGTGGATGCTGAGGGTTATATAAATTAATAAAGGGGTTTACGTAATTTTCAGTTCAGTGAGCTGCAGCATTTGTCAAGTTAATTTGTTGTCTGGTTTTGACCCTGCGGTTCCACCTCCGCTTCTGTCTCCTTACAAATGAGGGCAGGCTTCCCACCGAAAAAAAAAATAAATAAAAAAAAATGGAGCTCCTGCTGAGCAGGAGCCACGAGCTCACTGGACACAGCTGCGACACTTTCATCAGCATCTCTGCTACCAAAGAACCTGACAGCATTCCTCAGTGAATTCCAAAAACTAAAAATAACCCAGAAAAGTTTCCATCCAGACAGCTCTAAGTGGACAAAGACCTGTCTTTCTCCCAAAATACTGAATTTAGTTCACCCCTACAGCAAAACACAGAGCAGCATGGATTCAGTCTGCCACACACCACCGCCTTCGCCTCTTTCCTAAGGTAAACTGGGAGTATGTTTTCCTGTCCTGCTTCTCCTCCACATTAATTTTCTTAACAATACAATAAAAGCAACTCCTTGCATTTATACTAAGCAACATTTCTAGATTTGTTTTTCTGCTAGAGTTGGCAACCACCTACTTTGCCTAGCCCTCCTATCGGCCCTGCGTGTACCTAATGAAACTGGAACACCTATTCCAGTTATCCCTTCCTGGCATCACGGAGATCGTTCTCCCGCTGCAGCCCGTGGGAGTTACCCGGGAACTCCCATTATTAACCGTATTACAATCACCACGTGCCAGTTCCTTGTGTCAGTAAAAACCTTTTGCTTAACTCCAGGCCGAACTCATTTCCCGTGTGAAAACCTGGAGTTAAGAAAATGCCACGCAGTGGTGACACATTCCTGGCTTTGCTGCCAAAAAGCCTTTTTACATAACCTGTCCCATCCCACCAGTCTCCTGTTCTCAAAGACCTGGAGAAATAAGCAATTTAAGTCCAGTAAAAATGATCCAGACTGAGCACAGAATGAACTTGCTCAGAATGCTATAAATCAAGAGCTGCTAATACTGAAATTGTGACATGAAGATAAACTGTGTTAGACCTCACAAAGCCGGCCAGGTTGGCTCGGTCCACTTTCACAATGACAAGCGCATCTGATGCAAAGTGAACAGAGTTATCAGTCCAGAGACTGAAGATGACTCTTCCACCGGCAGTTACTGGAAACCGCTGTAGAACTTGAGAAAATCCACCCTGCGGGCTGCAGGGGTTGTGAAGCCCTACCTACCTCATCTGCCAAACTCACTACAAAACACAGACCAGAGAAAGATCAGGATAGACTACAGAAAGTACCGGGTTCACTCTCGTAAATGCATCTAGTTTCCAGAAGCAGACAAATTTTGCATCTGAATCTTACTAAGTAGGAGACCATCACACTGCTGCACTCACTAAATCCTTACAGCCCTGCCTTACAGTCTCAGGACACCAGTGGACACTGTTCAGCAATCACGCTGGGGGATGCAGACCTGACATCGTGATTTTACTGAAGAGCAAACCTCCACCTTCGCTTTGACTCACCAGCATCCAGCCAGCTACTGTCCCAGAAGTTAAGATTTGTGGTTGGCACTTTTTTCCATTCAAGTTTTCCTTACTTGGCTCCCATGACTCAAATACCACTGCAAGATCAGAGCGCTGAGTACACGCTGCTCTCCACTGACACTGCTGCAGTCCCCACAGGCCCTGACTGTGCCAGAGCCAGCGCAAGCAGAGAGCCACCAGTGAACTCACTGCCTAGCACCAGGACCAATTCTCCAGTGCAGAGTAACTCAGGGAACGTCTTTGTGCAGTGACAAACCTTCTTTTTGGCCTTTTGCTATCAGGCCACAGCACAGAATATCTACGTTACAGCCACTCTGCAGGATATTTTCAGTCAAGTCTCATCGGTACTTTGCATGCATGAGTAAGAGCTGCTGGGTGTGCCCAAGCCCTGGGCGCTCGCAGCGTTAGCTGTCGGCATCACAAGTCATCTGGTTCCTAAAACACTGGGTACTTGCAAGCCGCCCGCAGCAGAGCCCCCTCCCAGCTCTCCGCTGCCGCACATCCGTGCACACACACCAGGGAACGACTGGCTGCCCAGAACGTCTTCTAAAGGTAGAGACAACCACTGAGCACTTATTCCTGAGTGGGAACGGATGGAAAATAATTACTCTGGTTTGCAGAATTAACATCTATAAAGGCAGGAGCACAAGAGAAACTGGCAGGACAGTAAGGCGCGGATGCAAAAGCGTTGCACCGTTTGCTGTGAGCACCCTATGCCTACAGCTCATTCCCAACCGCACGGTTATTTTACAGACTCCCAGCTCCCAGATATAGACAGCAAATGCAAATCTAAAGAATCTCCCTGCTTTAGGTGAAAAAGGTGTCTTTGGAGGTGGACTGCAGACTATCCTGTTCTGACCAGATGAGCTAAGGAACCTGCTTCCAACACCGATTCGCACACAGCGGGAAGTGACTCTACTCAGTCCGTTAGTTCTGGGTTCCAGCACAAGCAAAGGATCTCTCCTTGTCAGGCTGGGGGAGAATTTGTTTTTTCTGAACAGTGTGAGGTTACCCTAGGCTCCCTGAGAGCTCAAAAGATGAAAGCTCAGCTTCCTTTCCATTGGAGAAGAGCAGGAAATTTAAAGGCATGACTCTCCCCAAGGAATGTTAATCCTGTCGCTGCAGTTTAAGGTGACATGGGATTTTAAACACTTGATTCCCACTTTGGCTTTTGCAAAGAAGCTTCACTAGAGCATATACACAAGGGAAAGAAAGAGGGTACTGATTACAGAGACAGAGTGGAGGAGCCCAAAAATGTTCCCTCTCCTCTCAACGGAAGTTTGCACACACACAAGAGGTGCTGCTGTAGAGAACTAGCACATGTTTTAACCATAACGATCAACTACAGCGAGTCAAGATTCAGCCCCACATTACACTTAACCAAATCGCACTGCGTACTGCTGCCCAGAGGATACAGCTGCTCTTTCGCAAATCTCTGGTCAGGTTTAAGCCAGACCTTTCCTGTGGGATCGACTCAATTTTCACTGGTTTTCCATCAGATCAGCCACTTAATTTAATTCACCCCACAGCTCCATGAGCCGTCTCGAGAGGGGAGAAACAGAGCTGACCAGAACAGGACAGGTTATTTTGGCAATGTGAGACCAGACTGAGCACAACACGGGGCGCTACCCACAGCCTGGTCAAACCTTTCTCCCAGAAGTTGCCATGGAGCTCCAGCTAAGGATAACGTCCTCGCTGTGGTGGCTCTTAGCTGCTGCAGCGGTACCAGAGACAGACTGCGTCTATCGGTCGTTTGGTTTTCAAGGCAGAAACAGATAAAGGACTGGGGAGGGATTATACTGCACTGGGAACAGTGGACCACATGTACAAGGTCTTTTTAGTTCTCTTTGCCCAAGCTCTTCTGAAAATGTTAGTGTTTTACCTTTAAGTACCTAGATAAGTGTTCCTAATTCGGAATCAACACAAATTGCATCAAATTATAAGCTTAAATCTGTATGTATATCAAACGTTTGGATGTTTCACTTCAAAAAGGAACAATCTGCAAAATTGACCTTAAACCAATCCCCAATTGTTTTGTTCAGACACATGAAACGTGCGGTACTGGGGTAGGAGAGGGATGACAGTCTCTGGAACACCTACAGATAAAGCCCATTGTCCAAGACAGAAACAGACTGTTGCAAGTGGAACACATGCAATGTCAAAAGAATAAGATATTACACATTCAATAACCTTTGTAAGCATGTTTTGCCGTAATAAGGTTTTACTTGCTGTTTGGAAGAATATCACAGAAGCTAGTTAGTGTATGTTCATTAAAATCCATGCCAGGCACAATTCTCATTTAGGGAAACCAAATCCTTACTTAAAACACAGAAACAAAGGACAAAGATTACAGGAGAACAGCAGTGGTCTGGAGTTCACCATACACTGTAATTATAAATTCCAGTCTGAATAATTATAAATTCCACTCTGAAATCTAACAGCTGGTTGTCAAAGTCTCTGAGCATGCTGCAGTTGCTTAAACTTACTCCTAGAAGTAGTCACATTAACTTATGCTACAACACCTTTTTGTTTTACATTCCTGTATCCTGCCCTGGGAAATGCCTCAATTACCAAGTGCCCACGCAAAAACGTTTAATAAGTCAACTTTTGCATGGTAGACACTGACACTTTTCTTAACTGCAGGTCAAAGATCATTTAGTCATTCCCTCTCCCATCTCCTTCAGCTCCTTGAGTTTCCCGGATTTCATAAAAAACATTTCCCTTCCCAATGTATTTTAGTTATAAGCTTGAAGTTTTCTATTTCCCTACCTGTATTGTAGTGTTCCCACCTTCCAGAAGGGCAATGGCTAGCAGGATGCTCTCATGGAAGACTCTGTCACTGGTGGCGTTCATGATGAGATCTATGACGAGGTTGGATGCACCTTCTTTATCCAGATGGCACTGGACATCTGCCAAGCTCATCTCACCTCGGCTCATTGAACTCGATCCCGAGCTTCCTCCTATAAAGGTGATCACGAGAAACAGGCTAAGGTTCAAACCCGGCCCCGCGACGGTGAAGGCACCTTTCCTCTGGTTTACGTTATTAAGCTCATCCCAAGTGGTGTGCACACGTTTATTAACTGATGAACTCAGCTCCTAGTATTTCTGCAAGGAAGAGTTAGAAACTTCGAGCACACGTCGGGCATCTCGTACGAAGGGCACCGAACGCTGCTTTGGCACGTGCCAGTCTGCGGGAGGCGGTGTCTAGGGGGGACTGGCAACGGGGAAGGCTTACTGCCACTGCTTGTTCCATTTGTAGCACAAGGTGGGAAGAGGGTTGGTGTACTGGAAGAGGATTTTGGAAACAGCATGGATTCAGGGATACAAGGAGAGGGAAAGGCTCTGTGGGATCAGTGAGAGGATGGAGAAAAGCAAGACAAATTCCAGTAGGTGACAAAGCCAATGCTCTAGCAAGTGGAAGAGTAGAGCAGCAGGCAGCATAAAGCAAAGACAAATGAAATAGATATCGACTTCAGAAAATAGGGGGGAAATGGGGTTTGGGTTTTTTGTCTGTTTTGGAAGGCCTGCTTTCAACAGGACTACCCACTGTCTTCATTTTGAAGAGGCAAAGCCCACTGAACTGTGTTTTGACAAAACATGCTTGACATTACCGACTTCTTTTAGCAATGGTCTCAAACAAAACAAACTGTACTTTATAACTGACTTCAAACCAAACTTTTGCTCATCCTACCCTGCAATCTCTCTGTAATACAATGAAAAGTTTTTGTTTCAGATATGGCTAATAATCCACATGCTTATATGCACATTTCCCAAATATTATCATAAATACTAAATTAATCAGATTTCCTAAGTACATGCATTTAAAGCAAAGCCCCAAAATTCAAGCCTACACAAGAGTCCCTGGAAAGTATAAAAAGCTCTGCCTGCTTAATTTTGAAGTACTTTCTCAAATGCAGTCAGGAGAACAAGCAGTTGACATGATCGGAGACAGAATAGCGATGCTCTGCTCAGCCTAAAGTGAAATTCCTCAGGGTGAATTAAAACATGTTGGAGTTCCCAAAGCCAGGACTGACATGCAACCAGGACTTCTCCCCCCTCCACATGGATAGCTTCCTCTTTTTGAGATTTCATAGGACGGAACAGTAGGGCGAGAGGCCCAAAATGAGGAAAAAACCCTATTTCACCTGATTTGTCAGGCAGACACAGACACACAGCAGGGCAGATGACACGAACCACTGATGAGCAGGAGCACGTCCTACCTCCTGCCCCGGCTTTGCTGGTGCCTCCGGCAGACAAGGGGCCGTTGCCGAAGGTGGTGAGGCTCTCGCGCCGTCCCGCCGGTCTCACGTTGCCATAATAACGGTTGACCAGAACTTGCCTGAGTGCCTCACCCTTGAGTCAAAGAGGACAATGAAATAATGATGTGAGCTTAATGAATAAACAAAGTAGCAATATTCAGTAGCAAAGGGACTGCGACTATCATCAGTCTACCTGTAGTGAGGGAGGGGGAACCGAAACCCCGGAGATTTGGAAAAATCCACTGAGCCATTCTGATGTGCTTGGGCAGGCTGGGACACTGGGGGATCTCACGGGGCTCAAATAAAATTATGTGTTCCCAGCACGAGAAAGAGCTACAGTTCAGATTTTGTACTAAAGCCTTCTAGATAGATTTTATTCTCAAAGAGCTTTTTAAAAAAAATTAAGATCTATTGTCAAAGGCTTCAACGTAAAATAGTGGCATCTGTACAGCATCAACACAAAATGGAGAGGAGGATTAGAGAAAGCGTAACATTAGAAATGGTTTTGTGAGCGAGCAATCCCATCTCCTCAAACCTCTCCTATTTTGCCATTTCACCAGCATTACAGGGACACGCTCTTTTCTGCCCTCCATCAGCAACTGCTGCGCTCCAACGCCGTGAGCCGCCGAGCAATCCCCGCTGCGTCCCAGCTCTTTGTTCCCTGCGGGCAGCTGCCCGGTCACGCCGGCAGTCAGCATCCGAGCACATGAGCCCAGGGACATTGCGGGGCACGGGTCCTCAGATAACCCCCACATCCCGTCCTGCGCCCCGGGGAGCGCCCGGCACGGCCCCGCAGAGCACGCGCCACTGCCCTCAGCGGAGGCCGGGGGAGACCGAAACACCTTCCGTGTTGAACATCAACCTGCTGACCTGCACTGCTCTCACCGAAGTCTTCACAGGAATTCCCGGTAAATCCGAGAGCCGTACAAAAGCTGGCGGGACTGCCAGCACCGGGCAGAGACACAAACACCGCAGCGGGATTAACAGGTCTTTGTGCGAAGAGGAAAGCCGGTGATTATTTTAACTGCAAGCTGCGGCTCTAACGGCAGCGTGCTGTGGTTACGGCAGAACCACCCCGAGACAGGAAGGTGGTTTTCTGGGGATTACAAAATGTTGATCTAGCCAAGAATAATTTCATATTAAAAACCTGTTTGGACAAACTAAAGTGTCTTGATCTCCATTCACAAAACAGGTGCTTGATACTGATTTGTCAGCTGTATTTCTAATCAAAATGTCATGAATGAGGAGGTTTAAAGCATTAGCTGTCATACAAGTGAAGCCTTGCTCTTTAAACTTTCACAAGAGGCCTTTAAAACACAACTAAGTAAATGGAACAACATCAATGTGCATTGACTGGCTCACACAAAACCCCAGCCCTGCCACAGCCACGCTGCTTTGGACACCAAGCTGGTACCCACAAAAGGGAGCTGAGAGAAATCCTGACACCCCAATGCACTGGAGAAACAAAAACCTGTCTGGAAACGAATGGGCCTCAACCAAATTTCAGACATCACCTCCAAAAGGAGAAGGCCCAGACCTGCCTGCAGCTGCTCAGGGATGGCAGCCCTCCCTGCAAGGCTGGTGCTCGTGTCAGGGCTGCCACCATCTCCTTCTGTCACTGCAATTTATCAGATTAAAAACCGTTCCTAGAGATTATTAGTGTGGAAACTGCAGCACAGGAGCTGCATTTTACAGAATCAGATGGGAACTGGGAAAACAGCAGGGAGACAAGATGCGAAATAAACACCAAGAGAGCTTTCTGACCAGCTGCTTCCAAAAATTCCCAAAGAAAAAAAAAAAAGGCAAGTTACTTTGGAAGCAACAGTAGAAGCTGAGCGCTTTTCCAAGGGGCATACGCTTCCCATCACTGCTCGGGCCAAACAGTGAACACGTAGGAGAAGCAAGAGACTGAATTCAAGAGCTCCACAAATCCATGTCCCAGAGGAGCTGCTGTGACTGACAGTGACATGAGAGTGTTTAGCACGCGATGTAGTGCTTGAACCATCGTCTGCGCTCAGTCTGGCAGGTAAGGAAGGCTATGTGACAGAACAAGGCCAAGCCAGACAAAAAACACCTCAACTACATCTACATGTGTACTGATTAGAAAGGCAACCTGATACCCATAGAAACGCCAAAAATCAAGTTACAATGGAGTTCTCACATTGCCCTTTTCCTCTTCTGTTAAACTAACTGGCAGTCGCCACATCCACTGGCATTTACAACCAGGAATTTTCACTACTTCCTACAAAGATCGTAACACATCCAACCACAAGAACTGCTCTTCAGTCAACTCCTCCTCCTCGCAAATTCAGAAGGGTACGCAAAGCTCCTGGGGCTGTCTCTAGACTTTCCTTCTGGTTCACTGCGGAGCAGAAGGCAACTTCTATTCCATGGTCAAACAGTTGGGGTGAGCGGAGACACCTCACCGGGAGCTGCTGCTCGGGGACAGGACTGCAGCCCCTCCGCTCTCTACGGGAGTGGCGTATCCGAACCAGGAGAAGTAACCAGAAAATGCAAGTGGGAACACATATTGAGCATTTCTTGCTTCTAGTCTGAAAGCGTGCTGATCCACCGCTTCGGAGGTTTGGCAATCCACGTTCACTAGCATTTTGAATTCTAACTGGGAAGAAAAACTTGGTTTCCTACAAAATTATTCAAACCCGCTGTGTTAGCTACCAATTACATGAGTGTGTGATCAAAGTAGAGGGGAGAAAAAATAAGTGGTATTTAAGAAATGTTATAATTAATTCAGCTGCAACGCTTGGCTCCAGAACAGTTCTTTAACCATCATGTTACTGTTGTGCACCACTTTGATGCGTACAGTATGCAAACAAATATCAGATGTTTGGCAGCAACAAGAAAAATCAAATATGCTACCTAGGAAAAAAAACCAACAGCATTCAGTTTCATCTGCATCCACCATCAAGGTAGACTAACAGTAAGTATTACAGAAACATTACTGGACATGTATCAGTAAAGCAGATGCAACACAGAACTCAGTTTAAGAGATATCAAAAACCAGTTATAATCTTTAAAACAGAGAGTCTCTAATAATATTTAAGAGTGGAGCACTTATAAGTCACTGCTGTTCTGTTCCCAGCTACCAGAGCAGAAGAAATCAAGAAATGCATTAACGATGTTGATTTTACATTGTTTACAAAGGGGGAGGTGTGGCCAAAGCAGGCAAACCCCACAAGCACTGATTAATCTCACTTCATAATTGTGCGATCATCACCAACGGAGAGTGCTTGACTGTGTGAACAGACCACACCAGGATCTGAAATTTGATTCAGAGCAGTCAACCACTTGCCCCGTCCATTTAACCCAAGAGAAGGTGCTCAGCACCCTGTTTTTTAAGTGTGGTTGATGACTTGAGATTCTCCAAGAGACATACAGTAAGCAGTTAACCACAGAAGTCTCTTATACGACTTATGCTTCACTGTTCAAAAGGAAAAGGTAGGGGATTAGTTCGGACCGTGCGTGACTGCTGTACATACCCTTCTATGATCCTCCAGTTGCCTCTGTGGTAGAGTTTGATCAATCTCCTGCTGTGCGTGCAGAAATTTCATTTTAAAGCAGAAGAACACTAAAGAGACACTAACATCTTTGCACTCATGGCAAATATGAAGGGAAGTCACAGCTGAAAGCAGGGAGGAGATGAGGAAGACCGACTGACAGTCTAAGCAGAACATCTGCCCTCAATGAGCTCTGGCAGTACTTGACCAGTCTGCCCTGCCACCCTCCAGCAGACCCATGGCATGCACGTGTGCCAACACATTCTCATGGATTTAAAGAAAACACAAAGTCTGTCTAATTTTACAGTTACCATAACACACAGGAGTTTTTAAGGACTCAAACACCATGCATGCCCATGCACACATATACACAGACACACACACTGACAAACACCTCGTCCCATTATACACACACTTCTGGGGAAGTGCAGGTACTTCAACGTCTCTGACCATGGTCAAGGAAGCTCTTTTGAGACTGCGGAGGGCCTCTGACAAAGCCTGTGGGATTTCCGTTCCAGTGCCATAGACTTCAGGAGGTTTCACTGGACACAGTCCCTTGGCACGTGCATGTTTCCAAATCAAATCTCTTATTCAGATATTAATTTTCAGGAATGAAACTTCCACTTTGTAAACCTCAAGTACCTTGAGATTTGTTGCTTTCAAGCATTCTGACAATGTGCAGGAACAACTGCTCTACGCAAGGATCCATCTTAAAACCAGGAGCCATCTCCCAAACCTCTCAGAGTCATTCCATGACCACTCAGAGTTTCAGTTCACATTGAAACACTATTCCACAAAAATACAAAGGTCTAAACTACCACAAACTGATTTTTTTTTCTTCATGATTTCAAAACATATTTATAAATCTTCATATTTATATAGATCCGAATACGGACACTGTCCTAGATTTAGGCTTCCACGTGGTTTCAGTTAGGTTTGCACTGATACAGCAGCACCCAGTTGTACAGTCTACCAATGCCATCTCTGGATGTCCCATTAATTTCTGAAGAATTTGAGATTTCATACATTCTTATGTCTTCATTTTGGTAAATAACCTGTCTCATGCGAACTAATGCTGGGATAGCTCTCAAAGGAAATGTGCCTACACATCCAATTCACTACAGAGCCAGTGACCTTGAAGATGTGAAGTGACTATTAGCTGGGTCACTGTGGCATTTTAAACAGGACACCCAGCTGCTCTGGGATTATGAAATTTCCACTAACTTCTGATACCTCCATTTCCTTATGAAAGCTTTTAAATATGTGAGACAAAGGGAAAACTAAATTCTGTATTAGGAGCCTGAGAAATGAAGTCTCATCTTGCTAATGCAAGGGGATTTGGGAGGAGACTTTCAAACACTGCCTCCCTTAAAACCTAAATGGAAATGGCTGAGAGACCTGCACTGCCTTGGACTGGTTACAACACCTGTCCTTTGGGTTCTTTACTTTGTCCAGGAATAGAGATTTCAGACCGGTTTACATGCTTTTATGTATTTTTGGACTATCACACTGATGCTTATTGGATTAAACCACCTCAGCACATCTACTTGTTTTTCACTGTGACACCACGCAGGAACACACATTTCACAGGGTTTTTTATCAACAAGACACTCCACCAAGACTACTTCAAAACACCAATATTTGCCTGTTGTACAAATATAGGTGGGTGACACACCTCTACAGAGCTTTCCGTTTCTGGAGGCTGCGGCAGCTAGTTGAAAGCAAAATGCAGAAAAATTAGTCATTCTTCACGAATCTTCCATCCCAACAGAAATCTAGTGGTCAACGCTTAGGGGAAGGGAGCTAGCAAAGCACTTCACTTAGCTGAATCATCACAAATTAACTACATCCTCCCACCCACCCACCGTGCTCCTAAAAGGGCTGCATTTTGGAAAACGGAGCAGGTATCCCTTGAACATCCCGAGCTACTTGGCACAAAGACGGAGGCCCAAGCAAAAAGCTCTACTTGCAGGTGCGCGCAGGCCTGCAACGCAGAAACGTGCTTTTGGGCAGCCGGGATCTGCGACTCGCAGAGGGCGAAGGCACCACAGCCATCCCCAGAGAGAAGGGGGAGGAAGCCAGGGTTGCAGGTCACAGACACGCAGCAGCCTTACAGTGTCAGCTTAAAAAAATGCTTTCACTGATTCTCCTCTATAAACGTACTCTTCCCGAGATAAAAGACACGTGGTTCAGCACCAAACACGAGCAGTAAGAGGTTTAACAGTGACAGCTTTTCAAATTCAAAATGCTGATCGTCACATTGAAACAGATGAAGATGAGCAACTTTTATCTAGCAGAGCTTAGACACACAACAGAGACCCAAACACTCAAATGAAATGGCCTACTACATCAGGTTAAATCGATTTAACTGCTCGGGAACAGAAGCTAAGAAATAAGACGAGGACAATGCAGTAATACCAAATTAAGTCAGCCGCTCATTGTCCACGTCTGCCTAGAGGGCACACGAACGAGACAGACAAATCAAGCCTAGGCCGGGAGAGCGACTGCGTATTTTAACCCAATATCCGCTGCAGCCTCGGACACGCACCACGATGGGAGGGGAAGGCCGGGAGATCCAGAAATCTAAACATGGGGAGATTCTGCTTCCCAGGAAGGAGTCAGAGGAGCGAGCGCTTCCCCTGCCATGGGACATCTTGGCCAGGAATAACCGTTCTCCGTGCTTCTCCTAATGGACTTTCCTCCTGATTAATTCACCCGGCCCATGGTGCACCGTTTCCTCGCATTGTCACTACTCTTGGAAACTTCACAAGCACGCAAACCACTTCTCTCCTGGTCAGACTGAAGCAGGGAGTATTTAAGCCAGAGGCCCAAAGTGAACAGGAAGAACCTCATTTCAGCAGAGGAACACCCAGTTCCTGCTCAGCCCGCTCTGTACGCCCTTGCTGCTTGCAGGCTGGACGCTGGAAAAGCCGTACCAGGTCATTAGGGAGTCTGGGCACATTGTTCTGATTGCAGACACTGTCTGCACGACTTGCTTCAGAGCAAAGCAAAAAATTCCTCTTTTCTTGAGTTGTCAACAGCAGTGAGGAAATTGTGCATATTCCCCTGGAAGGGAAATTTGGTACCTTCCTTCCAAGGATGGGGAGACTGGTCAAGCGGACGTGACCGCCACAAGAGAACGTATTGAGCTTTGGAACCCAAATGAAAGCTTCCTTACTTCTGGGCTCATACCATGACCCCATTGTAATCAAACATATGTACAAATTTTAGGGCTGAAAACCAGCACAGATGAAGAATCAGCGCGAAATTAGTTTGATCTTTCTGACAACCAGAGAAGGAAACAGTACATATTCTAGCTAGCAAATTCCCGAGCCTTCCCGCCGCCGCGCAGACAGCACGTATAAATAGATCAGCGTGTCAGAACCAGCCCCACAAACCGCTCTGCAAGCAAAACCTCCTGCCCTTGGCAATGCTCAGACAGATCACTCCAAACAAGCACAGCCTTCGGTTATCTTCCAGTAAGAATATAACCCCCAAATACCGAAATTGTTATTCTTTGAGTCAAAACGGGTTAAAATAGCAAAGAATGACTGAGCTACGCTTACTGTGCTACGCTTCGCACTAGCCCGTACTGCAGCAGCAAAGCATCAGCTTACGCTTCAGGAGGATTGAATAAGGAGGGAGAATAGGCAGAAATAGCAATTTTGCCAGACTTCTTGTGCCTCCATATACCTCAGCTCTCCACAGGGAAGAACAGTGACAGCTTTGGAGGCAGGGGCAGGTTTGTGGAATACCGAGATGCTTCACTAAGAGCATCCAGGTGAACGCCATGGACAGAGTGGCCAGCTTTTACACTGGAGTGGGTGGCAGGGTCAGAGAAGAGTACGACGTCTTTACTTTCCGCTAGCAGTAGCAAACGTTCCTTTCAACTTGCTGTGCAAAACCCCTCTTCCTTTGAAGTTTCTATTCCCGCAAGACTGGCAAATAAACCACTCATCATTAGCCGTAACAGGAGAATGACAATTTCTTTGACCTGTTGGTGACTGTAATGCTTCTGGCATCCATTTCCCCAACACAGACTACGTATGTTTCCCAGAATCGTCTTCATCTGACTCAACAGTGGATGTATCCACCCCAAAAACCACCAAAGCAAGCGACAGCTCAAGTATGAACTCATTACATCTCAACTTATGAGATATGGAAGCGGTTTCAGTCCTTTTACTTCATGCTTTCACAAATAACGTTTGAGATGAAAGTTGTCGAATCCCATCTTTCATAGAAAATTCAAATCAACTAGCACTGTGGATAAAAAAGTGGAAATGATTTGAGGAAATGCAGAAGGATTTTCATTCAGGATTGCTTTTCTCACTATTTTTTTAAACTCAACTACATAATAAACATGCAAAACGCTGAATGCTGAAAAGGCCTGAAATGCATTTAAAAGGCAGTTGGAGATTCCAGCTCACATAGACTGGGTCTCCTCTGGATACTGGCTTCGGCAAAACAGGATGGAAAACATCTCATATTGTAACGTTACAAATGGCTGGGAAGTGATCGTAACCAGAAAAGCCTGCGTGCTTGTGGGAGCACACATGAACACTTGAAAAACCTGATCCTTTTCTCTTCAGCCTCACCAAACTTTGGAATTTTGACAAAATAATGGACAAACCAGCACACTTAAAAGCACAAAACCCCTCCGCTTCAGGTCATCTCCAAGTTCCAAGGTCTGAGAGGTGACAAACCTCAGACTGCTTCACTTCCACGGGCTGAGGCCATTTCCAAACTATCACCCATCTCCTTTATGTCATTTTCCAAACACGCCTCTAAATGGCACAGGAAGGTGACAGGCTGGTGCAGGCCATAGTAAACTGATACCTGTCCTGGGAGATTTTCAAGACCAACACTGAGTGTTTTGAAGAAGCTTAGTCAAACTAGATTGATTTGGCTCAGCAGGGAAGCAACGGCGAGCAGCGAGATGCTGTGTGCTGCGCAGGAAGTCGGGTTAAATCACCAAGCGGTCCCTTCTGGTCCCGAAATCTGTGAATTCAGGAACCAACCCAACTCCATGCATATGGCACCTAATTATCAGGGTGGCAGGGGGAAAGATTTGGCAGAGAGCAGGAAATAAAATGGGGAAAAACACAACTACAGAGGCAGTCAAAGAGAACATTCAGCTTTTGATAGCTATGTTGTATATCCAGATGCAAAGAACCACAGTGAAGATCTCTGATATGTAATAAAATCATAATTCTATGATTCTCTGGGTTATACTGAAACTGTTGCCCTCTGCCTTGGCTCCTGCATTACCCCCTCCCGGATCAGCTGGGGTTCCAGTGGGACTGGCTGTTTAGTCCACTTTTTCCTCTTTTTTCTGAATTTCTTTTCCCTGTGAAATACATTTACTATAGCTCTTACTTGAAAGATACACAGCAAAAGCAACACCTAGTGGGATTCATAACAACAAACCAGAGCACAAATTAAGCTGCCGTCCGTCCAACTCTTCAATAACACCAGAAATCTCCACGTGGGTTACCTGCTTGCCCAGTCTCCTTTGTGAGGCCAATACTGTTACCTTGCAGAACAGAAAAAAAAATTTGGATAGGAAAATTCTAGCCTCTGCAGATGATATGTAGGTGTTTGTCAAAAACGCGTTTGACTTGCTATGGATAAGTTTCATGGCAGAGGGGAATAATTGGGAACCAAGAGCAGTGAACTGCTTTAACGAGCTTCCCACGTCACAGTTTACCATTGTAACAGACCCGCAGCGGAGCTGCCGCGCAATGTATTTTTAGTGACGGAGGATCTCACACCTCCGCAAAGGAAGAGGCAGCGGGAGATGTGGAGCAGCACCTTGTCCTGGCACGGGCTCTCCGAGCCGCGCAGCTCTCCCAGCCCTCGCAGAAGACGCCTGGGATGGACGGGGGGCAGAGGCAGCCCCCCAGCTCCTGTGGGAGCAACCACACGCTCGCAGCCCCTCGCCTCCCCGCTGCGGCACACTCCCAGCTCCGGGATGTGGCTGAACAGTTTTCCCCCATCCTTATCTCAGTGAATTTACAGACTTCGTGCACTGCCAGACGATAAGGTGGGAAATTTGGCGTGAGGGCTGCCAGTGCCTGCTCGGAAAGGTCACCGAGACCTGCCAACGGGAGAGCCTCCTCTGATTTTCCAGAGTTTTCAGTTGAGGAAGCATGTTTTACTTGGGCTGGGGCTTTCCTGGAGTTCGAGACCTCCGTCTCTGATGCACCACTGATCTTCAATGGGAGAGCAATCACTTGCTTCTCTTTAAATCCTCAATCTTGCAGGTCTTCTACAACAACTGAATTTAGTAAGAACTATCTTCACTCCATATCTCACATTAGCAGCTTGAATTAACTAGTAAGACAGTGTAAATTTTGTTTTCTGTTACAAATAACTATAAGAAATGTTCCAGCCTCCTTTTCCAAAGAGCTCACCAATTCCAGTTCGTGCAATAAAAACGCTCCAAAGATTGCAGGATCTCTGAAGGAAAAAAAAATATAAGGCAGCCCACAAGAATTTATGAGAGGCTGCATTTCCTCCGCTTGAGACATAACAAGTGAAGCACTGTCTAAGTGCAAAATACACAGGAGAAATGACTGTGGAGTAAGCTCTCTCTAGAAGGAAAATAATTTTAAAGTGCATCTCTCCAGCACGTAAGAGGTTAATACATTTTTCACCTCCAATCAGACAATGCAGAAAATTGCATATATTTTGCACCTTAGTCATTGTAGTTTTACTTTATCATTGATGAAGAGCACTGGGAAGGTTCCTTCAGTCAGTCCCTTTGAACAGGATTTTCAGTTCCCTTTTCACCTATTTGAAACCTCAAAACTGAAGTGAAGAGGTGAAAAAAAAAAAAACCCCACCAAAATCCAAACTATACTGAGTGGCTCTACAGGTGTATTTTGCTGGATACCGGTTTATCAGCTGCATGAAGTCTCATTACAGAATAAAAACAGAAAAACAGCACCACCAAAATATCTGGGGTTTTACTTAATTCAGTTTTTTAACTTCAAGTCCTAAAAAGAATAAATAATTACATGGGAAACGCTGGGTGCTTAGAGTTTTACTCGATTTGGTCATTTCGGTGTTTGCTGGCCCCTGCCCAGGATCCCACCAGCCCCACGGCGGGGAAAGCGGCAGAGCACCCTCTTGTCGCCCTAAAAATAAAATCCAGATCCAACGGGATGAGAGCGGTGGTCACGGGAAGCGTCGGCAGCCCCACAGACGCGGCAGCTACCGGCGTAGGCTGAGGGGCTGGCAGCCCCGGCGCGGCCCGCGGTGACTGTAAACATCTCCACCGCGTTTATTGGCAATCACCGCTGAAGGTCACACATCAGCAGCGGGCTGAAATTCCAGGAAAAAAAAAAAAAAGCTGCTCTTATGTAACTGCTGCCTGGGTGTTGGCAGGTGCCCAGCTGAGCAGCACAC